>LPNX010215427.1:0-17238 GCA_001517045.1 Pseudotsuga menziesii | reverse complement strand
GAACCACAAAGACCTGTAGATCCACCACAGGAGAAGAATCCTCACAAGAGGAAACCTGCTTGGGTATGAGAGATTATCCAAGGTGTGAAAAGATATGGGATTCCAGAAGAGAATCTCATCGAAAGAAAGAGGACCAGATCCTGTTCCAGTTATGTAGATTTACTATGTGATTTTATTGATAAATAACCTTCCAAATATGAGGAACCAGTAGAATAGAAAGAATGGAAGGATGCGATGATTGAAGAGTATCAATCGATCATGAAGAATGATGTTTGGGATGTTGTCCCAAGACCATAAGGGAAGTCAGTTGTAACTTCCAAATGGATCTACAAGATCAATCATGCTGCAGATGGTATCAAAGAGAAATATAAAGCAAGATTTGTTGCTCGTGGTTTCTCACAAAAAGAAGGAATAGACTATGAAGAAACCTTTGCACCTGTAGCCAGATACACTTCCATCATATGAGTACTTGCTCTGGTTGCAGTGATGAAATGTAAGATACACCAAATGGATGTCAAGACTGCTTTCTTGAATGGTGTAGTAGAAGAGGAAGTGTATGTGGAGCAGCCACTCGGTTTTGAGACTCATGATAGGGGGTCTCATGTGTGTAGATTGAAGAAAGACCTGTACGGTTTGAAACAGGTACCCAGGACATGGTACAGCAAAATTGACAGCTTTCTATCTAGTTTGGGATTTACCAAGAGTAAAGGAGATTCCAACCTTTACTACAAGGTTGAAGATGGAAACCCACTGATGCTTCTATTATATGTAGATGATCTGTTTGTGATAGGTATGGATGGGCTGATTGCTTATATGAAGAGAAAGCTTGCTGCCGAGTTTGAAATGAAGGACTTCGGTATGATGCATTATTTTCTAGGTATGGAGGTGTGGCAAACTACAGATGGAATCTTCCTTGGAAAAGGGAAGTATGCACTAGAGATCTTGAAGAGATTTGGGATGATGGACTTCAAGGCATTAACCACACCTATGGCATAAAACCTGAAGCTATTGAATGATGCTTCATCAGAGACAATTGACGCCACAATGTATTGTCAGATGATTGGGTCCTTGATGTACCTGACAAACACGAGACCAGTTATTTGATGTGCTGTGAACACCTTAATGATCCAACACTTGATAGATCCGAGACATGTTCACTTGACTGCTGCAAAGTATATTCTGAGGTAGTTGAAAGGTACGGTTGATTATGGGCTCAAGTATAAGACTAATCAAAGGATTAACCTGGAGGGTTTTGTTGATTCAAATTGGGCAGGTAGTGCCATTGATAGGAAGAGCACTTCAGGGTGTTGCTTCAGTATGGTATTAGGAGTGATCTCGTGATTTAGTACGAAGAAATATTGTGTGGCACTGACTACGGTTGAAGCAGAGTATATTGTAGCCTGTTCAACTAGTTGTGAGGTAGTATGGCTGAGGAAGCTACTATCTGATTTATTTGATCTCTAGTTAGATGCTGCTTGTATATACTATGAGAACCAAAGTTGTGTAAAGTTGTCATAGAATCCAGTATTCCATGACAAGTTGAAGCATATCAAGATCAAATATCACTATATCAGGGATATGGTGTAGACAGGAGTAGTGAAACTCCAGCATGTTGCGACGGACGAACAGATAGCTGATGTGTTGAATAAGCCATTGGATAGGGTGAAGTGTGAGTACTTCAGGGAGAAGCTTGGTGTTATCTAGATCAATATTCCTCCCAAGAAGAAGTGATGTGTCCATGCTGTGCCATTCTGACATGGTGAGAGGATTGGTTCCTTCCATGGTCAGATATAAGTGCTGTTCCCTTCCAACATGGTGAAAGGATTGGTTCCTTCCATGGTCAGATGTAAGAGCTATGACATGGTGAGAGGATTGGTTCCTTCCATTGTCAGGTGTATGTGATGATCCCACATCCAGCATGAAAAAGGGATGTACTATTTATGTACACTATTATTCATAATTATTCAATGGAAGGATACACCAATATTCATCTCTTCATTCATGTGATTCAGTCTCTTTTCTTCTCTCTATTTTTCTTCTGTATGCTTTGTGAGAATTCTTAGTAGAAAGATCTATTTCTTGTGCCTGTTATTAGCATCATTGCACATAGCATTGATCTAATATTTCTACAACACCATCCCTGTTACTCATGTTGTCGAGAAGAGAACTTCAAGGGGTAGGTTCGTCTTTACATCGCCTACTAGGGGGGCCATTAAAGTCAAAAAATTGCTAAAAGGTAATTCCAATAGCGTTTCTAGGTTGCAACAAAGGTTCATTAAAGAGCATGATCGTGCACTAATGACAACTGTACATCTCCAGATCGACGATCCCTAGACCAATAGTTGAGATAACCACAATTCAGACGACAGAAACACTCAAGAACGTAACAATTCTTCAGTTCATCCATCGACCCCTGGATTAAATTTTAACTCATTATTCCAAAAACAAAGTTCTCCTCAATGCAACATTGTAATAGGTGGACCTCCACCTTCACCCCCTTCTTCTCTATCCTCCTCAGACAAATCATGAGATTCAGAATCTTCCAGTTCATCAGAAGAAGACATCCCAATGGCTGACAAATGACCCAATAGACCTTGGTTAGATCAAGATGTCGTATCTATCCTGGGTGATCAACATAGATTAACTAAGAATACTGAAAAATGGCTTCCAAAGTATAAATCTAATAATAAGATCCTTGTAGAGGATCACATTAAACAATTTATGCAGGAAATTAGACTTAGGAATGTGATACACAAAGATGTAGTCTACAGGTTATTTCCTTATACTTTTGAAGGTAGAGCTTCCACCTGGTATTTTTCTTTGGAAGTTGGATTTATCCCATCGTGCGATGAATTCGACACACTCTTTACTCAAAATTTTGGGGACAACAAGACCCCAAAATATTTGGTTATAGAGCTTTCCTCTATGAAAACCGAAGGAAAATAAAGGGTAAAAGGCTTCAACTAGAGGTTTTCATATCTAAAAAATATAATTCCCACCATCGTTCTCCCTATTCAAGAATTGTTTGTGGCACATTACATCAAGGGAATTTTGATTCAAATAGCTATGTGGGTTAAAAGGGATCGCAAGGGAAGCCTATAGAAGGCTTTCACTGAATCCATTCAAGTAGAAAAGGATATGTTTTTCCCTAAAAAAAATCTTGACACACCAGTTGAGCAGGCATCCACCTCCCACAAGAAAATTGAAAACCTTCCCAAAACCCATGCTACAAACCCAGATCCTTTCAACATGACTGAAATTAAGAAGCTCCTTCAAAAAATGTCCAATGAGATGGTTGATTTAAATAAAAATAGTGATGAAAATCAAACCAATAACAGGGGGTTTGCAAGGCCACCTTAAGTCGACCTAATCAACCTCCCCAATATGCAACACCTCCCAATCCTAGTGAAGGATTCACCCTGGAATAAATCTACTATGTTTTAAAAGCTCTGGCCACAGGAACACAAGATGCCACTGAACCCTCTCATGGTCAAGACTCGTAACCACCACAGGAACAAGAAGAAGAATACCAGAAGGTCAGTGTTGTAAGTTTCTTTTATGAAGAAGAAGAAGAACCTAAGATAGTCTTGATTTTTCAACATCCTCATAACACTAGGTCTAAAGGGAAACCCTCTCAAGAACCCCCACCTTCAACACCAGTTCCCAATAAAGATAAAACTCTCCCGCAAAAGGATACTGTCATTCATGAACCAGAGTACAATTTGGATGAAGATTTGAAAACAATCAAATCTAACATCTCGTTATTTGATTTTCTTAAAATCCCTTCTATAAGTGATTCCCTTCCTAAAAGTGTGATAATTAAACGTCCAAGGGAAACTCAAAAAAAAAACCTTGATTCTTATCCTAAACCAAATAATCAGAAACCCGAACGTAAGGGGATACTATCCTTTCTTGCTTACATTTGAGATTTTCAACAGGAATGTGCACAATTGCATGATAGATTGAGGTGCCTCATCAAATGTGATGCTTCTCCCTGTCTGTAGGAAATTAAATGAAACTTGGGATTATTTCCCTATTCAAATTGTCCATCTTGACAGATATAAAGTAAAGGTAGTGGGGAGACGAAGAAATTTTTTGTTAAGATTGTCTGTTGATCCCAGGATTCACCAAACAATAGATATCGTGATTGCTGACATCCCAGAAACTTATGGAATGTGGCTAAGTAGAGACTGGTCCGAGAAGATGAAAGGTTACTTCATCATTGATTGGTCTCACCTATGGCTACCCCTCAATGGAAAACCCAATAAACTTAAGATTAGTAGGGTAAAAGACTTCAACTAGAGGTTTTCATATCTAAAAAATATAATTCCCACCACCCTTCTCCCTATTGAAGAATTGTTTGTGGATCATTACATCAAGGGAATTTCGATTCAAATAGCTATGTGGGTTAAAAGGGATCGCAAGGGAAGCCTAAAGGAGGCTTTCGCTGAAGCCATCCAAGTAGAAAAGGATATGTTCTTCCTTAAAAAAAATCCTTACACACCAGCTGAGTAGGCATCCACCTCCCACAAGAAAATTGAAAACCTTCCCAAAACCACTGCCACAAACCCATATCCTTTCAACATGACTAAAATGAAGAAGCTCCTTCAAAAAATGTCCAATGAGATGGTTGATTTAAATAAAAATAGTAATGAAAATAAAACCAATAACAAGGGGCTTACAAGGCCACCTTTCAGTAGACCTAATCAACCTCCCCAACATACAACACCTCCCAATCCTTATGAAAGATTCACCTTGGAATAAATCTACTATGTTTTAAAATCTCTGGCCACAGGAGCACGGGATGCCACTGAACCCTCTCATGATCAAGACTCGCAACCACCATAGGAACAAGAATAAGAATACCAGAAGGTCAGTGTTGTAAGTTTATTTTATGAAGAAGAAGAAGAACTTAAGATAGTCTTAATTTTTCAACATCCTCATAAAACTAGGTCTAAAGGGAAACCCTCTCAAGAACCCCCACCTTCAACACTAGTTCCCAATAAAGGTAAAACTCTCCCGCAAAAGGATACTGTCATTCATGAACTAGAGTACAATTTGGATGAAGATTTGAAAACAATCAAATCTAACATCTCGTTATTTGATCTTCTTAAAATCCCTTCTATAAGTGATTCCCTTCCTAAAAGTGTGATAATTAAACGTCCAAGGGAAACTCAAAAAAACAACCTTGATTCTTATCCTAAACCAAATAATCAAAAACCCGAATGTAAGGGGATACTATCCTTTCTTGCTTACATTTGATATTTTCAACAGGAATGTGCACAATTGCATGATAGATTCAGGCACCTCATCAAATGTGATGCCTCTCCCTATCTGTAGGAAATTAAATGAAACTTGGGATTATTTCCCTATTCAAATTGTCCATCTTGACAGATATAAAGTAAAGGTAGTGGGGAAACGAAGAAATGTTTTGTTAAGATTGTCTGTCGATCCCAGGATTCGCCAAACAATAGATATCGTGATTGCTGACATCCCAAAAACTTATGGAATGTGGCTAAGTAGAGACTGGTCCGAGAAGCTGAAAGGTTACTTCATCATTGATTGGTCTCACCTATGGCTACCCCTCAATGGAAAACCCAATAAACTTAAGATTAGTAGGGAACCATTTATGAAGCAAACAGTTACTGACCTTGATGGATCGAATGAATCTATCTTCTACTTCAGCACTCACATTGAACACTGCACGTTTAACACATTCTTTGGACATTTTCCTGCCGATGGTTCACCGATCGAGAATGTACAAAACCAGTCACGAATTTCCCATGTTAATTATTTACCATTCTCTGGCACCATTGTACACAATGTATATAATGTTAGTACTAATGTTATGATTGAACCTATTGCATGGAATTTATTTTTTGATGGCTCCAGGTCTAAAGATGGGGCTGGTGCAGGTTGTGTCCTAATCGATCCAAAACGGACCAAAACTATGATTGCATGCAGACTTGAGTTAGAATGCACAATTAATGTAGTTGAGTATGAAGCATTGGTCCAAGGATTCACGAAAGCCATTGACATGGGTGCGAATGTAATTGAATGCATTGGATATTATGATATCACAGTCAAGCAAGTGAGGAACCAGATACATTGTTTGTCTCCTTGTTTAATTAACTACCAAAAGTTGATAAGGGATCTTACTAACTCTTTTTCAGCATTCAACATCAAGTCAGTCCCTAGATCACAGAATTTTGATGCTGATCTTCTGGCTAGTACTGCATCTAGGTTGATTCCACCAGGAGGTTTTTCCCCACAAAATTTTTCAATCAAATTAATGTACAGTCCTTCCATTCTAGATAATGTGATGAATTGGAAAGTATTTGACAATGATCAGAAAATATTGGACTTTCTCTCAGACCAAGACACCTTTCAAGGTATGGAAATTTATGAGGCTAAACATGATAAATCCTTATCTGATGTTTCCAGCATATCCCTAAATAAGTCATCAACTTAGAGAAATTTTATGACCTGCAAGACAAGTTCAAACAAAATACCAACTGTAAGATCCAGATTTCATCTCTCAACTTTGAACCTGTCAACTTGGGCACTGAACAGAATCCTCGTTTCATCAACCTTGGGGTCAATTGCTCTAATGAAGAAAGGAGAGATTTTATCAAGTTGTGAAAGGAGTTCAAAGACAAATTTGCATGGATGTACGATGAACTCAAAACCTTTGACACCAATATCATGCATCACAATATCCCAATGAAACCAAAAATAAGACCTTACCAGCAAAAGTTGAGGAAGATGCATCCCAGCTTGGAACCCTCTGTGAAGAAATAGCTTGATAAGTTATTAACATCGTGAATTATATTCCTTGTGAGACATACACAGTGGATTGTTAACTTGGTACCTATTTGAAAGAAGAATGGGGAAATCAAGCTCTATGTCGATTTCAAAAACTTAAACAAAGCTTTTGAAAAAGGATAACTACCATGTTCCTCCCATGGAGCAGATCCTATAGAAGGTAGTTGGGTCTGATATATTTTCACTCCTTGATGGCTTCTCGGCATATAACCAAGTCCTGGTTTCCCCTGATGATCAGTTAAAAATAGCCTTGAGGACCCCTTAGGGAACCTTCGCTTACAGGTAAATGCCTTTTGGGTTGATAAATGCAGGAGCTACATTCCAGAGAGCTATGGATATAGATTTCAGAATTTTGATCCACAATTATGTCGTGGTAAACTTAGATGATATTACAACCTATTCTAAAAAATGACATGAACATTTGACTGCTCTGAAACAAGTGTTTGAACGCTGCAAAAAGTACAGGATTCCTCTCAACCCAAGAAGTCTATCTTTGCAGTCACATAAGGTAAGCTCTTAGGTTTCATTATTTCCAAGGAAGGCGTGATTATTGATCCGGAGCGCAATTAAGCCATTTCAAATATCGGCCTCCCTGGTTCACAGAAAGCGATGCAATAATTCTTGGGTAAGATCAATTTTGTCCGTAGGTTTGTGCCAAATTTTGCTCAAGTTTTTAAGCCATTACAACAACTAGTTAATAAATATGCACCGTTTAGGTGGTTTGAGGAACAAAGAAATTCCTTTGTTGAAATTAGGAAATCCATTGTAGAAGCACCTTCTCTGATGTCTCCAGACTTCAACTAATATTTTATCCTATACACCTTTGCTACTAACTTTTCCTACGCAGTTGTCCTGACATAGAAACATCATGATGATGCTGAAATCCCCATTTCTTTTATGAGTTCAACATTCAAGGGATCCAAACTCAACTATTCTTAGAATGATAAATAGGCTTATATAGTTTACAAATATGTAAAACATTATAGATCGTACATGTTAAATTCATGGACTAAGGTGATTGTCCCTTATGCGGCCATCTAAAACGTCCTCATTCAGAAAGAACTAGGTGGGAAGAGGGCTCACTAGATGCATGGGGGCTTCACTTGTTGGCCAATATCCTATCATGTTAGTTCATATTGTGGGTTTTAAAATTATAAAAAATAGAACCAATATATTGCAGGTATTGGGTGGATGAGGGGTTTAAGGTGGGGATGGATAGGGTGGTTTATAACGATTGAGGTATAAAAAGGGGTGGGGAGGAGGTTTTAAGTATTGGGAGGGGGTTTCAACAAAAATAGTTTGGGTCAATATCTCTCGAAATTAAGGGTATTCTTTAATATCCCACGATCGCACTTGCTATGCGAGATTTTCACCAACTAAAGTCCCCGTGACTAGATGACAACATTGCAATAATATGACTTGGAGATTAGACCAACAAATATTGTCAAAGGGAAAGGTTTGTGTCTACTTACCGCTCAATCGAACGAGGTAGAAAATCAGCAAATTAAGTGGGAGAAGGAGGAAAATATACCCATGGGTTCTGTTAATGCCATTGAAACTACAACGTCTGAATGGTACGAGCACATTAAGTTTTTTTCTAAATCATGGGTTTTCCCCTGAAACTCTTGACTCCAAAAAATGCAGAGCTTTAAGGATAAAATCATCTCCATATCATTTTATTGATGGTATTTTGTTTAGAAAGAACTATGATGGGGTTTTTATCAGATGTTTAGAGAAGGACCAAACTGATGATGTTCTTTTCCAATTTCATGTAGGACCTAAAGGAGGACATTTCTTAGGAGAGACGAAAGCTCACAAGATCATAAGGGTAGGATATTACTGGCCTACTTTATTCAGTGATGCACATTCTTACATAAGGAAATGTGAGCCTTGTCATAAGTGTGCCGACAAAGTTAAAAATCATGCCTTCCCCTTGCAGCCAGTAGAAGTTCAATTCCCATTTCAACAATGGGGATTGGACTTTGTCAGACCCATTAACCCTGTTTCTTCCATGCAACACAAGTACATCCTGGCAACCATATATTATCTTACCAGGTGGGTTGAAGTAGTTCCCCTCAAACAATGCAATACAAACCAAGTGATATCCTTCCTGGAAATTCAAATAGTCACTAGGTTTGGTGCCCCTAAATATCTAACTTTTGACAATGCATCTTGTTTCACGTCCATTGATCTCACACACTATGCCCTTGAAAAAGGGATTAAACTCAAGTTTTATTCCAATTATTATCCACAAGGAAATGGGATTTCCGAATCTTCTAACAAGAACTTGATAAAAATTCTAAAGAAAACAGGTGCCTCTCATCATAAATATTGGCACACCCAACTTTACAATGCTCTTTGGGTAGACTGGATTACCCCGAAGGTAGCCATTGGGAATTATCCTTACCGTTTAGTTTATGGAAAAGAATCCATCCTACCATCCAATATTACTATACTCTCATTACAACTATCCCAATCTATTCAAGAAAATGATTCATCCCCACTTCAACAGATGAGTTGGAAGAAGATAGAGAAAAATCCAAAAACAAACTATATCAGCATCAAGAGTTAGTTAAAAGATGTTTTGATGAGAAATCTTCTTTTGACATAGATTTTTCAGTAGGGGATTTGGTATTGAGATGGGATAAACAACATAAGGACAATAATGAATATACCAAGTTTCAACGCCTTTGGCTAGGACCTTTCATTGTTACAAAAAAGATTGGTCCTAGTAATGTTCGGCTGCAGACACTGGAGGGAGTCATTGATACTTATCCAGTGAATGTTTCCTTGCTCAAAAATTATTTTTTTTGAACAATTTGATATGCTATGCATATAGGTTTGGTGTGTTCGTTTTTGTGTTTCCTTTATTTTAATTGATTTTCCTGATATTAGTAGGTGTTTTAATAATGTCTACACATTTGGTAATTGCAGTTGATCAGTTTCTCTCAAGATTGTAGTACTCCAAATTTTCAATACATTTCCAGTTTAAACCTTTTCAGCCTATGTCAGGATTTGTTTTATATAGAGTTGACAACCAATAAATTGTAGGATTTTGGATTGATACATTCTCATCCTGGTCAATATCTTTACATTAGCGTTATTCGTGTAATTAGGGTTGTGGGAGTAACTGGTTCTTCTTATGTCATGTTTCATTAGTGCAATACAACATATCTTTCTAATATGGTCAGCCCTTTCTACTCTAGATCGTATCATAGTCACATTGAAAATTGAGTTTTGTTAAAGATTGTGGATTGCAAGATGGGGCGTCTTATCACAAGCCAACCCATTAGGTTCATAGATGCTTGCTGGAATGACATCTTCACCATCAAACTGAGGAGGTGACTTTCAGTCTCTGCTGAAAGATGGAAGATCCTATCACAAGTCGGTTCATTCATGATTTGCAAAGCATCAGTGAGTAACGCTACTATTATCTGGCTATCAAGCCATGGTAGTGTCTTGTAATTCACACTCAAATAAATTATTGTTTTCTCCTGTAAGGCATTTTTTATAGATAAAGATAGGGGGGTCTTATCACAAGCCATCCCTTCCATGATCATAGGTTTGATGTTGGACTGAAATTATCATTAGATGGTTACTCGGCCATGATAGTTGCTTTCAGTGGTACATCTGGAAGACAAGGGGTATCCTTATCGAGCTGGATTGTTTAGTTTCCATATCAAGCTTGTGAATGGAACTAATTACCAAATCAGGAAGGTGGTCTTATGTCAATAAAGTATTACAAGTTTATTTAAAAAAGAAAAAAAAATAAATAATAAAATAAATAATCAAGGTGACCTATATTGTGGATGTCCGTAGTAGTCCTAGGTTTTATCCCAAGTTCAAATCAAACTGTATGCCTATGATTGCATGAAGGTAAGGGATCCTTATTATTTCTTATACCTCCTTATCAGATTTGCATCAGTTTTAATCGATCATGGATGTGGATGCATCAATCATTTTAGAAACTCCTCTTGTTGGTTGCATTCTTATATAAACATTTTCTAAAATTTCAAGCTGAAATATTTGTTTACTGACATGTTTTTCTTTAAAAGGAAGTTCTTATTTACAGAGATAATTGGTTCATCCCAGCCAGTTGCAATTTGTTTTAGATACAACAAATCCCGTGTTTTATCCAAAAAAACATGGGAGCCCCAATTTTTTATGCAAAGGTAATGTTTAAATTCCTCGGTCATTTTTGGGGTTCCCATGCTATTTATCATGGTTTCTATGTCTTTGTCATGATATGATTTAGTTAACTTTTTGGGAATCTATGCATTTTTGTGTGTTTTTGTGAGTTGTGGAAAGAACTATTTTTTCCCAAAAGTGTCTCTTTCCCGCAAACTGCAACCCCCAATGCAGATTACGGGAGCTTGGTTTTACGTTTGAAACTTTTTTGTCCTGCAACCCGCGACCTGCAATACAAATTTCAAGTGCGGAGAATTTTTTTCAATAATCACAGTGTGTCATCCTGCAACCCACAACCTACAATTTCGGATAGGGGATTGCGAGAAGTAGTTGGAATGATGATTTGTGTTGTGTGTTTCCGTGACCCACAACCCACAATTTATGGATTGCAGATTACGGAAAAGGTTAGTTAATATTTTAATATTTTTGTATTCCCGCCTCCAACAAACTGCAATTGCGGATTGTGAATTGTGAGGTAATTAATAAAATTGAAACCTCGTGACCTGATTCCGCATCCTGTAAGATTTGATCCCGACCATCTGTTTATTTTTAATCCTACAGCATGAATTCGACCCATTGAAAATCTATAAATATATGGGTTATTTTTATTTTCTTTATCATTTTCATTATCGAAAATTACCTTTCTGCGTGGGTTTTTACTGCAAATATTACCAGGGATCATTTTAACACTTTCGGTCAATTCAGGTTAGTTTTTCTGTCATTTCCACGTTTTATTGTTTACTGTTGCTCTGTTTCTCAATTTTTCTTGATTTCATGTTTATACATTTAAGCAGAGCTATTCAACCTCCCAAAAATGGCACGAATTACTTGCTGCAAGAACACCCACAAAGACATGATGACGAAAGACCTGAACTTTGGTGTCTTCTCAGAAACCAGTGGTAGAATTACTGAAACCTACCAAATTGACTGGCCTAGGGTCTACTCAATTTTCGATAACGATGACCTGTCAGATATTCAAAATGACCAATTGGTGTATCATAAAGTTTGGGATTTTGGGCTACATGCGATTGTTGCCAGGTCCGCCATCCTTCACTATACTGATGCATTTAAATGGATTGTAGACCATGCAAACCCTAAATACCAATCCTTTAATGATAGTGCAAGGTCACTGTTAGATACCTTCCGTCATGGGGTTTTTACCAAAGCCTATGCTCTTAAACCGGCTGTGCAACCCCTTAACATTGAATTCGCCCAATATTCTATTACTAGGTATAATTTAAAAAAAAATGTTGAAATCATGGATTAATGAACCTAGCAGTTTCTTGCAGAGGGCTGACAACCTATACCCAGTTTCCTGGTTTAGAGAGTCTTATTCCTCATTAGCATCCATGCTTTGTAGGCTTTATGGTCTTCCAAACTGTTATGTATTTAAAGCTGAGTGGGATCTAGTAGCCCACCATGTCCAAACAACTTGTGAGTCTTTCCCTCGGGATTTTATTATGTCCTTGGAACTCAAAACAACCATTCAACATTATCAGAAAGCTACCGCCTAGAAGAACCCGAATTTCTTCTTTTCAACTTTTATCATTGATGTTTTCTCTACTAAATTCCAATATCCCAATTTGGGATGGAACTAGACTTTATCGACCCCTCCTGTACGTATCTATTATTTAGAAATGTGGGATAATAATTATCCAACTATGTTCTATGACATTTGTGAACATTTTCTAGGTAGTATTTATTTTACAATTCAAAGAGGAAGCTCCTGCTTTTTCAGCTGAAGCCAGAAAATTCATCACCACAATGGGTGATTGGTATGTTGGTGAATCCTTTTCATACATCAAAATTTGGGGTAGTAATACTGCCCATATGTTTCCCAGGATAGTTCCTTATAGGTTGGTTATTGAAGAAGTCTCCTTCCAGACTGTCACTGATGGCATGTACAAAAAACTCGTTGGTCCTAAAAGGAAAGGCTGGCCTAAATTTCCTTTAGATCTGGGGCCATTAGTCATCCCAACTTCAACTTATGCTGCAGTATTAGATGACAAAATAGTTTCTTTGAAACTGGGTTTTCTCATAAAAGAAAACATGACACTAAGGGTTTTATTGATGCTCATTTCAAACAAAACCATGTCAAGAATGATTATACTCATGAAGAAGTTCGTGATGACTCCATCTACCAGGGAGTGACTACCTTTTTTGAAGTCTTCGCCATGGCTAAGAGAAAAGATGAATAGAGCCAAATTTTACAACATAAATGGGAGCTTAAAACTAAGGTTTTGGGCTACAGAGCAATGGAGCTAAAAATCCTTAAAAAGGTAAGAAAATATAGAGAAGAGAAAGAAGCTTAAGAAGAAAAATTTCCACCAGTGATTACTTATCCATATGGGAACAAGGGTAAAATCCCTATGGAAGACCCTCCACAATTAAAGAATGCTCAACAATTGAAAACATTGATGCAGACATCCCAACAATCAAAGAAGGAGTTAGCACAGATGACTTCAGTATTGGACACTCAAGTAGTTGCAGGTGCTAAGCCTACTACCGACACTCAAGTAACTACAACAGCTACCCAGGTGTGTGATGATCAAGCAGCAGCTGAGACTAAGCCATCTAAAAAATAGAAAATTAAGGTTACTGCTTCTCCAACCCCTACTATAGAATTTATTGATTTTGATACTGAAGAGGAAGTGCATTCTCCTATGCTTGTGGTTGAAGAAGTAACAGAGAATTTGCTAACAGTTACTTATTTGTTCAATAAAATTAAATATTCTATCCCTAATCCAAGGATCCTATAATCCACTTTTGTTTCTAATTCTTCAACTTCAACATTTCTCCTCTCATCTATCCAAACTCTTTCAACTTTTCCTACTGGGGCAATCCCATCATATTCATTATCTCAACTCTATCACACCTTGACCACTACACCTGCTTCTCTCCAAGATAATTTGGTCCAACATCCCATGCTTCCATCTATATTGCATAAACCTAGTCCTTGAAAGTCCCTTTGCAATTAACCTCATTCACCCTTTCATCATCATTTATTCCTGAGCGAATTTTAGTAACCTCATCATCACTTCCAGCCGCAAACATTTTCATTCCATTTTCTGAAATTTCCATCCCGATCCTCTCTTCAACCTATGAACCAACAGTTGTTCAAAACATCTCTTCTTCCTTTCCTACCTCCCATATTACTATGCACTTACCCACTCCCACCGTTACTCGGACATCTTCATTGGTTTCAATGAATTAGTGGGTGAGTTTGAAGAATATATCGTAGTACCTCTTGGGAATTATTTCTATAGCAAGTCATCCAAGGCAGTGGTTAGAAAAGGAAAGAAGAGAAGCAAAGATCAAGGTGGTTTGGAAGCACCCATTACTAATCCGATAATCTAGACTTAGTAGTCTGGTGATCCCCAGATAGATGCAATCGATACAGCTATAGCATTAGGTGCATTTACATGTGCAAACCTTGATGCAGTCAACACACTGAGTAAGGAGCTTGATATAAAAATGGAAGAAATAAATAAGCTAGAAGAAGAGATGGATAAATCCCAAAAGGAGCATAAGGCTTATGTTTCTAATATTGAAAAGGAATTTGAAGATAGGTTTAAAAAGTCATAGCTGAAGAATACCTCTCTCCAGGCTAAATTGCATGATGAACAAGCTATAAATGATAGTTATGCTTGAAAAACAATGTGAAGATGCAACTGCAAGTTCAGCTTCCTCCGCCTTTTCTAAGTTTTCCTAGCAATATTTTAAAGACTTGGCCATCGAGATCAATCAAGAACACCATGAATTATTGACTGAATTGTTTAGTACTCTCAATGACATTTAGGAGACTCATGTTGCTTTCGAAAAAATGTCTATCACCCTTGAGGAGAATACATCCAAGAGACAACAATATTCTAAGGCCTACGATGATATTTTGGACTAGAAAAGGTATATGAAGAATAGACGAGAGGATATCACTATCCTTAGCAGTTTTCAGTTTAAGAAAGTCAGGATTGTATTGCATGCTTAGCTTGAATTAAACGAAACAATTGAAGATACAATTCAAAAAGCAAAAGCTATTTGTGGAAGGAGATGGTATGATTTTGAGAACATTATGGAAATATTTGCACTTCCCTACCATGGATCTTATTGAGAATGCTTGTTCACCAAAATTAATGATTGAATAGGTTGAACGCCGATGCGACAAGGCCAAAGGGAAAATTCAATGCCTTGACCATATCGGTATTAAAGACGTGGATCGATTAATAAGACAACCTATTGTTATTGAGGGAAAGATCCACATTTTTTCCGCATTTGGCACCAGCTGGCTAAAAACAAGATGGAAAATTTTAAGTGTGATGTCCAACTAGGGTTTGAGTAAGCAAATGATCCCAACATAGATGAATTGTCAGAGATTTGAACTAGCTGGCGAGAATTTATTGGCCATTAGTTTCATGTGGATTTTCCAATCCCAATTTCATGGGGATTTCCTTTTTGTAATTATTATTTAAAGGGTAGATTTCTCGTGTAAAATGGGGGGATTTTGAAGAGGAAAAATCAGCTAAAGGGATTGAAGACACTCTGGTTAATGCAAGTTTTGTAATTTCTTGGACTTTCTAAAATAGAGTTATGTTGTTCTCTTGAATCTTCTTCTTCCTATTTGATCAAGTTTCTTTAATAAGTATTGTTTTTTACACTTCATATTGTTTACCATCACAGTTTAAATCTTTTGCAAATTATAAATACATTGATCTATAGTTTTGATTTCTCTTTTCTTATGATCTATGTATATGTATTGTTTTAATGAATTTATTCATTTAAAATTGTCATCTATTTCTGCAAATGGATTTACAAGAAATATTATAATTGATGTTAATTTCTCAATTGATATATCTGTTACAGGTTGATCTTGAATGTAATAAACATTTAATTTACTGTTAGTCAATTTTAATTCGTTGATAGTAATTTAAATTGATGAGTAATTAATCTCTTTTACATTTATGTTGAATTGATAAAAGACTTATGTATTTTCACCTCAATTCAACCTGCAAAAAAAGAAGATACCTTCTTAGAGTAGGTGTTAACACCCAAAAATGGTTAACTACCTCATCTACCCCATTACATGGCTCATTTGTCCACTTTCCCACCATATCTCCATCAAAAACCCATAAAAACCATCTAAAAGGTCACCAAAAAGCTTAAAATGCCTCCAAAAGGCTATAAAATCCTTTTTTTCCTCCAAAAATATCCAAAAAGGAATAAAAAATATAAAATAATGAGGAAAAAAGAAGAAACCCTAATAGCTGAAACCCTAAAACAGCTAAAACCCTAAAAAGCTGACCTAAACATGGTTTTATAAATAAGTGATGGAGACCCATTATTCCACATCCATTATCATAAGCATCTTGCCTCTGCCAAAATTATTCTCGAAACCCTAGCTTACCATCAAGCTACTTTCACCATTGAGAACTCTTTTGGCCCATTTCCACCACCGGAGAAGGAAAAGAAGCAGCTTGGAGCTCGAAGCCACCGACATCGGACCAGCGCAACGGACTCCACCAACCTCCCCATTGGAGGTAATATCAATAAAAATCATTATTCATTTCTTTACTGTTTATGTTTCATGTTATTTACTTTTTACTGCTTTAGCTTCAAGAACGTATTTAGATTAGTCTTTGTTTCAGTTTATCTTTGTTTAATCCATATACATCATTGAACTGCTACTAAGGATTCCAGATTCCTTAGTAGGTGCTCATCAGCACAAGCTAGGGTGAAAACCCTAGCTACAGTTTTGGCGACTCCGATGTCTTTTTTAACTTTATTTTTCCGTACTGTACTTTCGGCTGTCGTTTTCGGCTGCCGAAAACCGCACTTTTTTCTTCCGCAGTCGCGGCCCGACCGCACATTTCAGGCCCTAACCTGCGACCATCTCGCCGCTGTCAGCCATTTTCCTGCATCCTGGACGCGTTTTTGAACTTTCCCAGTTGCGCCCCGACCGCGTGTTTTCATCCCACAGTCGCGATCCGACCGCGCCTGTTCATAACACAGTCGCGCTCCGACCTCCGCTGTCAGCCCGAATCCCGCGACCTAGACCGCGCCTGTTTCCTTTAAACCCGCGATCTGCGCGCGACTGTTTCCTTCAAACCCGCGGTCCGACCGCGCAAGTCCGCCCCATACCCGCGGTCCGCGAACTGTTTTTTGCCCTTGTTTTCGCGCCGAAACCCAGCCACTTTGCCTCCCTTTTTCCTGCACTTGCACAGCCACCTGTAC
>LPNX010215426.1:18873-29421 GCA_001517045.1 Pseudotsuga menziesii | reverse complement strand
GTCTATTTAGAAATTTGTGGAAGTCCAATCTACTATACTTCCATAGAGGGAAGCATGGATCTAGAGACCTTGGAAAACCTTAGTATGGAAGAGGAGCATTTTGAATTTTTATGTGATCATTCAGAGTCATATCATGCAAAGCCGCACAAGGGTATCGGTAATGAAGACATTGAGAAGCAGTGTTGTGAAAAGTCAGATGTGATGCAGTCAATGGAATATCAGTCTCAGCCATCTTTTTCACATATAGAGGTTCCTTATGACTTGGAGCTACTTGGGGCTTGTGCAACGAGTTATCATTTGATAAGCCCCGGTTATCAGTATGATGATGTAGTCAGTCTGCCTCATCATTCTCGTTGGTATATCAGTCCTATCCAGTCATGGATAGAATCAACCTGCATGAGCACATACAAGTTGGGGAAGAATTTTAATGACATTATTCATGCCTATGATCTCCCATCCATCCCGCCCATTCTGAATCATCACGCAGGTTTGCATTTTCTGAATAAGGTATCCTTACTTTGGCTGGTAACCAAAGACAAGGAAAAAAAATTTTATGTTAATAAAATGGTTAGGTGGTTACATTGGATTTCTGATTACACTTAACCCTTTTTATATCATGCTTAGAGTAGGAAAATAAGCTCCTTGAAAGAGAGCATTTACTTTCTGCATTTCTGTTTTATACTTAGCTATAATAAAACTTTGCTTCTTTTACTTAGTTACATTTATTTTGTTTAAATAAATCAACTTAATGGTTCATTTGATTTTTTATAAAACTTGTGCTACTGAGGTTTTTCTTGTCAAGTTGAGATGTTTTTACACGGTATATAAACCAGAGATTCCGGTGTTCTCGTATCCTCTCCTTGCCTTAAAGATTAAATCGAGCACACGTCCCACAGTTGGAGCCAGAATGTTATCACCTAAGTTGTACTTAGTGGTTTTTTATCAAGTGAGCCTGGTGAACCGAACAAGGATTACTTGTTCGAACTTTAGAAGACCTTCAGTCTTACTTCTGGGAAGCTTTGTTGTACTATATCACATGTTCATACCCCATGGAGGAATTGTAGTAAATGTTCTAGCATGATAGTGTCTATAAAAGACTCGGTCTCTTAGACTTTATTTGTCAATCCGATTAGCCCAGGGTGTTTTTTCCCTTGGTTATTATTGGTTGTTGAATAAACGACTGATAATTTCTAAGTTTTTCACTCCATACCTCCAAAGTTGGGGTGTGGCGGTTTGGCATTTAGGCCTATTGAGGTTATTAGAGTCTATGTGTCAATGTATAAACATGCTAGGCATCATGGTCGAGTCATATGAACATGTATAAGTCCCCTTAGGTTTTTTCAATTTTTTTATTTTTTAAATTTTTTCAGTGTTTTTTATTAAAATTTAATTTTTCCAAAACTTAGGCTATTTTTTAATAGTTTAATTGGAAAATTTGATTTTGTAATAAAAGTGGGTCAAATAATCAGTTTCAGTCATGTAGGTGGTCATTTTCAAGCTAAGAGCACCATGTAAACCCATGGACCCACTATTTCCTAGTTTTGAGTGATTTTCCATCACTCAGGTCAGAAAGCCCCAAAAATCAATTATTGATTATTTTAATTAATAAATTGATGAATAATGGAGCAAATCCAGAATCATAGATCAGTGGATTCTCAGCCGATTTGATCAAAATCAGTCAAATCTGAACCAGATTGACTGGATCTGACAAATCCTTGACTGAAGGAGGTGATCAAATCAGATCCAGAGTTGATCTTCAGCATCCTTTATGGGGAATTTCGCCCTCCCTCTCTCCTCCACACGTTTTGACTCATCTGGATGAGTTTTGGTGGATGCTTCAGTCAACAGGTTGAGGTGTCAGTCAGATCAGCTCTTCGATTGACAATTACACTCAGTAAGACTCAGATCTGGCTCAGTTCAGCTTCAGATCTGCATTGATTGACTCCCCATCAGCTGATTTGGTCTATCTCCTTGGGATTTGTGCCCCCCTGGGCTGGATCTCCTAGTTTTTGTATATATTCAAGCATAAGCCTCCTCTTCCAAGGAGTTAGAACTGGGATTGAGGTGTCGTTGCTCTTATACTGTATTGTTTTTTCATTCTGGAATAAAGAAGCTTTGGAGGCAAGATCTATGGTGTAATGTTCTTCATGTGTGGATGTTGATTGTCAAATGCTTATGAGGTATAATCTGATTTATTTATCATTGCTTTGTTAGTTAATTGTTGGCCTTGAAGGAGAGAGCTCCCTCCTGTTAGGGTAAGAGTTTATTCTAGTTTGATTTATGCTCTTACTGCTGCTTGTTCCAGATCTATTGGATTTGTATGTATTTTAAGTTTAATTGCATGCTTTCCAATTATCTCTTCCAGCAGCACCTATGTTTTAACCATCTGTTTGTGCAAGGATTTCTAAGTTGCAGGTGATCTCGCTTGTAGAAGAGGTTGAGTTGGTTTGCATCTTCCTCATCTTCAGTATCTTCTGAATGACATAGTCCCTCGGTGTTCCACCAAAGCAGAATCCAAAGCCCAACATTCCCAGGCTTCAAACACTCTTTCTCTCTCTTCCTCCTTCAAAATCTTAATTTCTCTTCAAATTGGTTACTTTTAAAGAGTCTTATTGCTTAGATCTGTCTCATTAAGAAAATTACATAATAGATCTAGTTAGTAAGATCCTTTCTTAAGTTTAGATCTCAGTTTCGTTTTGCATATAAAGTTGTATTTTAAGAGATCTAGTTGAAATTATCCTCTTTTTGCAAACATTTTAATGAAAATTTGTAGCTTGCTTTTAAGGTAGTTTCCTTTGCTGTACTTTAAAGTTTCATATTCTGCAATAAAAGTGCACATCTTATTGGCTACCCAAACAGCAAGCCAAGATCCCAAGGAAAGCTTGCTTTCCTTGGTTCCTTTTTGCAAAACTAGATTACCCAACTTAACAAAATTTTACTTAAGTTTTTTTTCGGTAACTAGTGTAGTAACTCAAAACACTTTCAAAGTGTGTTTGGGCACATTTGATTTTGATTGCTCGCTGTCTTTTAGCAGGTCCAACAAAAAAGAGAAGGAGACTCTGCCAAATTTCCAACTCTTGGACGAATCGGAGCCTCCTGGAAGCTTCCCCCACCACCTTGTTTAATTCTAGCTTGTTACAAGCTTGTTGTAAGCCTTTGGATCCCAGATAACAAGGACCAAAGTGCATCAATTTTAATTTGTTGTTATTGTAAATCGCTGCTAATAAGGAGAAAAGGTCCTTTCGAATAGGCTCAAACTCCTAAGTAACTCATTCAGTTTAACATCACTGTACTAAGTAATTTAGCCTTAGTAACTTCATAGGGTCTACCCCCCTTGGCTTCGTTAGGAGTTGAGCCTAAACAGAGGAGTCAAGAACAAGGTGACAGCTTTGACTCAAGACTTGCCCCTAAGGACACACCGAGTGGCTTGAAGATTTCTGCCATGTGACCCAGGTGTGTGTAAGGCGGCAACAGGACCATGAGTCAACCAAAGGGGTCACAATAAGACATCCCACATACCCACAAGATCAGTTGAACCATAAAGGTGGACAAACAACTCCTTTTACCTATAGGACCAACAAGACCAAGAACTTTAATCTTTTCTCTCTCTCAAAGTACATTGTTTCATATATTTTATCGTCATTGTATAAGGGGAAGGTCCAAACCAGATGGTACGATCCTTTGGTCCTCAATACTACTCCTAAGGGTTAGGTGTTAGGGACATCATCAAGGGGTGGCCAGTCCCTTGAGAAACAACCTAGCAATAGCCAATTAGGAGAGAGGACATCATCTTGGTCAACTTGACCAAGATCACCCGGTTAACTGACCAAGGGTGCCCCTGCAGGAACTGCTTGGTCCCAAACCAAGAATATTCCTAGTCCCAGACCAATAAGTATTTGTATCATCCTGCAGAATTGGCTTGGACCTCGTGTCCAAGAAACTGTCTAGTCCTAGACCAGAATACCCTAAAGAAATATAGGGGCCCTAACCACAAGTTAAGGACTTTTCCATGGCATCAACCTGCTTGGTCCTAGACCAAGAACCTCAAGAGACTACCGGTGGCCCTAGGTTACCTTCTAGGGTCTTACTCTTCCCTAGTTAACTGACTCAAGGGTACCATCCTCCCTAAGAATGGGTCTCACATCTGCAAACATCTTGGTAACTGACCAAGTGCCTCCATTCTTAAAGAATGGATCTCATCCCAGGCTGAGCTTCAGTCCCAGACTGAATTAAGTTGATCAACTTCCTGGTCCCTGACCAGATCCTCCATTCTCCCAGAGAATGGCTCTCAATGTTTCTTTATCTTTAACACTCCCAATAAGCAAGAGATGCATTCTCAACACATCAATAACATACTGCACCATTACATGGTGATCACTCATCTCGATGTGTACTAACCTATCATCAAATACAAGATTTTCTGAGAACTTCAGATAGCTCTCCATCTCAACACGAAGCATGATCTCATAGATCCTCTTGGAAGTTATCGCTGACTTCCTCTGATAGATGAGAATCACTTTCCACGTATCATTTTTCCAAATCTTTTGTTTGGATGACTCCCCGAAATGGGAGTAAACTGAATCAGTGACATGGCTCTCACTGGAGCAAGCTTGAATCCTTTCAACAATACTTTTAAAGAGATCAAATGAAGGCTACTTGGCCTTCTCCCTTTGCTTCTCTAAGCAAGAGGCCTTATAGACTTCCATCTTTGAGTCACTGAAGGACTAATGGAAGATCATATCTATACTTTCCTTTTCTACAACCCCACTTTGTTGGGGAATAAATAGCACAGTTGGCTCCCTCTTGATCTCTGAACTTATCAATTGTTCCATTCTACAAAATCCTGGTAGCTTCTCTGGGAGGATGAACATCTAACATAATTGATCCTGCATCTTGTGGAGCCTCTTGCTCCCTCTGTACCTGAGCACTCAGCTCCCTCTTGAGTTTTGCATTTAAAATTGGATCTGCAAACGTTCATAAATTGTCACATCATCCTCCTTTATCAATAGCCCATATCAATTTCACATAATAACATGATCTTATGTACAAAGCAGCTATCTCAATGCCATCAAGAGTATATCCACATGTCATGACAAACAAATAATCAACATAAGTTGGGATAGAAAGTCTTCCCTCTTTATTTATGCCCTTATGTAGAAATTACATTGTGCATCTCATTGAACATGTACGCTTAAAGGTGTCAACATCATATCGTCTTCATGCAAATGAAATAGCACAATCTAGGTTGGGTTATAATCCTAGACACAATATCAGCTCTAAGCTTCTTTGCACTTGCAAATTCACATTAGAGGAAATTTCAATTTAAAATGGGCCTTCCAAAAATAATACAAATTCCATGTCATCATGTATTAGCCAATCAAAATGCTTTAAAATTCAAAAAGGGAGCACCTCTTAAACAATTTTTTAATATAAATTTGGGGATAGGTATCATAAAAAAAACTACTTTTTTTGTTCGTATTTTCGACATATCTCCCTGTGTTTTTACTCAAATTTCGATCGAGAGAGCTTGTTGGATACGGAATTAAATTCCACATCCAACGAATACCCACTCAACATACTTTTGACGGGCCCCTCTACCCCAAAAACAAGAAATACCTAGAAAAACATGATGATGACATCATCATCACATTTTTCCAGGTATTTCTTTTTTTGGGGTAGCGAGGCCCGTCAAAAGTATGCCATCTGGGAACTCGTTGGATGCGGAATTTAATTCCGCATCCAATGAGCTCTCCCGATCGAAATTTGAATAAAAACACATAGAGATATGTCGAAAATACGAACAAAAAAGTAGTTTTGTTTTTTCTTCCTCCAAAAATAATAAATATTATTTTATTAATTTTCCTTAGGAGGCCCATTTTGAGTTGAAATTTCCTCCAATGTATTCCATTGGTCAATGCATCACAATCAATCATTATACATTAATGTCCTTTAAACCTGAGCATGTACTTCTTAAATATCATTTTTATGCATCATCACACCTGTTAGTACAACATAATCCAAGATAGGATCATGATCGTGAATTCTAACTTCCTTGTACTTAACAATTCTTGATCACATCCATTAATGATTCTTTTGCACAAAACAATGATTAACTATAAGGTATCAGAATTAAGTAAGCTTTATTACCATTTGTTGGTTAACATAACTCTTCAATGGGTCATCATGTTCACAATCTATTAAATCCAACACTTGTCAATACTACTGATACATCTCTTAGTTCGATTGTCATTGATCTAGACAATTAAGTATCAGATCTTTTACCATCTTTATCACTTTGATGGCCAATGAAATCCTTCATCCAAGATCTATAAAGTTCAAACCCTGTAGTTCAAGCCCTTATTGTTACTTTGGCAACCCTTACCTTAGGATCATGTAGACTATGTTACCCTCAAAACAGAGTTAGCTACAGCCTAAGCTCTAATACCATGTTAAAGTTTAGGGTTAGGTTAAGTTTTAATTTAACTAAAAAATATTTTAATGCATAAACAAAAATGTAAAACAAGATTCAAAATAGTACTGCTTCAATTAATTTAAACTACAATAAAATCACACATAATTTTCATCTCTTTCAAATTTAACACTCCATTGATCACTACATTAAAGTTGGTCCTCGAGATGATTTATCAAATGCCATTTACAGTAACAAAATAATAAAATAATGTAAAGAATTATAACCATTATTTTAAATCGGCCTTATACTCAAATCCTTTTAGTCTTTGATCTTGTCACCGAAGGGACAAGTCAATTGGGTAAACAGATTATGTACCTTGAGAGAGAGAGAGTTAAAGCAGAAGGAAACAGACCTCAAATTCTTACTCAACAAGAAGAGAAACTTCAATTCAATACTCAGGTGTTAACAGTCCAGTCATACCCAGTATAGTCAAAAGACACACAGTCACCCTGCTGGGTAGAGACACACAGTCATGCCTCAAGCGCACAAAGTTATACTAGGTAGAGACACATAGTCATATTGCTAAGCACACACAGTTATACTGACAAGGACAACATGGCCACACTTAGCAATAGAGCACGGTCATGCTGGTAGAAAAGACCACTGAATCAACTTGCTGGAAGAAATACGGTCACACTTAGTGACCCATAGTCACGCTAGACAAGTGAAACCACTGTACATGGAGCAGCAGAGGAAGACGCAGTCAATGCTAGGGAAGAGACTACTGTCACGCTAGGATAGAGACCACGGTCATGTAGGTGTAGAAAACAGTCATGCTGAGCAAAATGTTCACGTTGTGCAACAGGGAGGAGGGTTCATGCTGAACGAACAGTCACATGGAGCAAAGGAAGATAGCTCGCAGTTCACGTCCATCAAATGCTCCAGTCCACTTACAGTTCATCAGAGGAGCGGTCAATGCAAAGGAAGAGAACAGGCATATGATGGACCAGTCACGCTAGCGAACAACAGATGCTCAGTCACGCTAACGGAGTAAACATGATTACATGTAGCAGTAAAAGAGATACAGACGCATAGGAAGTGATCACGTCGAGGAACCCATCACGTAGAGATACAAACGTAGAGGGAGAAAATAGTCACGAGACACGTTGAAGGAACCCAGTCGCGCTGAGTCAGACCAGGAAATTAGATGCGGATATCAAGTTTAAATTAAACCTTTAATTTATAATCTTGATACTCCTTATTAAGATAGGGTACCAAAGGTCCAATAACAATCATAAATAAAATGCAAGGTTGCATATATCGTCTTGGGGAAAGTATCGACGAGGGTATGGAATATAACTTCTCGGTGGTATCGGCATAAAATATCGGAAAATGTCGCAAGACCTCAAAAAATACAAAAATACTCATGTTTTTCAATTTTTTAAACATCTAAAGCAACAACATCGAATAGACACATTTCTACATAAATACAATGATACAACTAATAAATAAGATGCATAAGATGTAAGTGTCACATATCATTACTAAAATGAAACTTAGGATTGCTAAAGTATATGCAAATAAGACTCATGGTGATGTGAAGAGTCAATTCAACAAAATAGAAATTGTAGTATGGTTTTTATAAATAGAATGGAAGGAGGACCGAGACCAGTTCCTATTGAGATTGGGAAAATGGAGTGAATAAGGGAACAAGGAGGGCTGGAAATAAGTGAGTGGGGATAATGAGAAGCGTTTTCATAACATGCAACATTTAATCTATGTATGCTTGATTAGATTGTTGGAAACTTAACCAATGTAGGCCACTGAAAAGGTGCTTTACTTGTCAACATGAAAGCAATGAGGTGTGATCCTACTCCAAGATTTGATGCATGATATATGCCTTCATTGAAACACCATTACATAGATGTATTGATCATAAAATAAGAACAACAAGAAAAATAAACAGTTAGGACATTGTTTTACCCTCCTTATTAGAAAAGAAATCTCTTCCTAGCTTCAACATAATTTAGACATGGTTTGCACCATGTTAAATCAACATAAAATGGAATGTATGAACTCTGAACAAGCACAATTTTTTGCATTTTCTAGCAGCAGGCTAAAATTTTCGAATATATCGAAAAATATCGAATATGTCGGAATATATCAGAAATGTCACGATTTATTCATTCCAATATATCGGAAGGGAGAATAACTCAAAGATATATCCAATATTTTCAATATATCTCCAATATGTGCAACACTAATAAAATGGTCCAAAAATAAAATCATAAACAAAGGTCCAAAGATCTAATAAAAGGTGGACCAAAGATTTTATAAAATAAAATGACTTAGGATAGTATACAACAAAGGTCCAAATAAAAGACATAAATCAAATGAATGGACCAAAGGCTTTTTATTAGTAAAACCATAAAGTAAAAGGTCAAAGGTTCTATTAATAAAACCATAAAGTAAATATGACCAAGAATAAAACCCATAAGGTAAGAGTCATCATAACAAAGGTACACACAATAAGAGTGCTAGGACCAAGTAAGATAAACGACCATGAGTCAACCAAAGGGATCACAATAAGACATCTCACATGCCCACAAGATAAGGTGAACCATAAAGGTGGACACACAACTCCTTTTACCTATAGGACCAACACAACCAGGAACTTTAATCTTTTCTCTCTAGCAAGGTACATTGTTCATATATTTTATCATCATTGTATAAGGGGAAGATCCAAACCTGATGGTAGGATCCTTTGGTCCTCAATATTGCTCCTAAGGGTTAGGTGCTAGGGACATCATCAAGGGGTGGCCAGTCCCTTGCGAAACAACCTAGCAATAACCGATTAAGAGAGAGGACATCATCTTGGCCAACTTGACCAAGATTCACCTGGTTAACTGACTAGGGGTGCTCCTGCAGGAACTGCTTGGTTCCAGACCAAGAATCTGCCTAATCCCAGACCAGGAAGTCTCTGTCTCATCTCGCAGCATTTGCTTGGACATCGTGTCCAAGAAACTGTCTGGTCCCAAACCAGAATACCCTAGAGACATATAGGGGCCCTAACCACATGTTAGGGACTTTGCCATGGCATCAACCTGCTTGGTCCCAGGCCAAGAACCCCAAGAGACTACTAGGAGCCCTAGGGTACCTTCTAGGTTCTTACTCTGCCCCAGTTAATTGACTAGGGTACCATCCTCCCTGAGAATGGGTCTCGCAGCTGCAAATATCTTGGTAACTGACCAAGTGCCTCCATTCTTAAAGAATGGCTCTCAACCTTAGGTTGAGCTTCAGTCCCAGACTGAATTAAGTAGATCAACTTCCTGGTCCCTGACCAGGTCCTCCATTCTCTCGGAGAATGGCTCTCGATATTGCTCTATCTTTAACACATTAGAGCCTTTTTGTTGATGTATTTTGATTTAAACATGGATTGCCCTCGGTGCTAAGTGCTATTTTGGTTCTAAGAACTCTTATTTGCTATATACATGAGAAACTTTGCATATTTTGTGTGTAATGATTTGAATTCACATGGATACACATAAATATATATATATTTGAATATTTTATGTATTTTGGTGAACGAGTTTTGGTCCAGTTCGGTTCTCAAGGTTGGCAGGTTTGTCCACTGGTTTGGTTTTTGTAACCTTGGCTCAAGAGAGTGGCTCTATTGAATGTAACCTGGGAGCAGTCCATCTTCAATAAGCAAATATTTCAGAATTGTGGTTGTTTCTAGGAAATAATGTGTGGTTTTAGAATTATATTGTCAATGCCTATCTGCGTGTTTGTTTTAATTTTATTCCTGTGTATAGATACTTCTGCTGTGCAGAGTTGTTGATTCTCTGTGCATCAGTTGTGTAGAGCTCCTTGACGTAATTAAGCAAATCATTGCACAAATAAATCACAGTGAATCATTGCAAATATGAAATCAGTGAATCTTTAGACCATAGTGGCAAAACATATTTCCATGACAAATATATCGTGTTTGTAAACACTAGCAGGGTCATCAACTGCGTAGGAAGAGTTTCCTACCAGTAAGTTAGACAGATGACGCCATGTAAATGTCATACTACGTGTAAAGGTGTTACAATTAGTGAAAAAAAAACAAAATTTGTGAACATGGATGCTAGAGA
>LPNX010215426.1:0-12505 GCA_001517045.1 Pseudotsuga menziesii | reverse complement strand
ACATTTGGATGTAAAAAATACAAGCTTAGTAGCTTGATACATTTTATAACAAAAGATGAGGGGAAGGCTAAGAGGAGATAAGTGTTCACCTTTCCTTCCTTCTCGTTTTTATTATGATTTCCTTTCATATTTTTGTTGAATTATATGTTGCATGAACACCAACAACCACCATTTGTAGAGTTGAGTCATGAGGATCATGTCTAAAATCGATTGAGGTGGATCCTTTGGAGAGTCGCCATCCAAGGAATCCATTTTGTGCCTCCATTTGCAAACCCCAAGGGAGATATTAGGAGATATAATGAAAGAGTTTTGTATTGGGTTAACAATATCCATAAAATATATAGCCTGCTTAACAAATTTATGACTATCCAAAAGAGGGGGAAGCATGTATGCATACATCATCTAGACAAGGATGGTGTGGTAATAGGAGCAACTGAACAAACATTCTCCAAATTTGATCTGTAAATTGTTGTGGATATTCCACTAGAAAAATTCGTCACAATGGATCACAACTTAGTTCTTTTTATTAGCTTATTTCCACACAACACTAAATAACTAGAATTGAAAGAAAAAAATTGGAGCAAAGAAATACACAATCCACACCATAAACACAATATTTACTACGGGGAAAAACCCAGCCATAACACCCAAAAAATCCATGGAGATGCTCTCCCATTGTGTCATAGGAACAAGTAAGGTATGATATAGAGTGTAAAATCCATAATCTAAATCAGATCTAGAATATTAACTCTTACTGCTGTGATAAACAAAAATCAGAGACTAGTTGACAGGAGGGAAAATTTCTTAGTAAAAAATGGGAATTGTAATGGAATTGCAAGGGGTTAATGGGAGAAACCAAAATACAGATATGGAGAGTGGAATTTCAAATCCATAAGAACCTAGATGCTGGGCCCTTTTAGGGTTCGAGCATCAGCAAGGCTGAATTCTACTACCAAGCTTCTAGGTGTCCCAACCGGTGCAAACTGATATTTGAATAGTCAATTCCAAGAAGCAAGGATATGGAAGGATTAGGTGAGTTATAAGTCACTATTTTGGAATAAAATATCATTTAAATAGGTTCAAAATAAAACTGGAATAGTTTGGAGGAGTTTGAGGGTGTTTGGGTAAAAAATAGGAATTTGGCCTAGAGAATGCCTACGCAAGGGAGGCTTCACAAGCACTGTATGAAATTCACTAAATCAGGTTATATGAGTTTTTTTGGATTATGGGGTGATTTTATGATCTAAATCAACTTACATAATTCAATTTTATCTTACAGGTCGTTCATGGCATTAGAAACGGTAAAACTAGTCAATTTTCACTAGCTAATGAGCATAGGTAAGAAAATAAAGAATAAATTCGACTATGTACTTTATCAGCTCTGCAAATAAATATTATAAGAGGTTTATCATACTCTAATAAGAAGCAAGAAACTCATATAACATTATTATGGCCATAGTATCACTATTAGTGCATAAAACTTACAAAAAGGCTCATGAAATGAGCATAGGAATGCCTCTCTTACAAAAAATTTGGCATTATGACCCCATGGAGCAGAAATATTGTTGTATTAAAAATATAATAAATATGAGAAGAATACTAAAAGCTCAAAAAAATCTTGGAGGAGCCGATCTCCCTCAATGGTGCCCAAAACTGAAGATTTGAGGCTTGAACCCAACACCTGGCACCAATCTCACAATCATGAGAGCATAAGTGAAGTCTCCTTCACTGGAGCTCGACTTCCAAGGATTAATGGATGATATTTGAGCTTGATATTGGTCTTGAATGGATTATCCTTAGCTCTCTTTGGCTGCACTGAAGAATATAAGAGGGAAGAGAAGAGACTAGGAAGGCTTCGGGCGCATCACCCAAGGTAGTTGAGGCACATCACTCAGACAAGAATCTATGCTTCACTCAACATGAAAAGATAAATGATCAAAAGTTTTGAAATGGAGTTGGAAGCATTCTTTTATAGACTAAGTGACTTATTGAACAAGTCACCTAACTTGTTGAGCAAGTTACCCACTTGCAAACCCTAACCATAATCCATGAATGTGCCCTCTTTGAGGAAATTAGCAAGTTTGGGCATAGGGTAATGTTTCCTTGATTTGCATCCTTGAACAAAATTGGAAATTGCACCCCCCTTGACAAAAAATTTCCTACTTTATGTCATATTGTTTTTCCTGCACTTTCCTTCTTTTAAAACTGTCTTGTTTTTCTTGCTTTTTACAATTTCCATCTTTTTTTATGACACATTTCTTTTGCATGATTTTGCATTGTTGCCATTTTTCATTCTAGGAAAGTTGGCTTGCATAATGCGCTCTCCTATCTTGACAACTCATTTCCACATGTTATTATTTTTCATAATAATTAATTAATTACATACCAATAACCAAAATTAAGAAATTAATCTAATACATGCCTCTATTGTATTAGTTAATCAAAATTCCCTAGGAAGACTTCATTTAATTCATTTTAACCCCCTAGGCAATTGACATGTTCAACAAATGTCCTTCAATGGAGGGAAGTGACATAGACCTTTCTTCCTATCATTTAGCTTGCATGTACATCAATGTATGCATCCTCTAATCAATTGAGCTACATATTCTTGCATTTAGGCCAATAAACATACCTTTGTAATTTGGAAACTATCTTCCCAACACCAAAATGCCCTGCAAATTTGGAGGTGTGAGCCTCTCTCATGAGTTGCAATATCTCACCTTTAGCAACACAGATCTTATGGAGATGATATTCAACCTTGTTGTCACCTTCTTCTGCATGGAATTTGTTGGTTGTGGAGCCTAATTATCTTTCATATTCAAAGGTCTTGTTTTAGTCGTGTTTGGATCGCAATTTAGAAGGGGGGGTTTGGGGACGAAGCCTTCGAAGAAATGTTTAGAAAATTCCTTGTAAAATATTGTAATTTTGTAGTCAATCCAGACCATTTGTCATTAGGTCGCAGATCTGACAGTAGAAGTTATGTTAGGTTTTTTCTCCCTAGAAGGAAACCGTCTTTCATGTATGAGGGAATTGTATTATGGTTGTATATTGTAACATACCATTGTGACTGAGTGAGAGAGGTTGTGAGAGAGAGAAGAGGAGGTTGCAGTGGATGTGTCGTGGCTTGTATCCATTCATTTTGTTGGATGAAATAAAAGAAAGGATTGGTTGTTTCTCTATAGATGTAGCCCATATCGGGCGAACCACGTATATTGGTGTCTCTCTTGTATTGTTCTCTTATATGTTTTATTTTTGCATTTAATTTATTGTATTGCTCTGAAATCTCATTTTTTAATAGAGATGGCCTTGTAGCTATTTAAATACCTCCTCAATGTCCTCATCTTCTATGTATCCATCCTTGTATGTTTCATGGGTGAAAGGTTCCATAAGAATAAGAATGCCCAAAGTTGCTATAGTGGTTGTAGGTGGACTTGAGAGGATGTATGCCAACTTGTTTGTATTGCCCTTCTTATATTTGATTATTAGATGGAATTTCAATAAAAATCCCATCCACTTGTTGTGTCATGTTTGTTGTAGCTTACTCTAGGCTTGAAAATATTGTAGATGCTAGTGATCAATGTGAATGATGGCTCCTTTCCCATCAGATAGTTATTTCATTTCTGAATAACTTGAACCAATGCATAGGGTTCATGATCATATGTAGGATAGTTCAAGACTCTGCATGGAACATTTCGAAATGATATCATGTTAGCCTCCCTCCTTGCATCAAAACCGCTTCGAGAATATACCCACTTGGCATTTGTATTCAATTTGAAATACTTATGTAAGTTAGGGAATGTGAAAACTAATTCCTGACTAATTGAAAGAGCTCCTCAAAATATTTCTTTTGATTATTTCCCCACTGGAACCCCTTGCTAGTAGTTTTTATGGAATGGAGAGGTGCACCCACAGCTGAAAAGGAAGTTATGAAATTCTAGAGGTATTTTGTTGCCCCCAAAATGCTCTAACTTCAATGACATTTGTAGGAGTAGGCCACTTAGTGATGCCCGCCCCCCATCTTTGCAGGACCAGTCTTAAGTTCTCCACCACCAATCACCTACCCAAATATACCAAGGACTGCTGAGCAAATTCACATTTTTTAATGTTTGTTAAAATTTGATGTTTTTGCAAGGTTTCCAACACATGCTTGAGATGTGGGATATGTTCTTTCTAGGTAACATTATACACCAATATATCATATAAAGAAACTATCACGAATGAATCTAGGAAAGGATGTTATACATCATTCATCAAACTCATAAACTTTAGTTGGTGCATCACACAAACCAAAAGGAATTACTAACCATTCATATAGTCCTTGCCTAGTCTTGAAGGAGACCTTCCATGTGTCTTCTTCCTTCACTCATACCTAGTGGTATACCTATTTGAGATTCAACTTAGTGAAGTACTTAGCATGTTGCAACTAATCTAGCAAATCATCGATATTGGGTAGAGGGTATCGATTCTTGAGGATTATTTTATTAAGAACTCTGTAGTCAATAGACATCCTCTACGTCCCACTCTTCTTAGATAATATTGCAGTAGGTGACCCACAAGGTTAGGTGTTTTGTCATATTGCTTCATGCTCTAGAAATTACTGAAATTGCTTCTTCACTTCTCCTGCTTCTAGAATAGATTTACTATACAGTATGATGTTTGATAATGGATAATTTGGTAGTAGTTGTATCATGCGCTCCACTTCCCTCTTAGGAAGTTGCCTTCTAGGATCCTGGAACACTTCTCTGTATTCCTACAAAAGGTTCTCCAACTAGTGTTTCTTCTCTTCTGTACACCCCTCCAAATATGGTGTTAGTACCAGGGTTTGCACCTAGGGTTGTCTTCATTTCTGATTTTGATTCCTAAATTTATTGAAGTTATCCCAAGTTCATTTTACAATTTTCTCCTGAGACAAGTCTTTAATCTCTAAATGTTTATCCTTAATCATTTTTGTTGAGTTTCTGTTTTTGTTAAAATTGGATTGTTAGTTAATAAAATATGTTTAGATGGCACAATGTTTGCATGGAGTTTGTTGTTAGTTTTGCAGGTACTCTTCCTTGGTTTAAGTTTATGCACATGAGGAAATTGAAAGTAAACCATGAGGTATGGATTTCCTTAAGGAAACAACACTACAAAATGGTGTTTCAGTTGTGCTACCGAACTATTTCCAGTTGTGCTACATAACTGCCTGTAGGTGGTTGTTTGATGTAGAAATGCTTATAGGTGATTGTTTTAGTCATCGACTTCAGGCATATTTTACGAGAATATGGAGAAGACTTTTTGAAAACAAAAATAGGTTTTTATTGGTAACGAGAAAAATTACAAAAAATTCTCTCATTTTTTACATAGGTGTCATGATTTGAGATCTACGAGTGGCACTTTGAAGCTTGTTTTTTAGGATTTCACCATATTTTCATGTAAGTGATTGTTTTAGTCATTAGACTTGGGAGAATATTTTGAACCAATCATAAGGAATTACTTGCAATGGTTAAAAACCCACTTCATAAATTGGGTGATTTACAAAAACCTCTTTCAGGTTTGTAACTTATATCATGGTCTGAATGATTTGAATGGATATTGAGAGCATATTTCCCTATATTTCACCATAATGAATTCCTTGAAAAAATGACATATCAACAGTCGAAAGGCTACCTCAACATTTGGATTCGGGATGAGATATTTCAATTTTAATAAGAAAACAAAATGTGGAAAAGGAAGTTTTTGATATCCAAAACTTTTGGATCTTCATAATGATGTAATTTTCTATAAAACTTTGTAAAAAGGAAGAAGAGGGGGTTCTTCCTCTAAGTAGGAAGCAGGAGGTTGGATTTTTTGGAAGCCAAAGAAACCGGTGAAACATTTGTAAGATCCATTTAACAGTGATTTATGCATTCTGAAGTTCATTTTCAACTAGAAATTAATATTGTTACTTAGTCATATTTTATTACTATTGGTTTACATGAAAACAAAACTGTTTATGCACTGCATGACTAGTAGGATACATATCTTATGTCATTTAAGATCTAAAAGAGCATAGCCTATAATTACTACCATGTTTCCATGATTTCTTACTGTAACATTGTTATGATATGAAATAAACCCTTATGAATGTATGGATGAGAATCTTTACTTTCATGCATTTATATGTTAAGTATTTGTGAGAAATTCTTGGCTCATATTCAAGCCTTAGTTGTTAACCATTTTTAATGATGTTATATTACTGTTATTTTTTGTGCTATTGATCTTTCCACCTAAAATATTTGGTTCACAAACTTAAAAAACATCTCACTTCAAAACCAATGCTCTCAATGATTTTACTCAAGTTCCATATCTTTTCCTTGTAGCAGTCTAGTGCAGACCTTAGGCATAACATTTTTTGGCGTCGTTGTTCGGGATGGAATTGAAGAAATATTGCCTAGGAGAATAACAATGATTATATCTAGCCTTTGATGGTGAACATAGACTGGTGACATAATACAAACTGCAAATCATTCACCTGACAAATCCATGACCGAAGAATCTAGTGGCACCTCCACTCTATCAAGATGTCAAATGCTCAGATGGATGTTATTCTAAATCAAAGGTTTGCACCATTTGATTTTTCTTATATTTCTAGTTTTCCTAATGATGTTCCTACTATGAATGAATGGGGAGATATTCTTCCCAAATTTAGAGAAGATGAAGAAGATAATACTGAACAACACCTTGTCAAGTTTCATGAATATATGAATCAGCTGGATCTACATCATGAGGATGTTTGCATGAAGATGTTCATGTATTCTTTTGAGGGTGATGCATGACAATGGTATCATCTCTACTTGCTGCCAGTATTTATTCATTGATAGAATTTCATACATCTTTTTGTAAGCATGGTAAATTTTCCTTTTTAGCCGAATTTATTTTCGAAGATTGTTATGAGGAGAAAAAAGGATCTACTAGTAGGAATGAAAAGGTTGGTTTTTATGATGCAACTTCTTTATATCATTCAATAAGTTTTAGTAAAGAATGTAATGAAGGATTCCCAATGGAGAATGAGGAAGCCAGTGTTACAAAATTAGAAGTATCTATCACAACTACTATTTTCTATCATGATCGAGATAAGGAGTTAGGTGTACATCATCATGAAAATTCTGTTGTTTTGGATTATAATGAAATATATGATGAATCATTGGAAGAAAGTTAAGAGATTGTTATGGATTATGATGATTTCAAATTTTTTGTTGATGGATTGTCATTGATGCCAAATACAAAAGATAAATGTGGAATTGATGCTCCTGAATGTTTTTGTATGTGTGTCTTTATAAATATGCATGCAAAAGTTTATATTGGTTGAATTCGCACACATACTTATGTACATAAAAGAATAATTGTAAATAACCACAAGTATGAGACTTGTGAATTAGGAAAAATGTGTGTGCAAAAGTCCCATAAGTTAGTGGCATATGTGTGTCTTAAATTACAAAGATGAATTACAAATGTGGAACGCCGACGAAAACATTAAACTTGTCGGAGACGTAATCCAATGGGATGATATTCAAAGTAAACAGACTTCACAAGTGGACACATCTCTTGAGTCAAGAAGGTTATAAATATGCAAGAGATAATCGTTATGAAGTAAGCTTGTGGAAGATGAAGATAAAACTGTTTGACAAGATTCAAAGTATTTGTTTTTTGGGGTATCAATGGATCATTGATCGCAAATGAATATTATTTTAGAATGAAGACGTAGTGCAAGATGAGCAACATTGGTTGATAGGATACTTGAGGTATGGATGTGCAAATAGTAAGTATAAATGTATAGACCATTGTTATCTTCGCACATCATATTTTGCAGAAATGTCTGACATGAAATACATGGACATATTTTGAAGAAAGTTCTGAAAAAGAAAGACACAAACATATTTTAAAGTAAACTCTGACACAGAAAGACACATACATACTTTGTAGAAAGGTCTGACTTGAATAGACACAAACTTATTTTGGAAGAAAGATCTGATGCAGACATTCATGAACAGACTCCTAGACGTAGATTTGAATCGTTTTGGGCAATTGTTTGATGGAAATACAAAGATGCAGATCAAGTATTGCAATAGTGTAAATTGAAGAGGAAAACGTAGATCATGATCATTTTGGGAACTAGATGACGCATATACATAGATGCATATCAGCATAATTCAATAGTTGCAAATTTTGAATGAAGAACATTTCACTACTTGTTATACACTCACATTTCATATCAGGGAGGCAGGATGAGGAAAGGATAAGGGGGATCATACCTCCTTCCAGTGGGTGCTAGAGAACTATCAGGGTGTAGCAACATCATTTCTGTGGGTGTAGATAAATTTAGGGGATCATGATATCCTTCCAGTGGGTTCTAGAGAACAGAAGGAAGTTTTCACTTCCACACCTGAAGATTTTTGTCACATGCCCCAATTTTGCAAAAACAATGTTATATTATTTGATTTTATTTGAGGACAATATGCTAAATTTTATGCTAAGTTGTAATTGATGACTCAACAAATTCAAGGATATTTAATGTAATTCTGAATATTTTAATTATAAATAAATAAAGGAGGAGACAACAGCTTAGGAGAGCTGTTAAAAGAGTGTTTACTGGTCAAATTGGTGGAGGAGACTGGGTGGAGAGCAAACTGACATGTGGTAGCATCCTCAAACCACTTCCAATTGTTGCAGGTGGCAACCTCCCTACATTTGGGGTCATGATTCCCCAAGAAAGTGGAATCAGAGCAAGTGGCTCAATCAATGAAAACTGACCCAAAAGACCTAGGCAATCTTTATAAAAATTCCCATTGAAGAGAGCTGAGGCTGCTCATTCTAGAGAAGTGATCATTCAGGTGAATGTACTTCAGAGAAATTCAATGGAAGGGAATTGTGGAAAGAGTTTGAGGGAATAACTGTTGAGTGATCCAGTGCAGCTTTTAAGCTGAAGGATCTTACTACTGAGTGCAGGGTGTTTTACTGAGTTATTGGACTAGTCTACTATTTGCATGCTCCACCAGTTCTCAGCCAAGAAGACCAGGAACAGGCTCAGGGGTCCTGAGGAAGTGTTGTTTGAGCGTTCTCCAGGAGATTGGTAGGGAGGAACGACCTCCTAACGCCGTTGTCGTCTGTCCTAATCAGGTTCTACATTATTTTGTTTTACTATGTTAGATAGACAAATCTGAGTTTGAATGTTATATGAATGATAAATATCTAGTTTGTAAATGTTAGAATTTAGTAGTCTTTTTAGTTTATTGAAGGAATGAATTTGGAAAGTAATGTGTTAGAATGGAAAATAATTTCTAGTTTGTGTTTTTCCACACTTGGAACTCCAGGTAGTACTCCAGCACAGGTAGAATGTTTAAGAAGATAAGAGAATGATTGAGTAGATAAGATTGTGTATTTACATACAGTAGAGTAATTTCTTTCATGTTAAAATATTATGGAGGTTAAACAGTGTTATGATGTGTTTATACTTCTCTGTTTTCACTTAGTAACTGAATGAAATGTAGTAGGATAATCACATTAGAGTTACATGGATTACATATAGTTAAGTAAATAAACAACGACTAATTACATACTTTATTTTCTAACAATATCAACTAAATCTAGGTCTAATATTTACTATAAACCAAATAGGGTTAAATTTAAAAGTGCCTAGATTAACAAGAGTAAACTGGGTTACAGGATTTATGCTATATCATTTCAAAAACTTTGAGTAAATTTTACTAGACAGTTTATTAAATAAAAGCAATAAAATATAATTAATAACTAGTATAAAACCAAATAATACCTATGCAGAAACTATTTATAATTATTAGACAGGCTTATACCTGTAAATATAAAACTTCAGGGTCGAAACCCTAACCAAGTTATTAAACTATTATAAATAAAAACTTCTAAGTTGCAAATCATTTACTTGGATAATATATATATATATATATATATATATATATAAGCAATGAGTCTACTGTAAACTGTTACAGTCCTTTCTGAAACAAATGTACATTTACACAACACACCTATAATATTAATTTAACCAAATTAACAAGTAGTAGAACCTAATCATTAATTAACTGAAGAACTTAACTAGATAAGGGTTTCACTTGAGGAAAAACCCTAGCTTGTATTTTTCCAAACAAGTAAGATTAATATTATAAATTACACACTACGAATAAGTTACAGTCCTTATAATAAAAATGTATACTAACAAAAGATATTTAGACAGAATGTTATTCATTAACAGTCGAATAGGAAAAACCCTAATGTACACAGAGTTACAATATACAAGATTACTGTAAAAACGAGACAGAGCTCGAAGTAAAACCCTTTTTAAAACCCAATGTATTACATTGACAGGTTGTAAGGCTACAAACTTAACCAGATTACAATACCCAGCTCAGGGCCAGTGTACCTAGCATCGTGGCATGGGTATTTAAAACAAAAATAACATTCATTATATTAAAACCTACATTACTGTATATTCTTTATAAGTCAAGAAAAGAGCATATACAAATGACGGCATCGAAGCCGGAGTCACCCTACTATATGCAAGGGTTTAATAACGAAAAACAAATCTTAAAGTTGAAGACCAAACATCCCAAAACTAGGGAAACCGAGGTCGCAACTTCTTTCCAACTGAAACCATTTTCCCCCTAAGTCTGTACAAGCATGTAGTTGCCACTTTGTAACCAGGGCTTACCCGTAGAACTTGATGCCAATCCAATCATGGAGGGGATTCTTCCAAGCGAAAGGGCGAGCTATAACATGCAAGTAAATATCAAAAACTTTGATTAGAAACTGAATGGTATAATGGTAACTGTAACTTACAAATTTACAAACATTTGTAAATCCATTTTTTACCTGGAAGCAAGGAAATCTGAAGCCATGAAGGAGATGAACCAGCACAACAAATAGTACACCCTCGTGCTCACCTATGATAGAGGAAGCAGGGTTCAAAACACATACTACACCGACGACTGGAGCAGGGTTAAAGCTTTGGCAATGGCCATGCAATAAATCGACACTACAAACCACTGGCAGAGAACAACTACACGCACAGTAACGCACTACCGACAGAGAAAAACTACATGCACAACAAGTATTGCATGCAGAAGGAAAACCAAGTGTGAGCTGTGAGTCTTGCAACCCATAAATTAGAATGGCAACACCTCTCTTCACACAAACCATGGAGCTGGAGATGAGCACAAGCGATCCCTCATGGCCGCAGTAAACCAGGAAGAGCAGAGACCAAAACCCTCGACAAAGAATGAGGATTTAGGGTTGAGATGGAGGTTTTTAAATCAAGCATTGCATGCTGGTGGATGTTCCATGTTCCCACAAATCTATCCAGTCCACAGTGGGTCGAGTTGTATAGTCTCCACTACACTGTCGGATTCAAATTATTGTTAATAATTCATACAATGATCACAATGATAATATATATTATACAAATTCAATACATATCATTTCAATGATAAACATTAATTCAAATGATGTTGGAGCGTGAGATTATTATGGTATCGTTAAACCCTTGTTTTATTATAAACCTTGGAACCTTCGTTGGTGACGAACCGAATCATACATTGTATCGTTAACCTTGATATATGTAAACATTGAAATCTTCAATGGAAAAATAACAACTATGGAGAGACCCCTAGTAGGGTATAAACCCTTAAGTACAAGTTAATAATTCTAATAATAATCATTGATTCAAATATTACATTGAAGGACTATGTTATTAGAACTAGTCTTTATGTAAACACTAATGGTGAGAATTTAATTTATAAATCAATATTGTGTATATAAAAAGTATTTACACTCCAGAATAAATTCTTATTGTTGTATGAAGTCTATAGTACTAAGAGTAAGGTAAACTTCATGGAAGTTGTAATCGTTTGGTCTCCATAAGTAAACAATGCTCCAAATGAATTCAATCAAGGCTAGATTAGTCTTGGTAGTAAAGGATAGTAAAAACTATCTAAGAATACATATAGTATCACTATTATTTATAAATAAATAATATGATAATGTAACTTTGTCACATTACTTATGGCATGAAGAATTTTGGAAGTTAGAAATCACAACTTGTCGACATTTACACAAATGATCATTTATAAATACAATGCATTAATAAGCTGATAAACTTCCTCTACTGAAGCTTAATAAAAGGTAAAGCTAAGAGTTATGTATAAGCTTGTTTCTTGAAAGGCCTTAGGTCTATTTCCATACTTATAAGCAGCGTTGTACATTTTATAAATAGCAACAGCAATGAACTTTTGTTTCAATAAGAGTATTGATATACTAAATCTTAAGCTCTATTAAGAACTGGAAATAGCTTAGAGTAAAGATAGAAAGAAGTTTTATCTAACGTAGCAGTCATTCTGATAAAAGACAAATAGTAGGGCAAAGTTATTTTATGACATGAAGTTTAAAGTACTATCACAGTTGCAAAACAAGTAAAAGAAACGCTACTTTACCTTGTAGTATCCTTGAATTCTTTTAAGCA
>LPNX010215420.1:131643-150290 GCA_001517045.1 Pseudotsuga menziesii | reverse complement strand
CTAATCTTCCTCGCCTCCAAGCAAAGAAAATCGACCAGATTGGCATTGGTCTCAATTACTGGAAAGACATAGCTAAAAGCTTGGATGAAGACAACAAAAATCTGATCAAAGACTGCAACCTGTATCTAAATGATGCGGCTAAGGTTGCAAAAGAGTGCCAAAATCCAGCTTTCAAAGTAGATGACATCTTTGTGTCACAAGCTGCCCCAACAACCTAGCTAAGCAATACGAAAAGTTAAAAAAGGTGTCCTTTGGAGCTAATACCTCACATCAACAAAGCCATGGTAAAGAACCATATAAAAACACCAGTCAAAGAAATGGCCCTCCTTTATGTTTTTATTTGAAAAGTAAATAAAGGGGAAAAAAGACTCCTTTATGTTTTTTTCAAAATATTTTTTTTTTTAAAAATTTTATCAGGCGTCGCTTAAGCGACGCTTTCAGCTGTCGCAAATCCGACGTCTTCTGTAAATATCTGTCGCAAATCCGACGTATTTTGTAAATAGCCGTCGCAAATGCGACGCTTTCAGCTGTCGCAAATCCGACGTCTTTTGTCAATATCTGTCGCAAATCCGACGTATTTTGTAAATAGCCGTTGCAAATATGACGCTTTAAACTGTCGCTTTTTCGACGTTTTGGTAGCTATCCGTCACAAATACAACGGTTCTTGCTGTCATTTTTCTTATAAAATTTCACCATTGTCGAGGATATTCCGTCGCTTAACCGACGGTTAGATAGGTGTCGGAAACTCGACGACAAGTTTCCGACGCTTAACAAAAAATCAAAGTGTCGTACATGCGACAGGAAAGTGTCGAAAATCCGACATGACGGCCGTCGGATTTTTGGTCAAAATGTAGTAGTGTCATGCATCAGTTTCATTCAAGCACATGTGGAGGCCATCATTACTGGAAGACCAAATCTCACAAGATTCTAAGGGATGGGTACTATTGGCTTGTTCTTTTTTCAAATGTTTGTGCCTTTGTAAGAGCCTGTGACAAGTGCCAAAGATTCATAGGAAAGCAGCAGCTCAGGTCTTTGCCCCTTAGGCCTATCGTAGTGAATGGGCCCTTCCAGCAGTGGGGTCTTGATTTCATAGGTGAAATTAATGCTTCATCAAGTGGTCAACACAAATGGATCCTAGTGGCCACATACTATTTCATCAAGTGGATAGAGGCAGTCCCTACCAAGAATGCCACTCACCAAGTCATCATGAGGTTTTTATATGAGAACATCTTTATCAAGTTTGGCTGCCCAGTAAGGTTAGTAACTGTTAATGCACCAACTTTCAAAGCTGGGGCATTGGTTAACATGTGTGAGTCCATGGGCATTCAGTTGGTGCATTCCACTTCCTATTACCCTCAAGGCAATGGCCTTGCTGAGTCATCCAACAAAATCCTAGTCAGGATCATTAGAAAACTATTGGAGAATAATCAGAAAAGATGGGATTCTAAGCTGAAATTTGCTCTATGGGTTGAGAGAGTGACTGACAAGTCAGGGATAATTTTAGGGGCGAATTTTAGCCCAGTGGGCTATTTTTCCATGTTTTTCTGCCAAAAAAGATTTGCCATTTTGCATTTTTTGAAGCCCTATTTCGCCAAATTTTGATGGGGTGATAATTTTTCACCCTAAAAATCGCCAAATTATTATATAGAGGATATAAAATCCTTGGAAATTAAAATATTTTTTGAAAAATATCGCCAATCATTTTATAGTTGTCGTTTTAAGAATTGGTAATATTTGCCAACATTTATACACTTTTAAATAAGTATGGTTCCTTAAAATCATCCCTGCAAGAGATCCATAAGAACTTCTCCTTTCAAGTTAGTTTATGGTACTGAGGCCATTTTTCCCATTCAACTGATCCTACCAGTTGCAAAATTCTTTCAGGAGGAACAGGATGAACCCAATGACATGGTGAGAAGGATGCTTGATTTGGTGGAGTTATATCAAGTTAGGGAACAGGTGATCGAAAAGTCAGAATCTCATCAAAAGAGGATCAAGATTATTTTTGACAAAAGGTCAAAGGTGGAAAACTTTCAGGTTGGAGATTGTGTTCTCAAATGGGATGTTGTTAGACAAGACAAGGGAAAGCATGGAAAGTTTGACTCTCTGTGGATAGGCCCTTGTGTGATAGCTCAGGTGCAGCAGAACAACACCTTCAAATTGCAAAATCTGGAAGGAGAGGAGGTGTTTGATGGCCCAGTAAATGGGTGATTTCTAAAACTATATTTCATTTGAGGCTTTAAGGCCTGGTTATTGTAAAATATTATTTAGTTGATTATTTTTGTTTTATCAAAATAAACTCCATGCCCAATGGAATAGTAGAAGATAGGTTTAATTTCTGTTTTTTCATTTTAGTTTTCAGGAAAGGCATTTTGGTATGGGGTTCTTGGGACCTCACAGGAAGTTTCCCATCCCCGAGTAGGAGCCAGATGTTATCTTTTAAAATAAATATATTTTCAATAGGTCCACTCAGACAATTAATTTTTGCATAATGATCAAGACTAGGCATAGTGGGAAAGATGTTCAGATGATTAACCAAGTTGGAATATCTAGTGTGTGGTTTTCCAAGAAAATTGAAAGTTTTAGCTTAAAAGGGCTTAGGTGAGCTTTCCAACAGTTCATTAGCCACTAAAAATCCTAACTTTCAGCAGCTAACAGTTTCAGCTCAGGACCACGTTAACCACCGAAAGCTTGTTGATCACATTTTTATAAAATTTTGGGAAAAAGGGACTTTCGGTGGCTTAGGCGAACTTATCAATAGTTCATTAGCCACCGAAAAGCCTTGGTTTCAACGGCTTAGCAAGGGGTCCAAGAAGACATTAAACCACCAAAAGCGCATTAACTTCATTTTTCTGGAAAGGAGACTTTTGGTGGCTTAGGAGGATGGACCAACGGTTCATTAGCCACCGAAAGCCCCACTTTTTTCTGTTAACAAATTAAACCTTAGATTCTCTTAACCACTGCAAAGGCCAAAAAGGGAAAATGGTTATCTGTCCATCAAAATCAAACTCGATAGCATGAGGAATGTCATAATTTAGCACAATTAACAACCGAAAAGACCAAGGAACTGTAGTAAAGCATGAATTGATGGCTAAGAGGTCATTATTGATCTGGAATGACTAATGGAAATCAAAACCTTAGCCTACCCTCCATCTGTCCCACAACTACAGTAAACCTCCACGAAACACCAAGTTCAAATTAAAAATTATTACTAGGCTGGCTATCTCGTATATATCACCAGAATCCACCATCATCTCATTCGAGTATCAATCAAGTGGTAAACCCCTCAAAATCAGCACCATATCCTCAGTACACTCCTCATTTGTTGCATGCATCCTTACTACTCAAGGCCATCCCTGAAACCAGCACGCTAATTTCCTTCACGGAGTTCGAATTTTGGTTTTTGCAAGATACTAAGAAGCATAGCTCAGAGATGAAGAAAGGAGGACCTACCCTCAGACAGGAACTGGGAGACATCAGCTATCTTGACTCACATCCAGAAGTCTTCCAATTCTTCAAAGATGCAGGCTGCTACATATTTTGTGAGAAAATCCAAGGTTCACACCAACAGGTTGCAGAAGCATTTGCCCTTTCTTTTGATGGCTCCAAGGTGCTAATAGGAAAGGAAGAGTTCCTAGTGGATGAAACCCTAATTGCAGAAGTGACAGAACTCCCAAAAAATGGGAGAAGTGGTTTAATACCACCATTACTAAAAATGTGGAGTTCAAATTGTATTTAAAACCTGAACACAGAAATGTAGTATGGAAGAAAAGTGTTCCATCCACCTGGATAGAGGATAGGTGGCGGCAATTACTGAAAGCAATTTTGGTGTATATAACCTGTGAAGGAAGATACAACAGGGAAATGATATATCACTTCAAGTTGATGAACCATTTTATAGGAAGAATCCCTTTAAACCTACCTTTCTACCTCCTTAAGAGCTTAACAATGATGGCACACCAGGTAAAGGCCCAGCCCACCAAAATCGTAGGAAGGTTGTCTCACCATGGCCTCATACAACTCATTGTCCAAGAATTGTTGTAGAGGAGAAACATAGCATGGACACATTTTTATTCTGGAATGAGTTTGAAACAAGCCTACAGCTAGAAGATAAAAGAAAGTCCCCTTCGAAGAAATTGACCACCCCCAGGAGTGGAAAAAGGAAAAGAAGGGATATCTCACCAGTAATAGTAGATCAGCCTTCTCCCCCTTCTAAAACCAACCAAGCTAAAAGAAACATAGAATTCAGTGGAAAGGAGAAGGAGTTCCCAACACAAAGTGAAAATATTCTGAACTTACCCTACTCAGATTCGGAAGAAGAAAGGGAGGAAGAAGTTGACCTAATAGAGCAAGTGGCTGCAAAAAATGAAGAGTTTCCTTCACCATCACCAAGGGAAGAGCAGGATGAACAAATAGTAGAGACCTCCTCAAGCAAACCTAGGTCTCAGAGATTAAACCAACTACTAGAGCAAATACATGAACTAGAGCTTTTGGACAAGGAAATAAAAAGAAATAATGCAATATTAACCAAGAGAAATAAGGAGTTGCACAATTCTGTTATGGATATGAGAGGAATGTGTGTCCTATTGAAAAGAATAAATCTGAGGCTGATGAAGGACAACACTAGACTTTACAGAATGATCAAACTAATGAGGTTACAGAAGAAAAATCCAAACCCTAGCCCTCAAGCTAATCTTTCACTAAAAACATTTATTTTATCTATTTTTAGTAAAACAAATCCAACTTTTCAGGATCTAAATATTTTTGTAAAGGCTATAAAGCCTAAGACTTATGTTATAGAAAATTTTCAACTTCAGGGACCTTTAGACCATTATTATTATCAAGCTTCTCATATTATTCATGACCTAATATAAGCTCTTTTGCTATCATATGTTCAGCTTCCATATCTTTTATGTTTTGTGCTTGTGCTTGAATGTGTGATTCAGGTTTATTCATGTTATCTAATGTCTGATAGCTGTCATCCTATATGTATGTTGATGAGTTGGATTGCAAGTACTTTCCTTGTTATGATTAGCCATTTATATGTAATTGTTTTATATATGAATCTGCCAGCATAGTAAGTTCTCCATCTTTTCACCCTATTATCAAACCTCTGAACATTGGTAGTTAGAAGCCTTATTTTTTGAGTGAGTTTTATGCATGACTTGAGAGTGTGAGGTCCTACAGATCACCTGACTTGATCCATTTAGAAAAAACCAGAAAAACATTTAAGTTACCAGGCATCCTCGAGCTGCAACCTAGAGGAGTTTCATGGAGTGCTAACAGGTTCAAGATAAGTTATTTACAAACGCTCTACTTTTCTCTATACACTATGGTAAGATCTCATTCTCTCCCTGCTGCCCCGATCTCATTTTCATATTGCACATGGGGGAAATGGTTCGAACTAAAACTACATGAAAGCACATCACCTCTAATCCCAAGCGGGTCCATATGCCTAGGGCTATGAAGTAACTAGACAAGCTATGAGGTTTCTATGGCTCATAGGTTATCCAATAATATCTTTAGATGATCGAGCTATGGGAAAACTGCGTGAGTAGGGGTTATGGAAATTATTCAGAGACCCTACAAGACAACTCTAAGGGAATAATTGAGGACCCTAGGGCTCCAAGAACTAGAGAAACTACGAACACCAAAACACTCAGTCTATTCTAGAGAATGAAAACCATGATGGTAATGGCTCTTGATAAAGGTATATAGGACAACCAGGTTTAGGAGGTGCGTGAATATTCATAGGTTCCCGCTCAATGGGAGAAAGTGACTGAGGTTCTGGAGAAGGGATTTGAAAAAATGGACATGGTTATTCAAAATTTGGATCTTAACCAGGTCACTATGAATGCCAATTTCAATAGTAAAATGGATCAATTGATTGATCTCATGGAAACTAGGAGAATCCTCAATGCAAAGTTGTTGAGGAAAATTTTGTGCACCCGGGTAACATGCCAAACCCGTAAGGGTGTTTATTTGTTATGTTTAGTTATGTTACTGGTCCAATTATTTTTGGATTTTTTACTATGATCTGGGTCATAACCCTTGGAATGTGGGGGATTAGAAATATAATAACCAAACATATATAGCTAGCTATTTTCATTTCAGACACTTTGATAGATAGACTAAACATGAGAAACAATATGAACCAATATGTACATATATGTATATTATTTCTCTGTTGCTAATATAAATCTTCGAATCTTACAAAAAAACACTTTCTTATAATGGTGTTAACGTCTAGTTTATACCTTGAAAACATTATCCAAATTTATTTATGTCATGGATCATCGGTCATGTAAGATAAGAAGTAGAGTTGCATAAAAAGTGTATTGTATGTAAAATTGTGCAATTTGATTGATGATTTATGTCAATGATTAAATATGGTAAATGTAGTGATAAAATCATTCTAGTTGTTTACCAAGAAGCACTCAAATTTGAACCTACCCAAACCCTTCCACCATGTTCTAGCATCTCTCAGAAGTGCAAGGTTCAAATTGCACTTGTAAAAAAATTTAAAATTATATTTTTACCCTAACAATTAAGACAACATAAATAATATCAACATACAAATGGAAGGGAAACATTTTGAATTGCATGTCAATATGATTTCAATTTACAAAGTGTGTTTCTAATAAAATTATCCTTCTTGGAGAGTGATTCCTGGACTTCTTCAATTGTTAATTCTTCAATCAAAGCAACCAACTTTGGTATTAAAAAACATTGGATTAGCACTTCTGGGTATTGAAAAACATTAGTATTTAGGTTCTATTTCAATTTATTCAAAAATAAAACACAAGATGTTGGTGAGAGAACAAATTCCTCCGAAGAAGATGCTAGCTCGTCTTGTCCGACACTTGATATTTCATCTTTAGACTCTTCGTTCCAAAGGATGCTAATCTATCTAGGAAACTGTTGTATTTGTATTCAACAAGAGAAAGAAATACCATATAAAGTGAGTATACCATCAACGATCCTAAGAAACAAGGGTGAATCTTGGAAATGGACCTAGAAAGGGGAATGAATTAGTCTTGGCTTAAAGGGAATCACTCTATCAATCTCCAATAGGATGTAACAATGGGAGAAAAGGGATTGACAGAGTGACATGCAGAAGGAATCCAAGAGGCAACCTATGATCTTAGAACATCGAGATTTCTCAAAATGTTCAGCTATCATGGGTCTTTATATTCCTGCCAAGGATAGAGAATCTAAATGTTTAGCTACCATGAATGGGGATTGGGAGTGAACAACCAGATGCTTTATAGAGAGTTATCCAACATCCCATATAACAACAAAGGAAAACATGGGTGGGTGGAGCTATCTGCATGTATTTAGCAAGATTATGCATGGGGAAAATGAATGTGGGTAACAAGGGATGTCATGTCTCCTTTTTATAGGCAGGGAAACTGTGATGGGGTGGCCTTATGCATGGCAAGGATCAGAAATGAAATGATATGTTGGGGGTCTAGGTATGGGATAGGGATATTCATGATGTCCCTCACCCAATTTGGAGATGATGGTTTAGGGAATCAAACATACAAGAAGTGGATAACGATGAAGGATCCACCATGTGGGTGGGACAACTAGGATATGGTATAGATGGGATGGTTGATCTTTCCAAGATGTCACATGGGATGACATAGAATGGATGCAACTTCACATGAATGATATAATTGATGGAGTTTTGGATTTTTGGATTCAATGTGTTTCTATATCGATTTTTCATATATTTTGATTCAATGTGTTTCTATTTTTATGTTTCTAATTTTTGGAATGCATGTGTTTTTATTTTGATGTTTCTATTTTTTTTATTAAATGTTTTTATTTTATGTTTTAATTTTTGAATTGATATGTTTTAATTTTAGAAACCATGTGATGTTAATTTTTATTTTGAGGTTCCAATTTTTTCAATCATTGTGTTTTTTTTTATGTTTTAGTTTTTGAATCCCTATGTTTTTCATTTCAAAATCCATGTGTTTTTTTATTTTTTGAATCCCCATGTTTCTTCGTTTGCTAATTTTTTTGTTTGGGTATATGAATCCCCTCATTCTTAATCTTATGGAACCGCATTGTAGAAAGTCCTGCCCTTCAAAAACAAGTTTGAATTGCGCAACCAAGGTTGTTATGGAAGCAACCAAGTTCCTCCCTTCAACAACTAGTCCAAATTGCACAACCATTGCTGCTATGGAAGTAGGAAAGTCTCTCCCTACACTGATTGGTTCAAATCGCATAAGTAGGGATACTATGGAAGTAGAAAAGTCCCTCCCTTCAACATCTGGTTCGAATCATGCATCCAAGAATACTATGGAAGCAATGAATTTCTACAACATTAATGTATTGGTTGAGGAGCAGAAGGTTATGTACGTGTTGGAAGGGGAGGTGAATCTCATTAGGGCCTGCTAGGAACATGAAAAGGTAGATATGAAGCTTCAAGGGATAATTCTGAACTAAGTTGGGTTGCACTAGCACCAAAATATCTCAATTCTATAGGATGGTTGAGCTCTATTGGCACACCAAATCTATGGTAGTCATGGGTATGAGGCCAAATGATGAATACTTCCACCAATTGAAGCGACAAATGGAGAAATTAGAGTAGAATGCCTACCTCCTTAAATTCATTAGATGGATGGCTGAGGAAATGAGGAGATTGTTTGGACATCTAGGTTGTTGATTAGCAGATCCTTGCCACGTCCCACAACACCGAGACTAGTGTTGAGTTGGTTTTTTATGTTTCAGTGACTAGAAATTTTTGTTTCCTTTAGTTTTTTCACATATAAATATGTTTTTTTTTGTATCAATTTCTAGATATTTTAGAATGTTTTATTATATATTAATGTATTTACCCCCATTTAAAAAACATTTCGTGTGGAATATATGAAGTGTTTTGTGTGGAATATATAAAATAAATTATGTGTGGATTAAGTGAGTTGTTGTGTTGAATAGATAATAAAAAAATGAGTGGATTAAATAAATTGTTATGGAATATATGAAGTATTGAGTTTTATTGTATGCATTGTTTATTCCTATTCAAACTGCATATTCTATCATTTTCCTATATAATATTAATGTACGGTTTGGCAGTACAAGTTCTTTTTATCAATGGTAGCATGATTTTTTCCAAGGAAAAAGAATTGTGATTTTATTTATAATAACAAAATTACATCTGTAGATATTCCCAAAGCATATTAGTGGAGAAAACAGACACATTTCCCATATCAACTGTTGCAAAAAAAGGATATAACAAAATAGATAGTTGTTCAAAGAAACATATGTTGAATTCATGGTTGCGAGTTCAACTGCTGGTTCATTGCATAAAAGAAAGCTTCAAAAGGAAAGTTTTGAGCAAAAACTATAACTGTGTTTTTATAAACTAGAGTTGAGAGACTTATCCATTTAAGATGTTTTTTGTTGTGGCAAAAAGTTCTTTCTTCCAGCATTTGTGGACCTTCTATGAAAGGTATATGAAAGTATTCAAAAAAATCATCATTGATATATTCTTTTACATTCCATTTCCTGGCTTCCATTTGAATACCTTCTTTATAAAGTTCATCATCGAACCAGTTCCTTTCCCTATAGACATGCAGAAATGAAAAGTTGTAAAGGAAACTTTTAAGATTTGCATTTCTGTAACAATTGGGACTAAATGAGTGTGGTTGCACCGCTATATCTCATTAACCCAATTAATCACTAGCATCGAGTCCTTGAATAACTGTATCTCTTGACATCCCTTTTCAATAGCAAAGAGTAGAAGGAGCTCGATGGCCATGAGATTTGCATAATTATTTGTCCCAAAACCCAAACCGACTTTAATGTTGAAGCGATGAGAATCTGAAAGATGTAGGATGCACTCCCCTCCACATTTTGAAGGTGGGCCTTGAGTTGCATTTTTCAAAGAATCCCTACACAAAATTTTTGTTTATTACTTCCTCAATAATTATCATGAGGGAAACCCCTTCTTTTTCTTGGAAAAAATGTGACAAAATTCCAAAACTTTGGTTGGAAAAAACCGTAGGAATAATGGATTTATATTGAAATAGGTTATTATTCTTGGCTAACCATAATCCCTAGCAAATGATAAACATAAGTGCTTTGTCTTGCATATATGTTATGTTCTAGTCCCAACTCTAAAAAAATATCTTCAAGATTGTCTCCTTTCCATTGAAAATTTTTCCCAGTCATCGAGTTGCACTCTTGCCAAGCCTTCTGAGAAAAATGGCATTTAACAAAGAGATGAAAAGTATTTTTAGAAGTATTCTATCATAATGGGCACCATCATAAGCCTTCAAAAGTTATTTTTTGATGCACGTCTCATGTTGGGGCTTTGTTTTCTAGAATCCACCACATGAATAATTTTGTTTTCGCAGGACATTTTAATTTCCAAATATGCTTCCACCACCATTTAAGGGCCCCATTTAATTCATTGGATATTAGTTCCAAGTATCTTTGCTTGGGAGAGTAAGAACCATGGGGATTTACATCCCAATTTTGCTCATCATCTTGGTTGGTGATTTTGATATGGGCCCTTCTCAACGAAAATAAATAATTATTCCAATCCTTGATATGCTCTCCCTCAAGTTCAAGCTATTCTGGTGTGATCCAAGATTTTCCAACCTCTTTCAAGTAATTTTATGATTTTTTCAGGAGTTTAGTAATATTTCTTCTTTTCGAAATTACAAAGGATTTGTTATTTGGTTTTGGAAAAATATTAACATGGATAGACCCATGATTCCCAAAATGTCACTCTATGAATTTCATAACGTAGAACAATCCACTATTTTGCAATTTTAAAATAACCATAAATTTTAAGACAGCTAAAAAAATGAAAAAAGAGAAGAACCAAAATTGAAAAGTAGTTATTTGTTTATAAACATTAACATACACCATCACCCTTAACCATAGCTATAGCTACAGTTGGAATGCAAATTCCTAATAACATAGACTTACATCTACGCCCCCCTTCTTTTCTTGCTCAAAACTAAAGAAAACCAATCATATGAAGATTACTTAACCATTTTTTTTAGGTGATGGAATGATTCCCTTAGTACCAAACATGCACAAGATTACCAAAAGTTTGTCAATCAAGTAATAATTCATAAAAATGATTATTAATTTTCACATTTTTATTTATGGTACATCTTACTCTGGGTTTAATTTTATCATTTTGATTGCATCTTGCCTTTTATTTTTATGGTCAGTTTGTTGTCTTGAAAAATGTGTCATTTTTTATATATCATTGTGTTTTCTATCTATCATTCTTTATACATCATTTTTTAAATAAGTATATCAAAACCATGTCAACAAATTAATCACTTTTCCATCAAACAAAATAATACATTATTTTTTTAATAAATGACATTCGGGAATGACAAATTTTCATATACAACCTCATATAGTATTTCATAATACAGTTTTTAGCCAACAAATAGATTTTTAGATTTTTTTTATTAGTGCACTGCTAGGCTTGAGTTTTTTTGCATTTATCACTATCAATAATACCCTTTTTGACCTTTTTATTTCTCCATTTCACCTTCCCATCATTCCTTTTGATATAATTACGTATTCTTTACTAAGAATACATGGCAACAAGATCACAAGGTAGTAATTTGTCAATATTTCATGGCATTCACTAATTTCTTGTCATAATATTACTGATGTGCTGCATGCCTACCTCTCTTTCTGCAACAACATCTATACATCACTCAACTTGGAAGCCGTATTCCCATTCTCATCATCATTATGATCTGTATGACCACTTGCCCCGTGGATTCACTTTGCTTCAATGTCACTCTAATTCTGAACACATGGTGGACTCGGAAGGTGAATTCATATTATCATCAATGGACGCCCATCATAAAAGGGATCTTGATACTCGCTTGTGGTCGACATTGACCTTCATTGATTACCAAGGAGGATTGGAAGGCACTCTTTCCCAGTCTTTGGGAAATCTGTCTTTATTCTGCACTCTCAATCTTTCTCATAAATTTTTTTTAACTGTGAGAACCTCTTTATGTCGTCTAGTCAAACTGGGCTGTCTAGCCATTGCTACCACTAACCATGAGGTTTGAACATAAGACCTCATAAAAACTAAACTCCATTGAGACCAAATATACATAAGACCTCATAAAAACTAAACTCCATTGAGACCAAATAAACCGCACATCATGGATTCTCATAATTTATTTTTACATGGAAGAATTCCAGCTGAGTTGGCCCATTTATCTGGAATAATTCCAACTGAGTTACACTTCTATCTACGGTTCTATTCCAGTCGAACTTGGCCTACTGCAGAGGTTGCAGAAACTAGAGTACTTCTGACCGATTTCGTGCTGGTAAAAGCGTTTCTAGTACAATACAATACAATTATATCAACGGTTCTATTCCAGTGAAGTTGTGTCTGCTGCAGAAACTAGATTACCTCCTTCTCGGCTACAAACATTTCTCAGGCAGCATACCACGTCACATCGGTAATATGACTCAGCTTACACATCTATCGATTCATAACCTTTCTATTTTTTGTTATATTCTTTCCGAAATATTCAGGCTTCCCCTGTACTATCTATCTCTTCGTATTAACTTCACAGGGCGCATACCTAAAGCCATTGCTAATTTGGCCATACATCTATCATGAAACAAGTTGTAGGGGCCTATTCCCACTAAGACGATCTACAATTGGACTTCTTTATCATTTTTCTTTTCTTATTTTAACATTTTTTTTGGGACTTTACCTTCATCTTTGGCCAACTCTACCAATCTCCAGGTTCTTGAATGTAAGGAACAATGGATTTATAGGGTAGCTTCCATGTCTTGTAAATTTCGATAGCTTAAATGTTTTAAGTGTTGGATATAATAATATACATGGTAGTATTCCTCAATGGATTACAAATATCACCCATTTGTTTGTGTTGGATGTATCCAACAATAGATTCAGTGGAAAAATACCATATCATCTTGAAAGGCTCAAGTAGTTTGCAACACATAGATTACAGGATGCATATTATTCTTATGAAATGGAAATTGACATAGAAGGATTTGATTCGAATCTCTCATATACCCGTCTTGATAATATGATATTTGATTTATCAAGGAATAATCTTACAAGATCAATACCCATGAGCATAGGAAGTATGATTAGCTTGTGATTGCTAAATTTATATGGAAACCAATTGGAAGGGGAAATACCTACATGCATTAGTAATCTATATGTGTTGGAGCAGTCGGACTTGTCCAAAAATAAATTGAATGGAGGAATTCCTTTAGAACTCTCTAAATTATCAATGTTGGTTGTTCTAGACATTTCATCTAACAACCTTTGCGGGACAATCCCAATAGGGAAACAATTTAACACTTTTAGTGAGGCTTCATTTCAGAGAAATAAGTGCTTATGTGGGTTTCCTCTCTCACAATGCAATCAAAAGGATAAGTCAAATAAAATACTTGTTGGAGACAATGACAGTGGGAGTGTTAAAAAAGGATGGTTGAGCCGTGTAGATGAAGAAGTGTATTTGGTTGCATTGGGGATAGAAAACAGGATCAGATTTAGAGGACTTATTGGTATGTTCGTTCTTTAGGACAAAGAAATATGTTGGATAATTAGTCCACCCAACAATACACAAATACCCTTTATGGCCTCTATTGATTCCCTACAGAACTCAACAAGACTTACCCATGTACCTCACTATATTAATGTATGAAATGCCACTTACGATATAATATTTGAATGTCCTTTATCCATATATATCATTATATTCATCAATGGAATGTCATTTTCCCATGTGTGTCATTGTCTTCATCAATGTAATACTACTTAATGGTGTAACATTTGAATTCCACTTGTCTATATTCATCATTGTCATAAAGCTTTATAATATAATGTTCGAATATGAGTAAACTACCTTTCCAAGAGATAGTAAAATTGGATTCATTTTTTTTAAATTATTGATATACAATGGTTTTGTTAAAATTTTTACTTTGAAAATAAATCGTGCAATGAAGGGCCTTCTAAAATTATTTTCTTATGAGTTTTTGAAACCGATGTTTCGAGTGGACCTCCACCCATGTTCACAAAATCACAGAAGAAGTTGAAGATGGGTGGAGTGTCCACCTGAAACATTGATTTCAAAAACACATAACAATGAGAATTCCTGAAGATATAAACAATGTCTGGCCACTGTGAAAGCATCTATTCCAAAATAAAAATGAAGTTTGAAGAAAGTATGCAAAGTTGCAAATTTTATGTTTTCTGTAATTTAAAAAATATTTATATATGAATAAGTATGATCTCATTCAATTTTTAACAGATTCATGATACATAGCTCACATGAATGTTTTCTAAAACTATAAGATTGAATTTATAATAGTTTTATTAAATGCTAATATTTGGTTGATCACAAGAGTTAATATTTATGTCCATATTATAATGATGGTCCTAATGGATAAGCATAACTTACCGTGTTTTTCATGAGCAATGAGAATGTTCATGTAAGCATCGTAGTAGTCTAAAAAAACGATTTGAAAATATGCATAAGATTTTAAGCTCTCCCTTGGTTTGCTTGGCTTTATTGCCACTTGAATTAACTATCACCTCATCTGAGCAAGTATATTGATCCTAGATACACATACAACAGTTCATAGCAATGTGTTCATCTACATGTAACTTGGTGTCGGTATTCAATTATAGTACTTATGAGAATTCAGTGTTTCATATAGTTATTATGATTGTTATTTTAGAAAAAAAACAACTATTATTACGACATGTAAAATTAAGATTTAAACGTCAAATGAAAGGAATGTTAAAATTAAAACGTCATATAAACATTTCTTGATGTGCATTGTAAGACGTCAAATTCCAACCTTTCCTGTGTCCCATGCTTGTGGGAAGTTTTGGAGCAACTAAGGTTATAGTGGTAGCAGACGAAAATCGACCCCGTGTAACACAAGTACATGCATCTCCTCAGTTGTGGATTCCCCTAGTAATAACAAGTATTAAATATTGTTGAAAATTTTCATTAAATTATATTTGAATAAATAATAATAAAAATGATCATTACTAAATTATATAATCAAATATATAATTAAATTTGAGTTATTTATATACTTGATTAAAAATTAAAATAAAATTGAACATTTAATATGATTTAAACATTATAGTTACATAAATATCAATTAAAAATTAAAATAAAATTTCAAATATAATGCTAGTTTGATATTTTTATTAGATTCAGTTTCATGTAATTAATTATATTAATTTAGGTAAGTTAGTTTAATTGGTTATGTGTTGTGAATTACAAATAAAAATTCACGAAGCCTGTCCCAAAACTACCTACCGCCTAAATTGCCAAAATTATAATAATACCATCATGAAGGGATGTACATTTTATTAAAAAAGAAAATTCAAAATAACAACAATAAAAAAACAAATCAAAATAACAATAATAAAAAAAGCACACATTGCAGAAAGCATAGGCACTCACATACCAGTCTTAAAGCCACATCTTAAGGTTCCAATTTCATGAAAAATTTAAAATAAAAAGTTGGTCGTTAGTATAATAAAATTGAAATCACAAATTTATAAAAGGTGGCACTGTGAGTTTTATGAATGTACCTTTTTGGGTAAATTAGTCACACTATCCAAAATGTTTCAAAAGGGGCTTCAAAACTTTGACAATGAAAACATTATTTATCAACACTCTCATTGACAATGGATTTCACATTGACTCCATGGTTATGAGACAACTGGGGAAGATCAAGAGAAATTATATTAGGCTATGATAGGATTGAAAAAATAATATGTATGGCTTCTTAATATGGTGTGGATGAGGACTCTTCACAAGCAGTTCACATGCATCCTGCTTCAATACTTTGTTTAGCTTCGAAACTAGGAAAAAGTAGTAAACTAGTATTTCTTGGTTTGGTTCCAAACACCACCAAACCTTTCAAAATTTATTATGGAAGGACCCCTTGGGATTTAAAACATCCTAAAATAGCTCATACATTCAATGGTTGATTCAGAAAACTCATTTTGGCATGGTATTCAAGTTTGCACAATTTTGGCCAATTTCTAACTTTGGACTAGAGTGAAACCCAAGTTGATCCAAATGCACCCAAATGAATTCAAATTATGTATGGAATATCTTGAGGGGTATCAAGACATCCTAATGCATATTATGAATTCTCATACGCTTTCCAAATTCCTCTTGAACTTGATTTTGGAAATAAGTAAATAAGGACAAAAACACTAGGAAATCGATGTTAAAACCCCCAAAGGTAGATGACACTTTTGGATCTTGAAATGCAGTATGAACCTCCAAAATTTCACAAAAGAGTACGAGGATTCATATCATACATAAATGAATGTAATTATTTTTGTTATTAAGCTTTTCAAATTTATAGGAGAAATACCTATAAGCACAAGAAGTATGAGTAACTTGTGATTGGTGAATTTATATGGGAACCAATTGGAAGGGAAAATACGTGCATGTATCAGTGAGAGCTCATTTGGAGTAGCTCGACTTGTCCAAAAATATATTGAGTGGATCAATTCCTTGAGAATTCTCTAAATTAACAATCTTGGATTATCTAAACATTTCTTCTAACAACCTCTATGGGACAATCCCAATAGGGAGACAATTTAACACCTTTAGTGAGTCTTCAATCCAAAGGAATAAGTGCTTATTTGGGTTTCCTCTACCACCATGCAATAAAAAGGATAAGCGAAAGAAAACACCCACTATAGAAAATGACAACATGAATATTAAAAGAGGATGGTTGAGCCATGGAGATGAAGAAGGTTTAGTAGCAATGGGGATTAGATTTAGTGGAATTATCACTTTTGTTTATTCTTTGGAACAAAGAAAGGCATTGGGTAGTATATATGCCCCTAAAAACACATGAAGACACTTTTATAGACTCTATTGATTATCTACATATCTCAATAACACTTATCAATGTGCCTCACTATCTTAATATATGTAATGTAGTTTTGATATAATGTTTAAATGTCATTTATCCATGTGTATTATTGTCTTGATCAATGTAATACAACTTAATGATATGGTATTTAAGTATTATTGTCTTATCTAATGTAATGGTAGTTACTAGTATACTATTTGAATAGGATTAAGTTACCTTCCCCAAAAGAAGTAAAATATAACTCAAAAAACTTTATTATTATTATTTTTTAATTTCAAGTTTCGTATATTAAAACATTACTAGGAATTGCACCTGACAGTACACATCATGATAAGGGGGTAAGGTGGAATTATAAGAGAACCTTTGAAGTGGAAACTATGAAGTTTAAGGAAATGCAGAAAAGTGCTAAATGTGGAATGTGCAAAAGATGCAAGTAATTAATGTGTGAAAAAGATGTAAATGTAATTATAGTTAGGCAAACATTAATTTATCTTCAAAATGGTGAAGGTATATTTAATTTTGAGAAATAATATAGTTACAACAACACAATATTAATTTAGAGTTAAAAGTTGATAATATTGTTGACTTAGTTTAAGGCCTTAGTTCTTTATTAATGCTCCAAACCTATTAAAGAGCATGATAATTTAAGTGCACGCTTAAAAGCTTCATGATTAAGGAACAATGGTAGTTTTTTTTTGGTTTTATGCTAAATTTATGTTTCTTTTTTAGTTGAATCCTTTTCAAGCTAGATTAAGGAACAATGCTATTTTTTTTTGGTTTTATGCTAAATTTATGTTTCTTTTTTAATTGAATCCTTTTCAAGCTAGATATCTAAATGTGTTAGGGTTTATTTTTGTCATGTGCAAGTACTCTCTTGTGATCAAATATCAAATCCACCTTTTGATTGTTTTGTAATATGATTGTATAAAAAAGTTTATTAATTTATAAAAATACTAACATAAAATGAAACTTGTAACATTTAACCTTTTTTGTTAAAGATATGACCAAATAATTTAATCATTCTATAGTGTATCTTGAAAGGTAACTTTGACCACAAGTTAGGAATGTAGTCCCTTCTTTATAAACAATGATATTATCGACATTTCTATAGAAGTCTTCCGCCAAATTAATTAGATATCTATGTATAATCTACTCTTTGGCATGTAAGTTCTTTTCCTACAAACATTTCGTTGAAAAAAATGTGTAATTATAAAAAAAAGGATAGAAAATATAATAATAAAAAATTTAATGAAAAAATATTATTGTTAATGAGTAATGAAATTTCTTTCATATAATTTAGAAAATAATAAATATAAAAGAAAAATAAAATAATTGGATTTTAAAAAGTGAGAAACGCGTGTAGTTTAAAATTTGATTTTAGGGAATATTCGAAAGGGAAAAAATATGTATGATAGAACTTTAACATTTCACATATATGGGTGGTTTCCTAATATATTTGAACTAAATTATATTTTACATTTATTGTATTTTTATGGTTATAAAGTTTATGTTTTTCAGTATTAATAGAGAAATTTTGAGAAAATTGAACAAATTTAAAAGCGTTTTTTAATTTAAAACTTTAAAGTTAAGAGTAATGCTCCCCATCCCACTCTCTTGTTAGAGGTAGGACTTTGAACTACAAAGAGGGAGAAAGTACTCACAAATAGAACTAGATCATAATTCCCTAAATCACCAACCAAAATTTATACCAAATCAAAATATATTAAGTGGGC
>LPNX010215420.1:90857-131367 GCA_001517045.1 Pseudotsuga menziesii | reverse complement strand
AGTTAAATAATGGTTTAATTAATTGCACACATGTGGGACGTTTTTCTCACCTACCACAGTCAGTTAACCATTATTTAATACTAAATGTAACAGTTGGTTGTGTTTTAGAACTCCGGTTATGATTTAGACAAGGACAGTTAACTACTGAGTCCTTAACTTCAGTTGATGACTAGTCAAGCCAAGTTAGGAGTCAGTTACATTCAGTTAAATAATGGTTTAATTAATTGCACACATGTGGGGTGCTTTTCTCACCTACCACAGTCAGTTAACCATTATTTAATACTAAATGTAACAGTTGGTTGTGTTTTAGAACTCCAATTGTGATTTAGACAAGTCTTGGTTACCTACAGTCAAGTAGAGTCATCAATTCAAACTTCCTCATGTGGATTCGAATTGCTTGTGGCTATTAAAGCCATTTTACATCATTGTAATTATTATCTGGATTACTTTTTTGATTAATGAAAGCATTCACAGCTGCAAGCCTTTTGCATTGTTTCATTCTTCAATGGCTGAGTAAATTGTGAGATCTTCTTTGTGAGTTGTGTGTTTGTCTACAGATCTATATGCTCAAATTTACAGCCTGATGTTTAAGAACATGTGTTTCCTTTTCAAAAACATGTTTGAATCCAAGGGAATTGCTCGTATATGATGTGTGAAGATAAATAGGGGAAAATGAAATAGAGATATAAATTATATGTGACACATATACTTGACATTATGAATGAAAATAAATAAAAATTGAAGCGTAAATGGCTTGTAGAGTAAAAGATAATCATATTGCATGGTACAAAGAAAAAACTCCACACCAAGGAAATCATTCCCTAGATCGATATCCTCCTCAATATTAACATGTATAACACCATCCTCATCCTATATCAACATAAGGATGGATCAATCTTCTCCAGGATATTGGGATCATGTTTTTTGTCTACAATTAATTATGCTTATACTAAAGCTGGTATTGCACAAAGACCATTGACGTAGTCCTTTTATCCACTAAAATCAATCCACAAATAATTCCAAGTAATTCCCAATCTCTCTCTAAATCAACTCTTTTTAATATAGATATGAACTCTTCAAATACTCGTGAATGCTCAATGATGAGTGTGAAGAAAACAAGGGGGTTTATTTTTTTATTATTTTAGTTTTATCTCTATGTTGTAGATCAAGTTGGTGCCAAACCAATGAGTTGAGATCCAAATAATTGAGTTCAACCAATTCTTATTTGAACAAGCCAATCCTTAACCAAATTGATTGGTTTAGTTAAGAATGGTTCCAAAACCAATTTGGAGTTCCAACTAGACTAATGTTGGAGATATAATCCTTGGATTATTGTTCCACATAATTTGTAAATAATAGATGTAGAAAATGAATAGTATCCTAGCGAATCCAAAGAGTTATTGGAAGGTGAATTCCAACAGTCATATACATTGTATAAATAAATTAGTCATGTCATGAATAAAATTATCTAGGATTTATTCTAACAATGTTATCAGAGCGTTGGTAAATCCTACCCCATGCTTGATAAGCTTCCTTCCAGCTGCTATTCCTTACTTTGCTCAAGAATTTTATTTCTCTTCCAATCCTACTTGCCAATTTCACTTGATTCAAATTTTTTATGGCATTATAGTTGCATGTTACTTCTACCTATATGCCTTAGTCTGGAAGTCAATTGCTCCCTCTCCTTTTGTATCCCAGAAACCCTAATAATGATTGTGAAGCATATCATATCTTTATGTATTGATCGAAACTCCAATTATGTGAGATCATTCCTAGAAAAGGAGGAAACCCTAATATATTCCATACTTGTAACCTTTGCATTGGAGCTAGTCTAAACCTAATCTACATGGAGCTAGTCTAAACCTATCCATTCCTCTCTTCCATGCATGAAGGAATTCTTTTGTTGCTACATCCCTATTGTTTTCAAGCTTGGAGCTGGTGTTGTGTGTTATGTGCGTGTTGAAGTGAATATTATCATGGTGTGTGGGTTCTCTTTGTTGAAGTGAATACTATTGTAGTGTGTAAGAGAATGTTTCCTAGTATATGTGGGATCTCTCCCATGGTGATGTGGGTGCTCTACTGGTGCATGGCATGAATGTAGTGTGGACCATGAAACTAGTCGCTATTGATATATACTCCCATGACCAACATGACCTATCATGCATGAAAAAAAGTGGAGTTTTCGCTTGATCTGGTCAGGTTTGAATTTTTTTTTCCGATTTTGCAATTAATATCTCTAAATTCTCTAGTTTGAAGAGTGGCCCTCTAAGTATCGAGACCCTAATATTTTTGTTGAGTGTGCTAGAAATTATTAACTAGTGCTATCATAGCCTAGTAGGAATATTGGAGTTGCATATCTCTTTTAAAAAAATAGTTAAAGATACACGTTGTTCATTGAGACCATTCATTGAAGTTTCTCTCTTGGCGTGTGAGACCCATCTTTGAAGATCCATGTGTTGAATTTTGAATATGGTGGGAATTCCTTAATTTCTTTAAACTTATGATGCATTTATTAGAATTGCAAATAATTGTTCACACACATATCATATTGGGGTTGAATCCATGCATTAGAGATTTTTTTGTATTATATTGTGTAAACTACCCATGAAATTATATTGCAGTATTGTACTTTAAATACTATATTTTAATAGGTAGAAAAAACTTAGACCTACACCTATACACATTGATTCCATTACAGGATACCCTTTAGATCCTTGCAGATCACAGATACTAGTTTGACAAGATGCATTCATTGAAATCCATAGTGGGAAAATTACTCATTGTTAAAGACAACTACCCACAATGGTTGGGCAAGATCAAACCCGCATTCATCTACAATGATCTATGGCATGGCATATGTGAAGGCACCACCATTAAAATAAAAGTTGGACTGACCTTGAAATATTACCCAAACCCACCAACAATAGAGAAATAAATTGCTACATGGCATACCAAATATCATATAAGGCATTGACAATAATCATTGCAAAAGTGAAGAGGTGATTCAACACTTATTGCTTGCAACTTCTTTTTTTCAAGCATTGAAAAAAATGAAGGATGTGTTTGACTCACATTCTAAAATGGAGGTAACTGAGATGATGTTGAAACTTTTCAATTTAGAATTAAAGGATAATGATACCATGATTATTGCATTTGAGATCATAGAAAACATACATAATGTTTAAGCAATTAGAATCCAGCAAGACCTTCCACTTGTTTCCTTTGACAAGTTCCTATATCCTACACATTCACACTACCTTGAATCACTTCAATCTAGTGAAAAGTTGAAGGACCTCACCTTCAACACCTTGGTAGAGAAGATTGTAGAAAGAGAGAAATACTATAGAAAGGAGACTATTGAGCCCACTAGAGAGACCCTTTTTCTTGATCAATAATCAAAGAACTGGTGAAAAGACTCTTCCAAGGGAGAAAGCAACATAAGAAGTCATGAAGAAGTAATTTAAGATGCATCTGGGGAAGAAAAAACTCGAAGAAAAGACTAGAACTACAATGTAAGTGTTGTGGAAAGGATAGACATGAAGTATATCAATGTTGGGCCCTTGGGACTCCATCAAAGAACGACATAACCAGAAGAGATAAGACAAAAAGTAAGATCTAAGAGGCTAGTAAAGCTCCCAAATATTTTCATCTTCTTGTTACACATTGTAATATTGGAATAAATGAAATCACATCTTTGTAATCTTATAAAGATGCTTGGTTGCTTGATACTTGTTCAACATCCCACATGACAATTTTACAAAAATATTTTTTTAATGGCAATATTGATGTCATAGTATATTTTGTAGACAAATTCAAACTCAAACAAAAGGGAATTGGATCCATTTGGCTCAAACTTCTTGGATTCCCTAAATTTCTGTTGCATAATGCTCTCTATATTCCATAGTTCATGAGAATCCTGTTTTCCTTGCTGCAAATTCGAAAGCAAGGCCATTTCGTCCACATGTTTGATGGAATAGTAGAGATAAGAAAGTCCTTTAACAACCAAATCATCAAGGACAAATATGAATATGGAAAACTGTTAAATCTTAAGGGATCATCTATAGGAGCTCAAAACTTTGCCCACCTCTCTCAGCATGAAGAAGGTAATATGCCATCCTGTTTTTATGGATTTCTAGATATGGTCATATAAACTATAACAGGCTTCACTTGTTTAGAAAGAATGGTGTTTCTGGTTTTCCCAAAATTCCTAAGAATCTGAATAAATGTGATGCATGAATATTAGGCAAACATAATAAACAAGCATTTCATGAGTCAAAATTCAAAGCATGTATAAAGTTAGAGTTGATTTACTCTAACTTATGTGGCCCCATTCTTGTTCCTTATACTAATGGTAATAAATATCTCATGCATTGAATGTGTTGCGTATACTTGTTAAAGACAAAATTTGAATATTTTCAAACATTCAAAAATTTTCATGCATGGATAGAAAATTAAGCACAATCTCATATTGGCACACTTCATACCGATAATGGAAAAGAGTAAACATCTAATGATTTTGAAGACTATCTTCATTAACATGGGATTTCAAATCAAACTATAGTTCCCTCAAACGGTCAGCGGAATGGTGTGGTAGAAAGAATGAATAGAACCATCATGAATATGGCCCACTTAATGATGATTTTCATGAATTCCAAACTATTTTTTTAGGGTGATATGGTGTTATGTATAGTCTATTGGAGAAATAGAAGTCCATCCCATGCTCTTGAAAACAAGATTCAACATGAAATGAGGCATCTCAAGGTTTTTGGTTGCACTTCTATGCTTTGATACCAAAGGAGAAAACAAACAAGCTTGTTACTCAAATTAAAAAATGCATTTTATTTTGGCATTCAGACACCTCCAAGAAATATTGTATTTATGATGAGGTAAACAAGAAGCTCATTTGTTCTAGAGATGTCATTTTTCTTGAAATTAATAAAATGATGAGTATATTGATAGACAACTTGATCATCTAGAGAAATTTTCCCATCTAAGGACATATTATGAAGTTTCTAATGAAATTCCACATATTGAAGGGGGGTTCCCTATCTTCTATTTGGAATTTCCTTTTGAAGCACCAATACCCCCTAATGAGGAAAGTCATGAAGAAGTATATCCCTCTACATCACCTAAACAAGAGGTTTAGTTCGATGATGTGATTGAGAGGATTGGAAGACTGAATTTTGAGGAAAATGAAGCATCACCAACTGTTCAACCTGGGACATCATGAAAAGTTCATAAATGGGCCACAAAAACACTTGAAAGTTTCCACCCATACGAAGTTGTAAATATGGGAACAAGGATTTCAACCAGGAAAGAAGATGGAAGAGATGCATATAAATCAATTGATGACATGGATGTCTCATTTGATTGTGAATTGAATTTATATGCTAACTTTGAACCAAATTCCTTTGAAGGGGGTGCTACTCATGATGAGTGGAAATAAGACATGGAGAATGAATATGATGTGCTCATAAATAATGGAACATATATGTTGGTTGTGTTGATGTAATTGTAACTTCGGAATGTATTCACTTGTATTTCTTATGTATTGTAACTTGATGTTTATTCTGGGATGTATTTGTAATGTACTTGAGTCATGTTATGCCCCAATGTTCCTATCGGGATTTTCTATAATGTAAATAAGTCATGTCAAGTCAATGTGGGTAACCCTCCTATTGTCTAAGGGTAAAAGTCCCCGTAGTTCCGGGGCACTAGGGTTGTTAGACTCACCTAGCTGTGAATTCAGCCCTAGTAGGGTTTAGTCAAGTCGAGAATTAGTATAAATAGAGATCTAGCCTCTCTATTTATCACGCACTCACTCCCACTCAATTGTAGCACATAGCTGAGGAAGAAGAAGACACTGGGGCTAGGAAGAAAGAAGGTTACTGTTGTCGAGAAATCATCTTATTATTTTGGGTTTTACTTTGGTGTTGATTCTATCTCTGGGGAAGTTGCGGGGTTTTATCCATTTATGGTTCCCCAAGGAAAAACACTGTGTTCATTGTCTCTTGTGTTTGATTGTTGTGCTTGTTATTCTCTCAGTTAAAGATCCTAATGTAATGCGAGCTTAATGTTAAAAATATAACATGGTATCAGAGCTAACCTGAGAAGAAGACAATGTGCAGCTACAGGAACTAGGGGCTTCCTACTTTGTGGATCTCTTTCCATAGATTTTCAGAAAAATAAGGTTGGGATAACTCTCCTCCCTAAGGCACATCTTTCTGTCGAAGCAAAATCTAATTCTGAAGTTTTTCAGTTTTGGACCCGACACTACTGCCAAAAATTAGGGCTTTTCACATAAGTGGAATTTTTCAGTGAGCCCAGGCCTGGATTGATATCCTCCTCAAAATCAAAGTTAGGGATCAATATCAAAGCATTTGGTTGGACAAAACTCCAGAAAAGAAAAACCCTAATCTGCTCCTGAACCAGCACTGCAAAATTTTAGCTCCAAATCCAGATCCGACATCTTAACCTGGTAAGATCTAAATCTTTTGTATTTCCATTTGAGGTTCTCAGTTAAGATGTCTCATCATACCAATCTATATGAAAAGCTTGAGGGAGATTATAACTTCCAAGCCTGGAAGTATAGGATCTCCCTGGTCCTGGAAGAAAATGAGTTGGACTCCTATATCAGTGAGGAGGTTCCAATTCCAGAGGGAGATGAGGCTAAGGCCTTACATAAGAAGAATATGGTTATGGCAAAGAGGATTATTGCTGATTCAATCAAGGATCACCTCATACCATAGGTGTCCTCCCTCAAGACACCTAAAGTTATGTTTGATGCCCTAACCAAACTGTTTGAAGGGAAGAACATCAACCAGAAGATGACTCTAAGGAACCAATTGAAGAATGTAAAGATCCAGAATGAGGAGACCATCCAGTCATACTTCACAAGGGTCTCCCATATCAAAGAATAGGTGGAAGCAGTAGATGAAGAAGTGGATAATGCAGAAATTGTGATGACAACCTTGAATGGTCTCCCTAGTTCATCGGATTCTTTCATCCAAGGAATCTGTGCTGGAAAGAAGTTATTCAAGTTCAAGAGACTGTGGGAAGAATGTTCACAAGAAGAATATTGAATAGCAGCTCTAGAAGAAAATATGGGAAGTGAAGATCAAGCTCTCACAGTACACTCCAAGAAAGGAAGAAGGAAAAAGCATCATCAGCAAGGTAAGCATTCTCATCAGAAAAATTCATCCAAACTCAGATGTTATACATGCGATGAAATAGGACACTTTGCTAGAAATTGTCCCATGAATAAGAATGGATCCAAGAAGAAGAAGAACTCCAAAAGAAGACATCATGATCACACTGCTGAGGATGATGATCTTCCCAGAAAGAGAGTAAAACAAGAAAGTGAAGAGGAATATGTTCTAATCTCCGCTCTCACGGGAATTGTCACTCATGGAAGCAAAGATTGGATTATTAATAGTGGGGCTTCCAAACACATGACAGGTTTCAAGGAATCTTTTGAGAAACTATCCGAACATAATTCACCCCATAAGGTGAAACTTGGGGATGACAACCAATATCCCATAAAAGGTAGTGTTGAATCCTCCTACAAGCTAGACTCTGGAAAGTCTATGAAAATGAAGGATGTCTTGTTTGTACCAAGACTAAAGAAGAATATTCTCTCCATATCGGCACTGGATGCAAAAGGCATGAGGGTTGCATTTGTAGATGGCCAAGTCCTCATGTGGTCAAGAGGAAAGACTATTGACAATGCAATAGTAATTGGAGAACAAGAAGGAGGATTATACAGATTGAAGGGCCATCCAGAACAATTGTCCATGACACAATAGAGCCAAATGAACTTTGGCACAAAAGGCTTGCACATGTGCACTACAGAGCACTACCACTTGCAAGCAAAGCTATTGAAGTTCTTCCAGAAATTCAAGCAAAACATGAAGGGGTCTGCAAAGGATGTGCGAAAGGAAAGAATACAAAGAAGACATTTCCAAGTAACGAAAGCAAGGCAAAACGAATCTTGGAAATAATCCACTCCAATGTATGTGGACCAATGTCATCAAGTTCAATAAGTGGGTATGTATACTATGTTTCTTTCATTGATGACTTTTCTAGGAAGACATGGATTTAATTCATGAAGAACAAAGATGAAGTTTTCAGCAAGTTCAAGGAATTCAAAGCCTTGATTGAGAACCACGCAGAAAAGAATATCAAGACCTTTCGATCAGATAATGGTGGAGAATTCACATCAAATGAATTCAAAGAATTATGCAAAGAATCAGGGATTAAGAGGGAGTTATCCACTCCATATAATCCACAACAAAATGGGGTTGCAAAGAGGAAAATAGAACTATCATGGAAGCTGCAAGAGCAATGCTTCGTAGATTATCTTTTAGGACCTTAAGAATATCTTGACTGTCCTATACCCAATCTTTTTCCTTTGGTGCTCTACTATCTCCGAAAGATAAATATGCAAATTTTAGTGCCTCATATCCATATAGAGCCTTGAAGGGTATCATCTTGATAGACATATGGTGCGTAGTATTATAGCAGTCTTCCCCTAAGTGTGTCCATTTAATCCATTTCCTATTTTGTCCTGCTACATAATTTCTTAGATACCCCTCAATCCATTTATTGAGAATCTTAGTCTACCCATCGCTCTGAGTATGATAACTTGTGCTAGTAGGAAGTTCTATCCCCAATAATATGAACAATTCCTTCCAGAAAGAACTGGTGAATTTACTATCACGATCACTGACAATGGTTTTGGGTATCCCATGGAGTCTGAAAACCTCTTTGAAGAACAAGTCGGCTACCTATGATGCTGAATAGTCGGAATAAATAGCAAAGAAGTGAGAAAATTTGGTCAACTAATCTACTACCACATATAAGAAATCAATTCCATGTACCTTGGGTAATCCTGTAATTAATTCAATCGAAATGTTTTCCCACTTCTGATCTGGTATCAGTGATGGCTGAAGTAACCCTGTTGGGTGAGTGTGTTTGATTTTATTCTGTTGGAAGATACTGCATTACCAAACATTATGTGTTACATCATCCTTGAGGCCTTTCCATGAGAACCTCTCTCGGATCTATCTATAATTTTTTAAGAACCCCTGATGCCCTAATAATGGTGAATCATGCAATGCATGTATAATCTTTCTCTTTAAATCTAACTCGGGGACGAGGTATATTCTATTCTTATAATAGATGATGTCATCAATTATCTTGTACATGTCATCTTGTATCTATCCATCTAATAATTCACACGAAAATTTGTTTATGGAATATTCTACCAAGAGAAGAGACCTCCAATCAGTATAGATACTCATGAGTGATAATGAGGATGGTTGTCTAGATAAAGCATCAGCTACAACATTGCTCTTTCCTTTAACATATTATATTTCAAAGTCGTATGCCTATACCTTGCTAACCCATTTCTGTTGATGCTCATTCAATTCTTTCTGCTCCAAGAAGTATTTGAGGCTGTTATGATCTGTCTTGATTTTAAACCTACCTCCCACCAAATATTGTCTTAATTATGTTAAGGCATGTAGGATGGCTAGCATCTCCTTATCATATATAGAGTAGTGGAGTTCATAATATTTGAGTTTCTAGATTTCAAATGCAATTGGGTGATGTTTTTTCATCAATATCGCCCCTAATCTCTCTCCTGAAGCATCACACTCAACTATGAACAACTGTGAGAAATATGGTAGTGCCAAAACTGGACAAGAAATCATGATTGTTTTCATTTTTTCAAAGGTTTGTTGTGCCACTTCTGTCCAGGTTAATGCCCCTTTTATTTTTAAGATCGGTGAGTGATACAGAAAATTGAGAGAACCCATTTACGTACGTCTTGTAATATGTGCAAAGGAATAATAATCCCTCCAGTTCTGTTACTGTCTTTGGTGTAGGCCAATCCAAGATAACTCTAATATTTTCCATGTGAACTTGTACTCCCTCTGTGTTGATTATATGCCCTAGATACAACATCTCCTTCATACCAAACTCACACTTAGAAATTTTTTTGTAAAGCGAATTTTCTTATAGAATTCCTAGCACCTCAGCCAAGTGTCTCAAATGCTCCTCCCAAGTTTTACTGCAAATCAAAATATCATCAAGGAACACCAGTAAATATTTCTGTAACTGATCCTTGAAGGTGTGGTTCATGCAAGAATGAAAATTTGTTGGGGCGTTGGTGAATCAAAAAGGCATGACTAAAAACTCATAATGACCATAGTGACAACATAAGGTTGTTTTTGAAATATCATGATCCCTTACTTAGATCTGATGGTACCCTGATCCAAGATCAATTTTTGAAAAGTATTTTTCCCCTTGTAACTCATCCATTAATTCAACAATCAAGGGGATGGGATACCTATTTTTGATGGTTTTCTTGTTGAGTTCTTTGTAATCAATAAATATCCATAAGGTTCCATCTTTATTTTTAACCAAGACCATTGATGATGCAAAAGGACTAGAACTCGGTCGAATATATCCTAGTTCCAGCAATTCCTTGATTGTTTTCTCGATCTCATACTTGTACCTTTTGGGATGTCTATATGGAGTGCTGATGACTTCCTGTGTACCCTCCTCTAACTAAATAATGTGCTCAAATCCCCTATCTAGTGGTCAACCCACTGGAAGATCTATAAATACTCTCTCATGCTTCTATAATAGTGCTTGAATATCTGTTGGATGTTGGGTGTTGTTATAGGGAGGTTTTCTAAGTAATAAGGAATTCGACTAACCATTCTATGTCTCCTTGTCTAAGTACAGAATCCATTCTTTGTGATGATACTCGTTTGAGGGGATAATTGTTCATGCCCCTCAATACTATCCATTTTCCATCCTGTCCTTGGAATTCCATTTCCAATTCCCTGTAATCTGACTATATTTCCCTATTGAGTAGAGACATTGAACCCCTAATACTAAATTTGTATTAGCTACATTAACCACATAAAATAAGTCGGTCATATTGTAGTTCGCTAATGTGACATTCAATTTGGAAATCCAATGGTTGCATTTCGTGCTATTATTACCTGCTACCGCTATGGTGAATCCCTCAAATTTCTCCGTTTGAATACATCACTTAGCCACCCATGCTGCATCAATAAAGGTGTGGGTTCCCCCCCCCCCCCCGCCCCCCATCAATTACTTAAAAAACCTACCCTATGGCCCTATACTACTCCCCTGAACCTGAGAGTATGAAACCTAGGTACTACGAATAATGTAGCAATGACTCCTCTTGGTGGTTCTCCCTGAAGTGACTCCTCCTCTATTGCCATCAATTCCAGTGTTGTTTCCTGTTCAGATTCCTCCCCTTCACTGTCTAAATAGACTTCTATATAGTGAGCCTCTTCCTTCCCTGCGCACCTATGGCCTAGAACCCATGGTTCCTGACAAGTAAAACACAATTTTTTTCTTCTCAAATCTTTCCTCGTGTCATCGTCCAACCAATTTTTCTTTGGCCATTCCTGTTGAAAAGGTTTTTTGACTTTGTCTTTTACTGGGAAGTTTGTTTTAGGGGGGGACTTGTTCTTAGGAACTAAGTCTTGTAGATCTCTATTTCTGCTGATCGCATCCAATAGAGTGGATGGTTTGTAGGATTTCACCCACCAACGTAAAGGTTCTTTCAAGGCCTCTGAAAATAACATAATCAACCTACTCTCGAACACATCTGTTACCATAACAACTATTCTATGAAACTTTGAGATGGAGGCCTCGACACTACCTGTATATTTGAGTTGTGCTAACTCTCTAAAATGTATCTCTAGGTCCCTTCTCTCAAACCGCTCCATGAGCCTCTATGTGAAGTCACTATAGAAATAGATGGTGTTGTGACCCAATGTCACTAGCCCATGGTACCACCACTCATAAGCCTCTATATCCATATGTAAGGTAACCAATTTAATGGAATATGTCTCCATCATAGGGTTGAGTTGGAAGTAATTATCCAACTTATGGACCCATATTCTTGTTGAACACTTGTGAATCCCATCAAATCTAGGGATGGTCAATCTGCCCAAGTTTTTCTGCAATTTATAATTCTGGGTAAATTCTCTGTTAAAATTCCTTGGTCAATTCCTGCTTTTAATATTTCAGAATTCTGAAAATGACATCACTGCATGGAACTCATCTCCCAAATCCCTGTACTCCTGTAAGTAAGCCCCAAATAGTTCAATAGGTTCTACTAGCATGACTAGTCTTGCTAATTCATTCTCCAGGAAGTCAGGCATAGTAGGTCTGCTGGAAGGTTTTTTTTATGTATGAGATGTGTTTTCGTATTAGTGTATGCATGTTTCCCGCTACTACTGGTATATCCTCTATTTACTAGTGAAAGAGGTATACCGCTATGACCCATTTCTTGCTTGAGAGACAATCTGTTTATGGAATGCAATACTTCTTTCTTCCCTTTAGCTAGGCCATTCAATGCACTCACTAAGTTACGAAATTACAACCTGTATTCCTCTTCTCACGTTCATTTTCCTCTGTTAGACTGTAGAGATATTGGGTCCATGTCTGAATTGGTATCCTCTAACTGAATATCTTCAAATTCATGCTCCTTAGTGTATCTACTCTTGCTTCTCCTATAAGTTACAAAAGCATCTTCTTACGGATTCATTTAATTTTTATGTTCAATCCCACAACTGGCAAGGAACATGCTTTGATACCGCTGTAATACCCCAAACTGATATTCTACTATTCATGCTACTAGGTTGTTTTCTCATACACTCAAAATTGTGCAAAATACCGAAATAAACATGCATGCAAAGGTGTCATGCCAAATGGCCCTAAAATATAGATAATCTAGAGAGATTATAGGGAAAATACTTTCAGGAGAGAGATATACACTTACAACTGATAAATAAGTTTATATTAGTCCAAACATATGATGCATGCAAGGTGTGTCGGAAGATAGTGTTGCTCTCCTCGGTTTGATGCCCAGCTACAAGTGTGCCCCCTTCTGGATGATATTGACATTTTTGGAGGAGGAGGTGCTCATTTCCACTGAAACTTTGTCGATATTATGGTCTATATCCGTCGGAGACACTGGTGGTAACATGAATAGGTTTTTCCTTCACTATGGCACCTAGCGAGTTGAACTAGCTGTCTAGGGCCTACGCCCCCTTTCACCCACGTTTATGTTGTTAGGTGCTCCAATTGTGTAAACATGAAGCTGATAATCACCTGATGCCAAGTAATGAACCTACCGAGAAATATGAAGCTGACATGAGGAGGAAAAACTAAGGTTTAGGGTCCTAATGAATTCTTCTGGGGGTTTCCAACTATTTTCCAGCTGCAAAACATGAACCTGCAAATAAATCTTATGTGCGTGTTAAATCATTGAATACGGAAGAGTATGATGAATGTTAATGGTAGATCTGGATTTCCTACCCTGAAAGATAGGAAGATAGATTTCACTACCGAAACCCTTATTATATGAAGACTCCGTCTTCAATCTCAACTATTGTTGTTGCACTTGCTAATGCTTCTCTGAAACCCAAATCAACAGTGATAATCATAGATTTATTCTTTGGTCCAATAACCCTTCTCAAATAGATTCTCATGTACTTTTATGGTTTGCATGCCACTCTTAGGGTTTGCACGTCACTTTTGTATGCATGCAATTCTAATTTCATGTTGACTTTAAGCCTAAGGAAATAAGGATTTCTTTGCCATACCGATGACTTAATACTGAATGAATGCCCTGTTCTATTCAAAGTATCAAATGTCCTAAGTCAATTCCCTTTTATGCAGTACTCGCTCGAACCTATGGGAATTAAGTAGGTTACCAGGTTTTTTGGTGCTTAATTAGAAGAGGACATTACGAAACTCTGCATGAAACTACAGAACCTACCAACTACAGAAACTCCTAGTGAAGCTATAGAAAGTCAATAATTCAAATTTACCTTCAACCACCAAATTTGGAGAAAAATATTCATTAGGAGTAATGGATTTTTTCAAATCCATTATTTCTATTATTCTTATATGTCTCAAATCATGATGTTAAATTATTTGAAAATTAAAGGGGACAAATACAAGTGGATATGAGTGCATATTTGACTTATCCACAAAGATTTTAATATCTCTATCAAATATATGATGGACCTAAGAAGTCGAAATTTGTTAGGATACATTTGGGATTAGTTTTGACTATTTTATTGTAGTCTCTCTCCCTAAATTCGAATTTTGCTTCAAATGTATTCTAAATAGCATTTAGTTAAGAAAGATCTTGGAACTAGTTTTGAATTAGTTTTTGAGATCCAAATATTAGGAAATTATTGAGTATATTTTAGATCCTCTTTTATTATTTCTTATGGAGAATGTAAAATTCAATGAAGCATAAGATCATCGGGCCTACATAATTCAAATGGAGAATTGTAAAAGATAGAGAAACAATTGATAAACTCATATCAACAATCCATGGAAAATAAAACACTCATGAGACCAATAATCAGAATAAATGATATTCTTGCATTAATCAGTATTAATTCTCATATTGAATAATTAATATATAATACAATGGTTATACATATAGGATAATTTGGATGCCTAAACAGGAATTTGAATCTACCAACCTGGACTGACTCAAGAGCTAACTCACTATGGGAAAATCACCACTAGAGATCACTAATGCAACTTCAGATCACTGAGAGAGTTCAAAACCAGTTAACTGAAGACTGAAGGTGATTAAATGCACTCAACCTCCCTTGATTCATGGAAACTGACGCTAGAGTGATTGCAAGTGAACTAAATGATGGGAATCAGATCATAACTAGACATAATTGAATACCTACTGGAGTTAACTGTTGAAAAATGCTGGTGGCACTCATAGTGGGTTCCTAAATTATAGGGATTTCTCTCTTAGACTCTTAAAATCATGCAATCAGGCACAATAAGTGTTAGGTGGCCCCTAGATGTGTCCCCCGTGCACTAGTGAACTGATGATAACCTCCTGAGCTAGGAAAATGTCAAATACACTATGTTGTCAAAGGAATTGGTCAAAGGTAGGATTAATAATATTAACACCCCCCCTTAATCCTAGATTTGGAAAACCTAGGCCCTGGTAACTAATATCAATGGTCACCCATAAATTATAAATGCAAACTTTATTTGTCCATATAAAATGAGTAAAGAGGAAAAATATCATGGGGAAAATCCTCCCTCAGGAATGGACAATGAGATACACCAGAAATAAAACACACCAAATCCAAGTAGGTGTGAACTTTATTAGATGTCTGGAGGTATTTTCTTCTTGGGAAGAAGAGGAATATTCTCAACTTGATCAGGAACATAAACAACTGCATAATAGATTATGCAACCATGTAGATCAACTGAGATAATATGATAAAAGAGAAAGAGTGCTTGAGGATTTGAACCATGTGAGGTAAACCCAAGAAATTTAGATGTTGCAGCTTTGAACATTGAACCATGTGAGGTAAAATTATCTCTGGGTGTAAGGAGCAAGTGTCCAAGCAAATGAAATAGGTCTCCATATTTACTAACATTGTGAGGAGATGAACATGTGATCAATTAGGAAGGAGGAGGAGGCCTATGACCATGGAGAGTGAATAATTGAGATCCATAATCTGATATATCTTCCAAAATATCCAATGATTGACAAAATTTAATATCAGCAAACTCATGAGAAGAAAATAACGTCAAATCATTAATAACAAATTTGAAAGAGACTTGGGGTGCTTGATTTTTCACATCAAAACTGATGTAATCAGTCATAGGCATAACTGATAGGCCTTGAAACTCTAAATTCGAAACAAAGAAGGTGAGAGAAGTTCCAAGAATGAGGAACAAAATTCCCAAGTGCACTAGTGATATGGTAATTGCACAATTTCCTCCTCTTTCAAAAAAACTCTATGTGCTAGTGCAAGTAATCAAGTAGGAATTCAATGGAAGAATTGGACAAGTGAGAGTGAATGAATCAATTTCCAAATATGACATTTCTTCCAAAACATCATTTCTTTGAATACCAATAGCATCATTTAAGAGAGAGTAATCGAATTTCTCGTCAGCTCCTTGAGCAATCACTGAAAAACTTTGCACAAAATTCATAATAGAAGAATCATAGGAGAATGACTGAGGAGGATGGAAAGAGATTTTTTCTTCAACAATGGAGGTTTGAATGTCTTCTTCTGGATCAAATGTATGAGAAGATGAGATATCAGAGATCCCATAAACTTCTAGAGCAACATAAGAAGGAGTCTCTTCATGGATACTTTTACCAATTTGAATTGAATGATTTGAAGATTCTCCTATTTCTTCATCTTGAAAAACTTCATCAGAGATATTTGAGGCGGAGAATTTGGAAGGAAGAGCTCTTGTGGTGATGGGTGTGCTCTCCAAATTGCTAGAATGATCCTCATTGTGATTTCCAAAATCTCTATCCAATCTTGTCCATAGATCCTTTAGACATTCAGTAGAATCAATAAGGTAGTGCAATCTTGGAGAAATAGATAGACATATAGTTCGAAAATATATATCACAGTCATTCATCTAGTCATTTATCTCTTCATAGGACTCTTCACTAATTCCAATAGATATCTCATAGAGACCTTGTCTCTTTAGAGATGAAATCATCTTCAATTTCCACTAAATAACTTGTGAATGAAGTAAGAAGAGGAATTGATACTCTCGGATCCATATGAAGATTTACTTACAAAAAAAATTCTATTTAAATCAAATTTGACCAAACACTCTCCACTTCGATATGTGCACTTTCTTTGGGTGCTTCACACCTAGATAGACTTCTCTGGACATAATCCAAAGAGAGAAAGGAAATAATTCTAGGATTTATGTGGAACACAATCGCTTTTGGTGTATCAATGGAAGATTTTGAGGTTTGTTGTTGGTCGTGATACCAACTCTGATACCATGAAAAATTCAATGAAGCATAGGATCATCATGCCTACATAATTCAAATGGGGAATTATAGAAGAGAGAGAAGCAATTGATAAAATCAGATCAATAATCCATGAAAAATAAAACACTCATCAGACCAATAATTGAAATAAATGATATTCATCCATTAATCAATATTAATCCTCATATTCAGTAAATAATATGTAATACAATGGTTATACATATATGAGAGTTTGAATGCCTAAAGAGGCGGTTGGATATGCTAACCTGAACTGAGTAAGGAGATAACTCAGTGTGGGAAAATCACCAATAGAGATCACTAATGCAATTTTGGATCAGTTAAAGAGGTCACAATCAGTTGACTAAAGAGGGTAGGTGAGTAAATGTGCCCAACCTCCCTTGATTCATGGAAACTTGCGCTAGAGTGACTGACAGTGAACTAACTGATGGGAATTGGAGCATAACTAGACATAACTAAATACCTACTAGAGTCAACTATTGGACATTGATGATGGCACTCATAGTGGGTTCCTAAATTATAGGTATTTTCCCCTAGGACTCCTAAACTCATGCAATCAAGAATAGTAAATGTTAGGTGGCCCCTAGGTGTGTCCCCCATGCACTAGTGAAATGATGATGACCTCCTAAGCTAGGAAAATGTCAAATAGATTATGTTTTCAGAGGAATTGGTCAAAGGTAGGATTAATAATCCTAAAAGAGAACACATGTATAAATAAGAGCTCCTTTTCCATTCTATGGAGTACTCTTAGAGCATTAGTCCAAATAATGATGGAATAAAGTTATACTTTCATTTTGATTCAATATAGATATTAGCTTTATAATTTTTGTAATATGATTCTATTTATTTTATGTTGATGTAGTTTTACGTCATTGCTTAGTCTTCATTTCTCATTGTGTGAAGTTTATTTATGCAATGTGATTTTAATCCATAGATTAGTGATTTAAATATTTATTTTTTACAATGAATTTGCGTAATGGGATAATCTTATTTACTACCTTGGATCATAAACAGTAACTTATATTTGTCAAGGATAGATTTTAGATTTTATTTATGCAATTTACCTTTATGTCAAGTGTGGTGTGAACTTAGATTTAGAATTTGCATTCCTACACACTTTACTTTACTTTGAACATAGTATTAGAATTTACTTTTCCGGCACAATGTAATTTAGTTCTAGACTTTATTTTTTTCCACAAAGTGTGGATTAGTTTTAGAATTTACTTTTCTCGCAAGGTGTGACTTAGTTTTAGAATTTAATTTTCCTACAAAGCGTGACTTAGTTCTAGAATTTATTTTTTGCAAAGTGTGAGTGTATTTTTAGACTCTTACTTTTCCCGCACAATGTCAATTAGTTTTAGTATTTACTTTTCAACCGAGTGTGAGTTAGTTTTATCATTTATTTTCCTGTCATGTATTTTAATTTCCTTCCAAGTGGTTTACTTTCCTTACAACTTAGTTTCAGTAGTTGTTTAGGTGGCTAGTTCCTTTCCAAGTATATGTAACTACTCATACCAATGTTTGTAAGTAAGGTTATTGAACTACAAATTCAATTACATAAACCAATGTAAAAGGATATTGTGGTTTGCACATATAGTGTACGGTAACTCGCAAGTTCCCAATGAACCCAGGTTGACAATTAATGCACACTTCTTATTTGTTTCTCTAATTAATCAGAAGACATTTAAAAATCTTAGTGCCTTGTTTAATAAAATAGTCATAATAACTAATCTTGTTAGATATGGCATTCACATTACAATGATTGACTACAACTATATCACTAGAACTTTAATTTAGATATTATTTATTTATTTGTTTGTTTGTTTATATAAACTTTAACATATTATAATATATTTTTATATAAATTTATTCAATAAAGTTTGTAAACTAAAATTTCCAAATATTTATTTTGATATTCAATTAAGTTTTTTTTCACATTTCATAAACTAACATATTGATGAAACTAAAGATTGACTCTTTTTTTAATATTTCTAAAACAATATTTATTGGTTTTTTCAAATAAATATGATGACTAATATTTTAATTAGTTGACATTATACTAGATATTTACCAAAATTTAATAATTTATTTAGCCTTTTTATTCTTAATAGAAAATTTTATATTTTATTTTGCTAAAATTTTGTCATTAAAGAAATGCAAATTTTATAAAATCTCTATAAATTACTACACGGTTAATATCTTCAACATTAAGTATTTAATATAATTTTGATTTTTCTAAATGATTCATATTTTCTTTATGACTTCTCATTTATTATCCAATTTTGTTTATGGATAGCTTTCGCTTTAACTTTGGCCTATATATAACTATTAAATCAAAATATTTCTAAATTATGAAATTAAATTTGGGTTATAGATAACTATTAAATTAAAACATTTTTTAATTATTAGATTAAACATAGGTATGTAAAACTATTAAATTAAAACATTTTTAAATTATTAAATTAAACTAAATAAGCAGTTTTGCTGCTAATTTATTTTTTTAATATAAAGGTAGTTGTAGTATAATTTTAATATATTTCATAATTTTTTATATTTTAATTTTGTAATATTCAATATTTAAATATATAATTCTGTTAATTTTAATTTTAAATATAAATATTACTTTATTTTTTTAATGATATAAAAAGTATTAATTTATAAAATATTTAAATTTTATTAATAATAGAAAATTATTTCTACACATTGTATGGAAGATTGATAGTGAATGATGATAGTTATTTAAAAATATATTTTTGTTTTTTATTGTGAAGTGTTTTAATTTGATTATAAATATTTTATTGAAATTAAATTGTTAAAATTATTGTCTTTAGTAAAAAATGGATTTAACATAAATCAGTATTTATGTTTATTGTAGTTTTGTAATATTAATTTTTAATTGATTTTAAATAGAATGATTTTTTTTATTATTTTTAATTATATTAAAAAACTATTAAAATATTTATATTATGACATTTTGCATATTCATTATAATAAATCATTTTTAATACATTTTAAAAAGATGTGTATATGTTTTAAGATTTTTTTAATTTTAGTTTAACGGATTTTTTATTTTGAATATATATATATATCATAGATTTATAATAAACCTAGATTTATCAAGCATTTAGAAGGGTCAAATTTCTTGAGGTGTAACATTTTTTATCTTAAATGTTTAAAATAAACAGCCTAGATCCAAATCCTAGGCTCTATCAAGCGCCAAGAGGAATCAAATATCTCGAGGTGCAAACCTCTCCTCGAATAGCTCCTTGCGTGCAATGCCTGAGTAGCTTTGCACCTTGGGAGATTTGATCCCTCTCGGCGCTTTATAGAGCCTAGGATTTGGATCTTGGCTGGTTCCAGTCGTGGGGGTGACACAAAAATGGAGTTTCTTCAGCATTGAAAGGAACATGTTAAGTTGAAAACATAGATATAATTGTGAGGATTATCATAATGTAAGTAATAAGTATTAAGGATTGAGTAAATTGTTAAACTGGAAAATAGGGACAACAATTTTGTAAGGATCAAATAAATGAAAATATGGTTCACATCGTGATCATTCTCAATCTATCTTCTTCATCTTTTTTTATCTTCACACCTGGTATGTTTGACATCTTTTCATATCGATCATATGAGAATGGAGGTTGAAATTGTAGACTTGCCAAAGCTTTAACTCAAGATATTGCTGTAAATGTCATACCATGTCTCTCTTGCTTTCCAATATTAATAGTAGCTTTCTCTAATGTCATTCCTTGTAACTTATGGATTGTTAAACCCCAAGCGAGTTTTAATGGAACTTGGTTTTTATTACCTCTTTCGATAGATGTAATAGGAACAACTTGAGGAAACAATTCATCCCATGGTACCCCCACATAATTAACAAAATTTATTAAAACATACGTGGGTGGTTCTAGAGGCGAACTTCCAAGGTTATATACAATTTGTTGTATAACTCCAAGAACACCATTAACGAGGCTTGCATCAGTCCATATGTTTGATGTGAGCATTACCCTTGCTCCTATGGCTATAAGTAACTCAAGTTCCAACCCTTCTTCATCTCCTTCCATAAAAGAGTTGCTTCTTACAGATGTAGCAATATTGGTCACAATAGGACAATTTAGGCTTCTTATTAAATGCTTGTTATGACAGTTTACACCATCATTTGTCGCAAACAAATGTATTCCCTTATCTAAGGACTTTGTCATTGAAGCATGTAAGGAAGTATATGTATGAGTCATCAGTAATTTCTAATCCTCTATTGTTGGAATTGTATCTCTAATATTCATTAACAAATTACGAAAAGATATTTGTTCATTGCTTTGTCCATTCTGTTGAAACACAGCATCGAGGGTCACAACTGTTGTGAATGTGTTCCATAATTATTTTTCAATACCTTCTGATGGATATACAATCTTATCCACGACAAGTGGAAATTGTCCCAAATCACCGACAAATATAATTTATCTTCCACCAAAAGGTATATTAGCATTTTCTGGGAAGGCTTGGCGAAGTCTTGAATCTATCCTGATCAGGGCCAGTTAAGCAAATTAGTCGATTCATCATTTGCGTTATTTTTATCTGGATTAGGATTATTTTCCCATACTCTAATAGTTTATATCTCTCGTGGTGTACTTGGAAGCCTTGATGCAAAAAAAATTGTTTGTAAACCATCTAACATGTCGTCAACTCCTGGTATCCCTTCCAACATTGCAAATTCTATGTCGTCGTCAATATTAGGAAGAGTAACAAAATTAAGCATATGTGAGATATCTGTTGCATTTTTCAGGTAACTCTTCTACTACGTCATAACCAACTCGAACATCTAGATAATATGGATAATTTTGAATCTTATATAATAATGCATCCATAACTCTTTGTTTTCTAAAAGTGAAATCATAACTGGATCCTTGTCATCCTTTTTTTCACACAACGACCATCAATTCCAAGTTGTTAATATGTTGTGGCAATGTCTTGGAAACATCTTTATTCTCTTGCAAAAAACTAATAGTGTGTCCTCGATATTTGTATTGTCAACCTATTGAATACATCACCTACAAAATTGGACTTCTACGTGCTATCAACATCTCTTCAACTTGTGTGAGATATTCAAGGACATTAGGATGAGTTCATGGATCCATGTTGTTCCTAGCTAAGAATATGTGATTAGAACCCTCTCTTAGACATCGCGCGCACATTGGACCTGTAGTTGAATTACGTACTTGTATTCCAGCATACGACTCCTAGAAGACATGACACATTTGAACTTCTACTAATTGATCAATTCGTTCACAACATTTTCGAGAGTCTAGTATGGATTTCTTCATATGGTACTGATATATTATCATCAATTTCAATCTCCTTATCTCGGACCATACTAGTAATTGGAACTGCTTGAAATTGGACCATGTCATCAACACGTTGCTCTCTGATCGTTACATGTTGAGCATCTCCCACAATTGGTTCTACGGGTATATTGGTTGAATATTGCCTTTGTTGTTCTACAATTTTGATTTCTTTGTTGTTCTACAAATTGATTTCTTTGTTCTTCTAGTTGCTTCAACTTTCTCTCTCAATATGCTCTTTATCGGTCAATGTTTTGTTTTCTTTGTTCTTGTCGTTCTTTTGTTCCCAATCTATCTAACTTTTTTTTTCGATATTCTTTTTGTTGATATGTGTTTCGTTTTCTTTGTTCTTCTCGTTCTTTTGTTGTCATTTCGTCCAAATTTCTTTTTCGATATTCTTTTTGTTGTTCTGATTTTCATTTCAAGTCTTCTTCTCATTCTTTTGTTGTCATTTCATTATATTTTCTTCCTTGATATTCTTTCTGACATTCGATGTTCTATATTTTTTGTTCTTCTCATGTTTGTCACATAGCATCTTCCGCATGCACATCTTCCATTTCTAGTTCAGACTCTTTGTAAAAAATGTCAAGCATTAACATATACACTAAAATTTATGCATCTATGAAATCCACACTGAAATTTATGCATCCATGAAATCTACACTAAAATCAATGCATCCAAGGAATAACAACTACACTGAAAATTATGCAATGATAAAACACCATGCACTGAAATCTATGAAACTATAAAATTCAATATATTTTCTAAAAAATTAGGTGATTTCGGGGATCAAACCTTAGACATCACACCCGTTATCCCAACACCCTTACTTCTATACCATAGGTAGTTCTTATTATACATGGTAAAGAACTTATATAATAAGTTGAATAATATGTTTATTTATATAAATATAAAATTTAAATTATATTTTAATTTAAGTTAAAATATAAATATATTTTTGTATTTTTATATTAAAATATAAATATATATTAATTTATGTTAAAATATAAATATAAATTATATTTTAATTTTAATTTTAATATGTTAAAATTAAAAAATTAAAAAAAAAATCATTATAGTTTAAATTTAAATTATATTTTAATGCAGGGCGATGGTGCAGGAGGGGGAAGTGGAGGAGGGGAGGTCACGGGAGGAGGAGTGTTGTGGAGGGAGGGAAGAAGGGGAGACCACAGAGGAGAGGAGGGATGTGCAGGCATGAGAGTGGAACTGGATGGTTGCACAAGCGGGAAGATGAGGTCGTGGAGGAGGGGATGAGGAGAGGTCGATAAGGAGGGAGTTTGGGAGGAGGGAGATAGGGAGTTGCAGGGTTGCAGAAGGAGGGGAGAAGGGGAGGTCGCAGAGGAAGTGAGGGATACATAGGAGGAGTGGAGCTAGAGGGTTGCACAAGAGAGTAGAGGGAAGGGCACCTGGAGGTCGCGGGAGAGTGGAGGGAAGGAACACCTAGAGGTCACGGAGGAGTGGAGGAGAATGGCGAGGGAGCTAAGTTTAAATTTAATATAAATTTAATTTATATTAAAGTATATAAATTAAAAATGGCGAGGAGCTGGAGCTGTAGAATGGTGAGGAGCTAAATTTAAAATGAGATTACTTATTCGCAGAAATGTTCTGGTTTTGATCAGATTCCCTCTTCATTGGTTCCCTTCTCTTTGCCGCAGATTCTATTTTTTATAAAAAAAATGTTGTTATGTATATTAGCTTTGGTGTATTATATATCCATTGATTTCATTGAAACAAAAATACACGTCTTTTTATTAATGGTCGACATAATGTTTATTATTATTTTGTTAGGAACAAATGTTACAACATCTCCCTCATACTCGGCAATATTATTTTTGGTCGAATTAATATCGACAAACGTTACAAGATCTCCCTCATACTAGGTTGTAGAGCACCTCTCAATGCAAAAATTACACCTCAAGAATTTTGATCCTTTGTTTGGTGTATAATTGGGTGAAGATTCTTTGTAGATTGAAATTATTGAAATTATTTTAGTTTGGGACATGATTTTTTATAGTTTCAGTTTATATATATATAAAATGTTATGAACGTTAGGAACACATCTCCCCCATGCTGAGATGTAAAGCACCTTGCTAATCTCTCGAAAAATAGGATAATTTAATCACATAAAACTAATCAAATCCTAAAACCTAATTCATAATACAATTTTCGTTTTCATTTTCATCTTATTATAATGAAGAGTAAACAATGGAAATTTAATAGCTAAAAAGGAAGGAACGTTGAATAATGAAGAGCAAGTAGTGTACATTTAAGAGGATGGTTGGAATAAATACATAGTGCACATTAAAGAGGTTGGCTTAAATGAAACTAAAGTAGAGGATGTAAAATTTGAGTATACAAAGTGCACATGGAAAACTATGGATAAAATAAACCTAAAAGGAAATAAAATTCAACTAATAAAATATAAATTTTGTAATATTGTATATTGTATATAAGAGCTTAAATCTAGTTTAGATTGGGGGTTTTTAAAAGTAAAGGAATAATCTTTCCTTCTTTTAGATAGTCCCAAGTCATTTTAATGTATTCTTTTCTACACTATCAAGTATATATTATATTAGAAAAAAATCACCATGAAACTATAAATTTTATAATACAAAGTTAGGTGGCACTTGTGTCTTGTTGTTGGGTGTGATTCACAAAATCCATTTCCTTGTGTCCTTTGGGTCATAAATTTAGTGTACGGTATAAATCCCTTTAACTTTTGTTATGATCAGAATAACAATAAAAGAAAAAATATACGTAATTGGAAAACAAAAGGACGTGATAACTTTGATCAAAGAAAAAAGAATACTAAGTTTTACAAAAAATACTAGGAATAACTACAAAGGGTATCAAGGCAATAATTATAAAGGTTTCAGATCACAAAACCCTACAGCAAAAGAAAGAGAACCTCCCACTACCTTTAATAAAAACACTGCATAGATGGAACCACTAAAATATCAGGAATGTGGTGAGCCACATTATTTTAAAGATTGTCCCATAAGAAAGAAATTTTTTAATAATGTTCATTCAATTCCAAAAGCTTCTATATTTGGGGATATGGCGAGAAGAATGCCTAGAATCAGTGCTTCATTGGAGAATCGACAAGCAGACCATCAAATTTCAATGGTCGAAATCGAAGGTATGATAAAAATTCAAACCATTTCTATACTAATTGATCCAGGTGCAAGTTTAAGTTATGTATCACCTCGGATTGTTGAATTGTGTAAATTAACACACACAAAAAATAGAAAAACTTTGGATGGTACATCTAGCCACGAGTACCAAACGGAAGGTCACTAATTATGTGAAAAACTATGAAATTGTGATGAATGAATTGAATACACATGATGATCTAAATATATTACCATTATGTTCTTATGATTTGCTTATAGGAATAGATTGGTTGGAAAAACATAGGGTTATGTTAAACTGCTATGATAAAAAATTTAAATGCATGGATGATAATGGAAATACAATTAAAGTAAAAGGAATTCCCATAAAGGTTACCATCAGAGAAATCTCTGCCTTGCAGATGAAAATATTTGTATATAAGGGATGCAAGGTTTTCACAATCTATATAATGGATGAGAAAGATAAAGATAAACAACTTAAAATAGAGGATATGCTGATCTTAAAAGATTTTAAAGACATATTTTCAGAAGAATTCCATGGACTACCTCCGAAAAGGGACATAGACTTTACAATCAATCTGATATCAAGAGTGGTACCAGCATCGAAAGCTCCATATCGAATAAATATAATAGAAATTACTGAACTTAAATCATAATTGCAAGAACTAATTGATCAAAAGTACATTTGACCTGGTGTTTCCCCTTAGGGAGCACCGGAATTATCCATAAAGAAAAAATATGGCACTCTAAGATTATGCATAGATTATCAGCAATTAAACAATATGACTATTAAAAATTGATATCCTTTACCTCGGATATACGATATATTTGATCAGTTCCGAGGGGAAACAATCTTCTCCAAAATAGATTTAAGATTCGGATACCATCAGGTACGAATAAAAAATGAAGACATCTTTAAAACTGCTTTATGATCCCAATATGGTCATTACGAGTTCGTTGTAATTCCCTTTGGGATAACAAATGCACCTGCATATTTTATGTACTTAATGAATAGTATTCTGAGTAACTACTTAGATAAATTCGTAGTCATTTTCATCGACCACATATTGATTTACTCAAAGAATAAGTAGGAACACGAAGAACAACTAAAGATAATTTTACAAGTGTTAAGAGAACAACAATTGATTGCTAAGTTTAGCAAGTGTGACTTCTTTAAAGACAAAATTCAATATCTATGACACGTAGTGTCTAAATATGGAATATCAGTCGACCTCGATAATATTAAAGCTATCATTGAATGGCCAATTCCTAAAAATGTAACTGACATAAGATCGTTCATGGGAATTACTGGCTATTACCGAAAATTTATTGAAGGATTTTCTAAGATAGCCTACCCCATAACTTCACTATAGAAGAAAGGTAAGAAATTTTATTGAAGAGAAAAGTGCAATGAAAGTTTTAATAAACTAGAAACCCTGTTAACAATCGCATATATATTAAAAATCGTTGATCATTTTAAGGATTTTGTCGTATGCACAAACCCAAGTAAGGAAGGATTAGGACTTAAAACTTGCTGCAATTATACATGCACTAAAGATGTTCCGACACTAACTCATCAGAAGAAATTTTTTACTAACGTCAGATAACATAAGCTTAAAATACTTGTTTGATCAACAAAACCTTAATGCTAGACAAGCTAGGTGGTTGTCATTTCTAAGTGAATATGACTTTGAAATAAAACATATAAAAGGGAAAGAGAATAAGGTTGTGGACGTTAAGTCGTCATGCAAACTTACTATTTACAAGCAGTAGCTATGAATCAGATTTAGAAAATAAAATCTTAAATGCAAAAAAATTTGATAAAGAATGTCAAAACCTAAAAGAAAAGACTGTAGAAAATGAAAGGAACCAACTAAAAATAGATTTTAGTTTGAATGGAAGAGGTTTACTGCTACATAAAAATAGATTATACATACCAAATTCAACAGATATTAAATTAACTGTTATGGATGAGTTACATAAACGACCATATTCAAGACACTTTGGATACCAGAAAATGATCACTATGATAAGAAATGAATTCTTTTGGCGTAAAATGAAAAAAGAGGTAGCGAAATATTTAGCACGTTGCATCGAGTGCCAACAGGTAAAATTAGAACACCAACATCCAGTAGGGTTACTGCAACCCTAACCATTACGGAATGGAAATGGGAAGTAATCAGCATGGATTTCATAACAGGTTTACCTAGGAATTTTAAACAACACGACTCAATCATGGTTGTATAGGAAACATTAAGTAAAGCGACCCACTTCATTCCAGTAAAATCTACTTATAAGGTTGTTAACATTGCTAATATATTTATTGAATAAATTTTCAGGTTACATGGTGTACCTAAGGTAATAATCTCAGATAGAGATGTAAAGTTTACAAGGAAGTTTTCGAAAGCCTTGTTTAAATGACTGGGCACGTAATCAAATATCAGCACTGTGTATCATCTACAAATGGATGGACAAATTGAAAGAGTAAACCAAATTCTAGAAAACATGCTTAGAATGTATGTAATGGATAAACTTGGTAAGTGGGAATATTACTTGCATTTAGTATATTTTTCTTACAATAATCATTTTCAAGTATCAACTGGAATGAGTACCCTTCAAATTCTATATGAACACAAATGTAACACTCCAATTTCTTGGAGCAGTCCCATCGATAGGTTAATGTTAGGACCTGAATTATTAAAAGATATGGAACTAACAGTGAAACAGGGACAACAAAATTTGAAGGTTTTCCAAGAAAAGCAAAAGAGTTATGTCAAGTTGAAAAGAACTCCTCAAGAGTTCCAGGTAGGTGACCATGTATATATTAAGGTAAAACCCAAGAAAATCTCCCTATGACTGTTTCAATTCTATTTTCCTGATAATGGTGTCAAGTTCCCTATTCTACTTCTTATATGTTCTAAACTTGTTTAAAGTAAATTTTCAAGTTAATCATGAATCATATCTAAATTTTTACAGTAATGTTACTATGCATCTATTCCTATTATTCCCTACCTTATGTTATTATGTAATGTAAAAATGATCCTAATTAGCAGTCGTAGATTTATGTTTTAATATATTATAACCAATTTTTTGTTTGGGCTTCCATACTCGAATCGAAGTTCCAATAAAGTGTTATCATAGATCTGGATAAATTTTCTAATTCATGTTGCATATGTACTATTACAGTATTGTAAATGCATTTATTTCCAACTAATCTTTTCTTCAAATCGATGGTTTCCTACAGTGATAGATTCGGTGTTTTTATTCTAAACTGTATCAAATTAAAATGCTAAGTCAAAATATACCATCATAGTGTCAGAGAACCTTGGCTATGGCCATATTTCATTAGATCTATATTGCTGATTGTTTTATTTGCAAAAAAAAATACATTTTCCAATATTCAAACAATAAATAAAAGATTGTTACTGCTAACGGATGTGTTTCAAAACAGAGTAAGAGTCGAGAAGCTTCTTCTTTTATTATAGAAACCAATCTATAAATCACAAAATATCTTTAGTATCACATAAATAAAAGAATACGTCTCATGTATTACAAACTATCCAAAATGCAGATCAAGATCTACAAAAAGAAAAACACCCAAATATGATTATTGAATCAACAATTAAATCGCTTAACGAACGAAGTCGAATAGCATATCATAAATAAATAAACCGAGTTCTAGACTTGTTATCCATGTTTCCCCATCACTTACAGATCTAGCGAATAATTACACTAACAAATCTAGCAAGATTTAAATAATTAAAAATTAAATGTGGTCTTAAAATGAAAACATACAGCCTCTTCTTACAGGTATCTAACCCCGAGGTTTTAATTCTATTTGAAAAACGAATTAACTCCACAGATTTGAAATCGACCTCACAGATTGCATTACTTCATAAACTATGAAACCATACAAACATCTATTACGTGACAGTAAGACCAGTATATGTTGGAATCCATCGTATAAACAATATTACGACAGGTATTATTGTTTAAATGAAGGGTCAAAACCATTAACAATGAAACTCTAAACTATAAGTTGTTACAAACCCAGAATGGGTCGTATTAAAACATTTAAATATCTAATAAAAGTATAGGGTCTGATTCTATTTTCCTCATGGAACCGGAGTGGTTGTAATACCATTGAAGATGGCATCCACCATTCCTTTAACCATAACATACATGCAAAAATAAAATACAACAATGCTGGAACAAAGAGGTTGCAAAACCCTTTTTCCTGTAGGGTGAAGACCCATAAGGGTTTAACAATTATGTTGTCCCAACTTATCTCAAAATTGTGACGAAAACCTTGTTCTTATACAACTCACGAACCCAACAACTTAACATTTAATTTACCCTTACCTCATGACTATTGAAAGACCATCGATGCAGACCAAGAAGCATCCACGCCAAGAGGTTTTACTTGAAAAATTGGGCAGCTAAGTAATGCCAGTTGCTGGCTATGAAAGTATTGTCTTGGATAAATGTTAATAGGGTAGAAATTTTTATACTCACCATAAATGTGTAAAGTAGCAGGCATAGGAGGAGGTGACCCTGTCTCCACCCTCATCGGCTTTCCCATAACCTGCAATTACCTACGATGCAGTTAGAAATTTAACAATATTTATTAAAAACTATAAAATATGATGACCAAAGTTAAACACTTTACCTTATCTGAATGCAGAGAGGGCTAGGGGTCAGCTCCTCCTGGATGCCCTTATCACTCATCTGCTTGCATTTAAAACCAAAACCCAAGTCAGTGGTCGTGTTTGCCTAAGAATCTTAAAACGAAATTATAAAACTATTACAAAATCAAGTTGAGTTTCTTGGCATACCTAGTTAAAGGAATGGAAGGCCAATGAACAATGGTATGTTATCGTTTCACAGTAACCAACAAGGTCGAGGCATTTTGGTGACCATCAACACTTATTAATACCTCAAGCATACCTCAGAAACAAACAAAGGAATGCCATTAATGACCTAAGTAAAAATCTTAAACAAAAAGAAACTGCACAACCTAGCCTTGGAAGCAGATCCTTCTTCCACAATCATTGCAGACCAAAAACAAACACATAATGAATCATTCAGACAGGTAAAAATTGTATTAAAAATCTATCAAAACCCTTGCCAATGTTTTATGATAGATGGAGGGCCGAGATTTAATCTTGTTTACACATGCAATCTTGCCATCAAAACTGCTTGGTTGTGCTGCCACCTCACATCTAGGACCAATTTATTACCAAGGTCAACTTCTGTACCAACGAAACTTAACCCTTGTACCTCCCAAATCACATGCTAAAACCACATGGTGTTAAAACCCCAAAGTTGTTTATCCCATGGTGTAAAACTATGTCTAGGGTATGAGATCTATAACCCAAAGTCTTTAACGTTCAACAAACTCTCCATAACCCAAAGTCTTTAACCCTTTCCATAAGCTTTATATTGGTTTATATATGGTGTCTCCCGCTAGGACTATGGTCCACAACATGGTTTAACATATTAATATTTCATGCCAAGGTAAATGGGATCAAGACTATGGTGTTTAACACCATAGTCCCCAAACTTTTCTTCTTCAAAAACTATGTTGCTAACATCATGTTTTAGTTGCTAGAGTTAGGGTGTGGCGGTTATAACAGAACCGTAGCCTTTAGGATAAGTAACTCCTAGAAAAACCATATGGTAAATCCAAATATATTAAGAACATCACCTTTAAGTGTGAAAATAAGGATGTCAATAGCAGGATATAAACACTGCATAAAATATAACATGTCCAATTCAATAAGAATCAATAATAAGTTATTATACTAATAAACGACAAATTGTTCATGCTCTGACTAATATTACATGTTACAATATTCACTCGGGTAAAAGAGTATATTGAACTATTTTGTATTTTGGAAATTTATAGGTTCATGACACATTTTAGACAACTATTGAAGAAGAGAGCAGATTGTTCCCATCTAGATTTATGTTCTTCACATTCTTCATTTCCCATTCTCGGTTTCCACTTGGACAACTGGTTTGGTTTAATATTTGTTGTAGCTAGTTTCTTTGTTGGGTTTGATATGATGGATTTAACCCATCTTTCACATTGAATTAATAATTGTCTATATGGTTTGTCCTTGTCTCATTTGATTTGATCATTTCTTGCATTGGTAGGCAAGTTGGGTTGAAAACCTTCTTCTTACTATTTTAATTCTTAGAAGTCTTTCTTTGGTCCTTTCCTAAATGAGCTTTCACCCAACGGTCCCTACCATTAAGGTATATAACATTAGGGATGGTGTGTATCTCTATTGAAGTCTATGGGTCATTGAACCTCCAACCTCTAACTCATTAATATCCTCTCACTTTCCCATTTAACCATGTATATGCTACTACTTTTTTAATCATTAGGAGAGATTATCTTCCACCCCCAAAAGTGAATTTTGGGGGTGGTTTTGGCATTAGAGCCACTTTTGACAAAACTACCCCCAAAAGCATGGATGTTAAAATCATGGGTTTTAAGGGAGGTTTTAAAAGATACTTGGTGAATGATTCTCTGAGATAATCTTAGTGTAGGTCAAATCAGGTGGTATTTTGGTCCCATGGTATTATTCCCATAGGAATGCATGTAATGAACCCTATAAAAGGGCTTGGCATACTCTATTGTAATGTGGCCTAGAGGTGAGTAGGTGAGCTCACTTGGCCAAGGGTAATGAAGATCTTCATTGTGTTAGGTTTTCCCCTCATGGGGTTTTTCAGGGTAAATGTGTTGTGTTCAATATTGGTATGTGTGCTCACATTCTTATTATGATTATTTGATTATGGTTATTGATTATAATTATTGCTCTCTAAAACCAAATAATTGGTATCAAAGAAAAATGTGTATTTGGATGATAAACTTGCAGGAAAGGAGGGTTTCTAGTTCGAGTGGGAGCAATGCTGGAAGAAGGAAAGTTTAGGGTCGAAGCATGTTTTTGGCCCGTTTTTTACTATCTAGGTGGAGTGAAGATCCTTGAGGACAGAAGACCCATGAGGCTAGAAGAGCCAAGGTTGTGCCCATTGACAATGTTGTAAGTGTACATAGTTGTGCCATCGATGAAAGAACAGACCAACTTATTCGCAGAGGTTGCCTGGAGGCTGCACATGACAATGGAAGGATGCAGAGAGACTAAGGATGTGGAGATACTGTAACACCCCTGTTTTGACCCTATTTGCATTAATATATATGATGTAAATAATCATGGTGTGGAGCTCAAGGGAAAATCCCCACCATTGATTTAGTGCTTTATATTTCGGCGATTAAATGTCGATGGGATTTTTGTGCTAGATGACACATTAAATTTTGGACATCATACAAATATGCAATTTAATTAAAAACCCACAAATAGCTATGTCAATGCAACAAATAATGAGATGGGGGCATTATTTCCTAAGGCTGCAGTGGGGGAATGTTTAACCTTGATCCATTTTGGGGAAAATCCATGTGTCAAAGAAATCACACAAAATGTTTGCCATTTTCCTCATGTAGTCACCTTTCAGTTTCCCTCATGATTTGGGAGTAGGGGACATTTTAATCATGTATTCCTTCACCAATGTGTTTTTCTCTCGACATTTTTCTTTTCTATTTTTCCTCATCTAGTTGAACCATCTTGAGTTATCCTTCACAATTTCCAATCTTTATCAATCAATTGTGCATGTGCAGTGAATCAATCTAGCTCTAACAAACACGATTCGGATTTTTCTGATCAATTTCATTTTGTTCCTGCGCACTATGCATTCATCCTAATTTGCAAAACCATGCCGGTGTTCTGATTTTGTTGCCTGTTGTTATCATCCTTAATCGCGCATGAGTTTTTGGTCTCATTTTGTTTGTTCAACAAAGGACAGTGTATGTGGTTGCCTCAGTATTGTTGTGCAATGGTCTTCTCTGTCACAGAGTGAATCAAATCCTATTCTGTTATGTTAATATTGTGGTTTGCTCTGTGGGCATATTTTTCCTGAGTCTGAACTGATTGGGAGTGGAATTATGTCTGAACTAACTTGATAAACCTAGTGTAGAAAGGAACCTCACAAATAGATCTAGAGAGGTTGGTTTTCTTCTTTGCACACCCTGAAGAGCATTGGAAGGGAAGGCATGGCCTAAGAGACTGTGGAGAAGAGAATGGGATGCTTCCTTGTGTTAGATGTGTAGATGTTTTAGAATCCAAGTATGATCTGGTGCAGGTGTCCATAGCTCTGTGGTTGATCTCACTATCTTAGGAGTTCAAGCATTCCAGCTCCTTTGCAGCCTGATAAACCCATCTGTTAGTTGGCTTGGATGGCCATTAATGTGAGTGTTGGATTGACTGACTGCAGTCTTATAAACCCAACTGTTAGATGGCATGGTTGTTTATCCTGATAAATCCAATAGTATATTGGCTTGTTTGTTTGTAGCCTGATAAACCCAACTGTGTTAGCTTGGCCGAGTCTTGTTGTATCCTTGGCTATGTGTGATCCTGCTAGTGTTCTGTATTTCTTGTGGGAATCATGCCCAGCTTGGGGGTGGCAGTTTTGCTGAGAGATTGATGAGCACACTGGCCTATGGTTGGGTGGAACGTTGCAGCGACGTAGCTGTTTACGGGTCTAACTTCTTTCAAAGATAAGTATCTCTATGTTGATCTCTGAAATTTACATGTGCTTGTATGATGAACGTGTTTAATGTGTTGAATGGTTGAATTGCTTCTGCTGTATAATTGCAATCTTATGCATCTATGTACATTTTATTTCAATGCATTTTCAAGTTGAGTTATGGAACTTGGATGGCCAGATTGGCGATGACTTGAATGATCAAATATATCCAAGAATGGTAAATCTGTCCAAAAAAAAAAAATACTTATGTTAACAAGTCTATTTTCCTTTCCACAGGTGGGATACAGAAAATTCCTTTTGTAAAATTTGATTTCTGCACTTTTCCTTCCACAATTTCCTTTCTACATGCAAGACGAGGGATGCGGAAAATTCCTTTTGTAAAATTTTATTTCTGCACTTTTCCTTCCACAGCTTCCTTTCCGCATGTGAGATGCAGGATGTGAGATTACAATTTGCGTAACTTTTCAATCCCACAACTAGGGCTTTCCGCACGATCGATTTTTGCGGGTGGATTCTCATCCGTTGATTTGTTTCCAGATGCGGAGCAGATGATGATCGTTGATTTCTGCTACGATTTTTCTTCGCCATTAGATATCCTATGAGATCTTTCTTCTTGGATCTTTGACAGGATTAATTTCTCTGTGTGTTGGAAGTTGGAGAATTTATCATACTTGAATATAGAGAACGCATAATGATTTTATCCCTCTATATCTCTGCAAAAAAAATCGGGAATCCGTAAAGATACATACAGAATTAAATGGATTTCGAGCTAAGTGTTCCGGTAAAAATCAGCTCAAGATGTGATGAGTCACGGTCCCTCTCTGGTGGACGGGAGGGGAAGTGACAAAGACACACTTGTGGCCTACATGTGGCTACATTTGATATCTATGGTGGAATGGATCTTGAGATCTGTTGTTTAAGTGATTGGATCTGCTAAAGATATGATGGACATGTCCTATCTAAATCTTCGATCTATATTTAGTTTTCAAGTAAATACATGAGCCATGGATTTAGAGGTTGAAGCAGTTGGTCCCTTCATTTTTTAATACCTGGTTGTAGAAGATGGACAAGCAATTAACGTGGAAGGAATTGTGCAAAGGAATATGGTGGAAGATAAGATGGACATTAAATACACTAGAGGAAAGAATTTGAATTGTAACTATTATGACATGGTTAGAACTAACCAATACAAATGTATAAAATTCCATGAGGATCCAAAAGGTGAGGTTGGTTGAGAAGGATAGAGTGTTTGGAAAGACAAAAGGTTGAGAGGAGTTTAGAAAATACATCCAATAAAATGGGTGGGATCTAGGAGTAAAGAGTCATGATGTGAGATATATAGATCCTTGAATATTGTAATGTTCGATGAATACTTTATATTTGAAGAATGAATAATAAGCCTAATCTGGATTATTGGTGCCCCCTCAAAAATTCTATTATGATCATGTCTAATAAATGTATCTTATGTCTGATCCATATTTGGTTACTCATGTTTGGTGTAGGGGATGACGCACGATCATGAGCTCCTTTAAAAACACTTTAGTTGCCACATAAAACTAAAAAACACGAACCTCTATCTTCAAGAGGTAATTACAAATACTTGCATAATAAATTTTAAGATGATTTAAGAAGACAAAATATAGGAAATCGAATAGTAATTCATATTATATAAACTTTTCTTTTAGAAATTTTGTGTAGTTACATTTCTAAAACTTGTTTTTTAATTTTTTCAGCAAAATATAGCATATATGTATGTGCGTGTGCAACGCTATATGAACTAAATGATAGTATATTTGAATAAAAAAATTTCATATGTAGATGACATTTTGTATTAGTGCAAAAATATTTTTTCGAAATGATTCAAGATGTTTTCATCTTTTTATGATTTATTGAAGTCAGAAAACCCTAAAAAAAGGACTATGTGTGCACGTGCAACACTTTAGGGTCATAACTTAAAGATTTTTTAATTTTTTATATGATTACATATAGAGCTCTCTTTCTTCTACTGCACCATATAATTGTTTTGAGAAATGGTGAAGGTAGTCAAAAGTTATATCAGAAACAACAAAGTGTTGTATTTCAACTTTCTAAACTATGACGAGATTTTATTGGCCCTTACATAGAACCTCGTTCTTTAAAATTTTGCTCCAAAGAATGGTTTTGTTTCCAAACATGGTTTAGAACAAGGAAGTACTAGTTGAATGGACAGAGGGGTTTATAAGTATTGGATCTAAGATTGGTGGGAAAGAGGTTCAAAGATTTTGTGTTGCAAGAAGCCTATCTGTAAAAATGAATATAGTAATGCATAGGGATTTTATTTTGTATGGTGGACCATTATTGGATCAGTGTGAATTCTTCTAGTGTGAGTTCTTGTGTGCTTTTACAAGAGGATCAAAATACTTGTGGAAACTACATAATTCATGAATCAGTGCAAGAAGACTATTTAGTGGAATCCTCAATACCTATGTGTGTTACATAAACTATATCACTTCTAGCTCACACAAGATTGTTGGAAGGGGTTTTTGGGTAACTGAGTTGTGCAGCATCGCGGATGCTGTGCAAGATCACACGGGATCACGCAAGGCAAGGATAGCGCAATAGGTGGAAGATAAACCATTTTGAATATTTTATGCATCTTTTGTACCGATTGACCATATTTTGTGGATAATGAATTAGTTGGTTAAATCAGTTAGGAGTTAGTTAGAAGTGGACCATGAATGTAAAGGTGTAAGCCTATATATAGAATTAGAATTATGAATGTAAGGATATAGATACATAATCAAAGATCTCTTAAGCATAATCAGAGATACTAAGGAGTAAAGTGTTATCTGTTTTGAATCTACAGTTTGCTATGTGCGATTAATATGACATGATGGAGATTGATCTAAACTGTTGTTGTCTTTTCTCTCTTCCTAGTTTTATGTTTCTGCAATGTTGATGATGACTTCCAAGTACATTTGCAATATGAATGAATGATGTGATGCTTTCTACTTATGAATACTGCCATCTTTTTAGATCTGTTTTTCACTGTTAGATCTATTATAGCAATGAATAAATGTTGCAATCTGTTTTGTTACCATTGGTAAGATATGGAATTGAGTTGATAAAGTATCGATGCCCCATTCCTCCTCTATACTACGGAAACTTGGTTCGGACAGGTATCTCTTCAACATATCGGGTGAGACTTCATCTGCTCTGCGGTTTTTACCGAACGGGGTAAAACCTATCTGGGCCGGTGCTCAGGGAGATCTCACAAGTTGGGTGTCGACAGAGTGGGAACCCCGGTCGATAGGTTTTTGTTGCTCAGGATTGTGATAAAAAATGGTTTCGTTCCTCGGACCTTGTTGTGACTGAGAGGAGGATATGTTGTGGCATCCGACTAAATCAAAGATTCAAGAATGGTTCGATCAGAAGCTGCAAGAATTTTCCTTAGAAGAGAATCAGAATCTAAGACTGACAGCAAATGATTGGTTGGAAAGGTACATGCACGACTGTCCTCATGATTTGTTCTTCTATGAATTTCCCATCATACTATATGAGTGGCTGACACGATTCACCTATAAGAAGAACAATTTCCAGGGAGGTGAGCCAACATCCTGGACCCCTGAGCTAATCCATGAATTGCAAGAGACTGACAACAAGGCATTATAGGTTGTTGAATTTTGGCTAGATAGTATTCTAGAAGGATACATCACTGAGTTCGTAGTCAATACCAACAAGTCCTACAGCGAAGCAGAAATGGAATTCTTCAACGGTCTATGAGGTAGATTCTTACTACCTCTGCAATTATCAATAAAGATGCTTGTTTGTGAAAAGGGCGTATTGAAGATGCACCTTGGGTAGTGGAACTCTAGTGTGCGGAGGTTGTGAACACCGCGACGACAGGGGGGACATGAATGGAAAGATAAGGGGTAGATGGGTGAAAATTTCGATGAGACTGAGGGAAGCTGAGGAAGAAAGTGGTTGTATGAGGGGAGAAGCAAGGTTTCAACAAGAGAAGAGGTAGAGGATAGGGGAAGGTCCTGCTGCAATAGAAATGCAAGGCCATGAAGGAAAACCACATGTGACAAAGCGACCCTACAGCAACAAAGAGGATGACCAGACCGAGGTTACGCCTAGGATAAAGGAAATTTAAAACCCCAACAACAACATTTCCACACCTCAGGAAGACACACGCATTCTATGTCAATTTGTCTGACTTGTCAACAACATTCTAGTAGTAGAGTGGCATATGTGGGAAGAAGGCCCAGGATGGCGGGCGATGATATGAAATTACCAATGTTCCATGGAAACGGAACTGATGACCTTGAGCAATATTGGTTTTTATGTTGTGAGGGAGTCTAGACTTCTCGACAGAACACAAACGATGATGTTAAGAAAGGCCAGTTAGCGACCACTCTCCATGGTCGTGCGCTCGACTGGTATATGAGATTTATACAAGTCCCTTAGGGGACTACTGCGAAAATGCTAGATGAAATCCATAAAGTATTGCTTGAAGAATTCAAAAACCCAAAGTCTGAGGCATAGTATATTATAGAGTTGAAGGAAATCGAGCAATTCCTAAATGAAACTATTTGGGATTTTGATCAACGGATTAAGACATTGATGGCATGAGTCAATTTCGATATGAGCGACCTCCAGCACAAAGAGTGGTTTATCGCAGCATTGGTCCCTCATGTTCGATAACCATTAATGCAGTAGAAGATATGGACACAGGGCGAGGCTCTGGAGATTGCCATGAAGTTGGAAGCTTCACCTATCGGGGAGACTATAGTCGGCATGAATCAAATCCAAGCACAGCTGGTGAATTTGACTCTTCCACTGCAAGACATCAAGAAGGCGAAAGAAGAGCACGATGACATTTGGTGTGCCCAGTGTCATGTTGGCAAGCATGCCAAAGATACTTGCCCCACATTTTGAAATTATCTGCTCTCAGGAGCATCGAACCCCTTGAGTTGCACCGGTGTACTATGGTGTCGCATATGTCAAGTATATGGGCATCGACATGAAGAATGCAGCTATATGCATAAAACAGTTATGAAGATAGTGATCTTATACTATACCTTTTGTCACTTGGTCAGGCATGAAGACAAGGACTATCGCACTTATGACCTCCTCCAGGAGTGGACATACGACTCATACTTTGTGAAGGGCGAAGATCCTTGCATAGTATAGAAATTGCAACCACAAGTGATGCAGTTGTCACCTCAAGTGTAGTACACACCACCACCATAGATGTAGTTATTCCATCACAGCCATAACTGTAGTTTGTGCCACGACCACAATTTGCACTGCGACCGCAGTACATTTAGATGTTGATGGTTCCAACACAACTGCAATACGTTCAAACAGCATGATGTTCAGCAGCAACCGAATCCCTCATAGCAGCAAGTGGCTCAGCCATAGTACCAGCAGAAAGGATGATTCCAAGGAAGAGGAGGAGGCTTTGGCCGAGGTGGGGGACGAGCTCGCCCATTAGTCCAGTGTTACGCCTATGGAGTATTTGGACATTACCAGAGAGATTGTCTACAATTGTAGTGTTCATGTACATATTGCACAGTGATTGATCATATTGTCGATATTTTCCCATAGTTGATTGCGAAATGGAAAGCCGGGAATGTTCCTCAGTTGTAAAATCAGTCCCAATTCCTAAATCGGATACAAAAACACCAGCAGCCGAAAAACCAGGTTCAAAATTAGATCTCACTATAGAACCAGAACATGAATCGGCCTATGAATCCACCGCTAAACCAAAATCGACTGTTGAACTAGAATCCACCACAGAACCAGAATCAAGGGTCGACGGTCACGATGATCTCAGCAGAGCCCCAAACAGCAACTGTCGATGTAGCGATTGTCACTCGTGGAGGTGAGACGACCGGGGAAGATGGACCCCGCCCACAAGTTTGATTAGCTGGGAATAAAAAGGTGGCATTTGATATCGTAGCTTATAAAGATACCTTATTTGAAGCCAAGGACATGATTGGATGTAATCTTGGTAAGCTACCCGTTTTTTAAATGCCATCTGCTTTTGATTCCTCACTATAGGCAAGACCATCATGACATCATGGTACCTTGCAAAAATTATTTGAGAGTTGTTTATCATTGGCAATAGATCTAGGTGCTCTTGTTGAGATCGAAAGGTTGTTGCACCGCCCAGGTAAGGAGCTGAAGGACTCCACAATGAACTCTTTACACAAGAAAAATATAGGAAAGGAAATGCATATGAACATCCAGATAGGGGATTATGAAGTAGATTCAGTTATCCTGGATCTAGGGTTATATGTGAATATTTTGACGAAGCAGACCTGGTAGAAGATGGGGAGACCAACATTGGGTTTGGTCCCCGGTGCAGCTGCGACTAACGAATTAGGTTAAAGTGCAACCAATTGACCGTGTGTCGAACCTGGTTGTAGATGCGGAAGGTATGAAACCCCATGCTAATTTCGACGTCATTGAAATTGTCAATGATGGAAGCTCCTATCCTGCACTGCTAGGGATCAAATGGGCCAGTGGCAGTATGGCAGTAATTAACT
>LPNX010215420.1:4632-89424 GCA_001517045.1 Pseudotsuga menziesii | reverse complement strand
ATATATATATATTGGCAAATCTTTCTTTTTATTATATAATGTTATAAAATCCTGGCGAATATTTAATTTTATAATATAATGTTGTAAAATCTTGGCGATCCTTTCACTAATTTATAACATATTGTAAAATCCTGGCGAATATTTCATTTCATTATAAAAATTGTAAAACTGGCGAATCTTTTAGTGATTTATAAAATATTTAAAAAATAGAGGAACAAAAACATTATTCAAATAACATGAATCGCATCATCAACAATAGAACATGTAGACTCACGAGTCACAACTAGAAGGTGTCAATGAAACACAACTGCACTACCTAGATTCAGGGCAAGTGGGGACTCCACTTGTTATCTCGTCCCTTAATGGTCCAGCAGACATGTCGGGACCTGAATCTTGACAAACCGATAAACTTGTAGAATCAGACATTATGCTCGATCTTGGCCTCTGAAAAGTAGATTACGAGTTTGTTGCTCACTGGAATGAAAGAATTGGACACAAACAAAATCAAGCAATACAAAGGAATTTCAAATGGCCACGACAAGGTATTCAGAGTAACTGCAACTCAAAGACAATAAGTTATAATTTTGTGGCATAAAAACGGTGTTCCCCATCCTCACATGTAAGTTTTAAATTCAAAGGAGTCACATGAGCGTAATCTTTTCTTCTTTAACATAGTTTCCCCTCTTGCAGACATAATGAACAACTACAAAAGAGGGCATTCCTTGCATCATGGATCAATGTACCTACAAATTTTAACATAGGCTAGAAACAATCATAATAGTGTAAGGGCTTGATATCAAAGAAGTTGAAGATATACTCTGTTTGGACCTAACCTTGACATCACAGAACTGGTATGAGATAATATGAAGCAATTCAACTTAAAATTTGTCCCAAAATTGCAGGTTCTAAAATTTTAGATATCTCTCACATAAGTATGGCAATTTAAGTCAAGTCTACTGCTATACCAAGAAGAAAAACCAGTGGACAACCCCCACAAACCGATCCATTAGATTGACCACGTAAAGTAGAATTCCATGGACTTACCGTAAGACTCAGAAATTATAACCAAATATTTCACAAACAAAATTCAGAATTCAAACAAGAATCCAAAACATTATTACTAGCTACCTTTCAATCCTTTTACAAAATTATTTTTATCCCAAAGGATTATAAATAGTCTAATGAGTAATAGCATCAATACCACATTGCTTTCATGCTGCACTACCTACTTAGGTCAGTATATTTACCATACTTTGTTGTAAAGCATCAAAGATGGTAGGTTATGCTAAGAATGAAATCAGCAAGAAATAGGTTGCTAGCAGATTTGTGACAAGCCTTGATTTTTGACTTTAAGCTAAAAAGAATAATGACAACATAAAATACCATGGTTTCATCAATTGAAGATAGGGAGAAGGTAAACAGAGTTCATTTTTTGTTGGAACCTAATCTTTTAGGGTTGGGCGAACACAAGTGCGGATCAACACTCCAATCACTAAAGCTACTTTGGAATCACATGCAACAACCCATCAAAAGTCCCAGTTCACTTCAATCACTGAAGCAAGGGCATCACACCAACTAGGATCCTTCAACAGATCCCTCTCACAGGAAGAAACCTACTCCATACACGTATGTGAAATCTCAGACACTGTGCCCTAAATTTCTAATACCATGTTAAAATTACAATACATCATGATCAGATTAGCGAAAATTCCTAAAAAAACTGGAGACTTAACTAACTCTCAAAATTATTGTTACTACTAGATCTGAACACACGTAGTGAAATCAAATGAACATAAAACTAGAAAGAAGCTCGAAACAGTGTACTGTATGTACTAATTCTACATAAAGTAGTGCTCTGGAAATGATGACAACAAACAAATTTCCTGCAGTTAATCACACCTTAATTCTCCATGACTTCCAACAAAAAAATACAAAGAATTATATAACCCGCGATTACATTGGTGTGGCATGTCTCTCTTTTAGAGTAGGAGAGAACATGATACACAATGAATGTAGACCACTCAGGGGTGTTTTCTTCAACAAAAGACAAAACCCTAACCCCAAGATAGCATGTGCCATCATGGAATGGTGCACCCTACTATATGAGTTCTTTGCCTAAGATAGCATGCCTCAACTGTAGAAGAAAGAATCTTTGTGCATGCATCTTTTGCCTTGGAAATAGTGCCAATTCTAAAAATGGAACTCCTCATGGAAAATTCCTAATCTAAAGTTGGAACTGCACTTAGACTGGTGTAAACTGGATACTCTTAAAATGTCTAAGGACATTGCATGTAGCATGCATATGATATAGCTCCTCTAGGCCTACTACTGTTGCACTTACTTAAAGGCCTATTCTAATGTTGTGCATTCATTCTAGCATTATCACACGCACTGGAATGGAAGTGAATCAGAGTGCAGGACTGTTGCATGTTCTACTATGCCAGAGTGTTGATCTTCACATTTACAGTGTCTAGTATTAATACCTTGATTCATGGAGATTAGAGGTAGATAAGCCTCAAGAAAAATGTGTATTCACATCAAAATCAGTTTTTGTGTATTCACATTCAATGAGAACTACCAGTAGTATGACTAGTTGAAAAGACTCTTCCACAAATACCTTAACTATTATTTTGTGCCAGTCAACAACGCAAATTATGTCCATGTACACATTGAAATAAGCTAAAAAGTATATATTAATACAAATAATTGTTTGTATTTTATTTTATTTTCAAGTTCTCTTTAATTAGTTTGAAAAATATTATGTATTATAATTTTTTTTAATAATAAGTAGTTTCTTTAATGTCTTCCCAACTGAACCTAACTAATGTATAGATTATCAAAACATCCATAACTCAACAAGTGCATCAATGTCATGCATCTCAAAAGTAAAAATTTGCATTTGCTAATGAATAATTCCTTTTCCTATAGCAACAATTTTGTTCAGTTGTAATGGAAGAGCAATGGCATATGTTTTGGCAGTGGTCTACATGTTCCATTGTTTATTTGGTAGTGTGTATAATTTCTAGATTATAGCATATTCATATTGCAGTTTTGGTTAGTCCTTAAAATGTGGCTGTGTTAGTTTCCTATAGGTGCAGAATATGGTTACCATGTGCTAGAAAATTATGAATAAATGGAATTAGAAACTATGGAGTCTTCTTCAACACAATCTGGGATAGGTTTGATAAATGTTTAAGGGATTACATCAAACAATGACTCTGGTCTTCGACGGTTAAATCACAAGAACTTCTCTAATACATGGTCTAATGTTCCTAGTGAATTTAGTGATTCAAAGGTTTCTTCTTTGGATGGTATTAGAAACCTTGGAAAATCTAATGGGGATGAAGACATGATAGATGCCAATGAGGTGAATTCTTGTGCAAGTCGTAATGTATTTTCGAAGGTAAAGATCTGATTGTAGGATTGATTTCACATCAAATCAGACTGTCATATGGAGAAATTCGTATGCCTCACCAACAAAAAAAATCAAGAAGGATTTTAGACCCAGTTATAGATTTCACAAAATATTAGTGTTACTTTGATGGTGCTTGTCAAGGAACACCTAGTAAGTTTGGGGAAGGGATACTGCTTTACTTGACAAAGTCTCGATTCTTTGCTTGGAAGTATATGGAGCAGGGGAAGGAACCAATAATAGAGCTGAGACATATGCTCTGTGGATGCTTTTGAAAGTAGCATATGAAAAAGGGATCAGAAGATTGCAAGTGCTAGGTGAGTCAAAAATCTTGATAGAATGGGAAAATGGACATATCCAAATTTCAAACTTGAACTTGAATCCTATCCTGGAACTAATCTTGGAGTTAAAACGAACTTTGATCATTTTTTAGTATTTACAGTCTCTGCTTGCTATTTGGATGAGCAGTCATGCTCAAATGGATCCTTTCTTCTTGTTTTGTGTGCTTGCAATTTGTATTCAGTCTGTATCAAATGGAAACTTAAATGAGAATCCTTTCCTTTAGACCTTGATGTTTGAAATTGAGCTGGTGAAGTTCAGGGCTTTATCACCCTGGTTTGGGAGGTATGCACCAGCAGAAATAGGCCTTACAATTTAGATTTCTACCCATGAAATGAGTATTTCATTAAACCTGCAAACTATTTTTTTGGAGGGTATATCTATCTTGCTAAGTGTCTTTATTTGTTTTAATATCTTGTCTGATGATACTTATACTAAAAACTGGTGGTAATTTTGTGCTAGAAGAGTCTGCCTTTGTCCAGTGGACAAGCATCAATCCTAAAGACCGTCCCTAGCACTTCATTTTTTGGAAGTGGATTGAAGAAGACCAGCTATAATGCCCCCACACTTTCACAAAGTAAAATCACTTGAGGGTTGTTGCTGAAATTGAAGACCAAGCAGACTAAAAAGGAAAAATGGAAAGGTCTTGCATATGATGTAACTGATGACCAACAGGATATTAGATGTGGAAAGGGTATGGTTGATTCCCTTTTTCGAGCTTCGATGGGGGCTGGCACGCACAATTCCATTATGATTTCTTATGACTATATCAGTACTACTCAGTGAAAGTACGTTTCTCTGAATTGTGTCCCTTCCTTTCAGTTAGTTAGCTTTGTATTTTTCTATTCCCAACGTCTACATTTTTCTATTATATATCCTTTCATTTTCAATCAAAATACCGACCACAAATCCTTAGTCTACGAAAAATTGGGTATAATTCTTAAGAACTAACTCATATACTCCATGTTGATCTAATTGGATCTCTAAATTTTACTTTGGAGGGGGTCTAAAATTATAAATTTACACCAGAAAAGTAGAATTTGCTTGATAATATACATAATTATTGTTTTAACCAGCTATGGATTTGACAACACAATGGATGGGTACTACATTGCTCCTACTTTTATGGACAAGCTTATTGTTCACGTCTCGAAGAATTTCATGAATTTTCCTAACATGAAGGTAAGGGATGTTCTCCATTTGGTTGAATGTTCAGTATATGTTCTTGAATTTAATGGAAAACCCTCGGCTGATTAGAATTTTTTCATATTTTTTGTAGGTTCCACTCATTCTTGGTATCTGGGGATGCAAAGGTCAAGGAAATTCCTTCCAATGTGAGCTTGTGTTTGCAAAGCTGGGAATCAAGTGAGAAATATTTCCCATTCTTTCCCTTTGGCACAAATATGTGGTGTCATTCAATTTCTGGGAAAGTAAACACAAATACACACTAAGTTTTATTCTGCACGGATGCTTGTTCTTTTGATCTTAAGAGTGAGGTCTTATCCAACATCCTTGGGAAGAATATTGATTACGGGGTCATTTTAACTATGTAATTGCTTAGTGTGGCCATAGAGACTAATTGGAATCAATCAGAGGAATTTTGTGGAAAAGTAACAAAGTTTAAGCTACTTACAAATAGTGTTACACATAACAATGGAGTGTAAAATTCAAGGGAGATTTTCAATTTCTAATATTGATCTGATTTCCAATCAATGAAACAAATAAGTTTTTTTTATAAATGTTGGCATCTTAGAAATTTGCGTAGTTTTCTTATAGTTTTCCCAAATTGCCACCAGTAACAATTTAAGGGTTAATGTAATTTACAACAGAAATATACTTCCTTAAAACCTTCCTTGTTTCAACAAGTCATTTCCGTGACTAGTTTTCAACTTGTCTTTTGTTTTTTGTGTCTTTGTAGCCCAATTATGATGAGTTCTAGAGAACTGGAGAGTGGAGATGCAAGAGAGCCTACAAAATTAATCAGACAACGATACCATGAAGCATCTGGCATTATCAAGAAAGGGAAGGTGTGTGTGCTCTTCATTAATGATCTGGATGCAGGAGCTGCAAGAATGCGTGGCACAAATCAGTACACGGTGAACAACCAGATGGTCAATGCCACCCTCATGAACATAGCTAATAACCCAATGTTCAACTGTCTGGCATGTACAACAAACAAGCTAATCCTCGTGTTCCAATCGTTGTGACAAGAAATGATTTCTCAACTTTGTATGCTCAATTGATTTGTGACGGGCGCATGGCGAAGTTATATTGGGATCCTACTTGGGATGACAAAATTGGAGTCTTCCAAGGTATTTTCTGAGTAGATAATGTAAACAATGATGACATTGTGAGGCTTGTAGATTCCTTCCCAGGCCAGTCAATTGGTATGTGTATTGGACTGAATTTCTTCATTACTCCCTTCCCAACTGTAAAGTTTTAACAAATCAATTAGGATATATATATATATATATATATATATAGAGAGAGAGAGAGAGAGAGAGAGATAAGTTATTTAATTCTACAAAATTCTATATATATAAGCTATTTAATTCTACAAAATTCTACTAAGAGTCTTAAGCAAAACTACTATATTGTTGTTATCTTCTAGATTAAAATGTGTTGAAGTTTAGAAGTTCCTACTTTTTGAGTGGACACCTATCATCAAGGGTCTAGTCAGGCACCCATCATCAAGGATCTAGCTAGACTATGGTTAGACCCTGATAATGGGTGGGATGTCCACTTTGAAAGATAGAGACTTCTAAACTTCAACACAATTTAATTCAGAAGATAGCAACAATATGACTAACTCTGAAAGCATTCACTCTTAAAAACTACTATAGTTCTGAAATTCAAGATAACCCTATTGTTTTTTTAGTGTACACTCTTCCCATCATTAAGGATCTAGCTATATTTTGGATACACCCTTGATGATAAGTGGAGTGCCCACTCGAAACTTAGAGACTTCTAAACTTCAACACAATTTAATCCAAAATATAGCAACAATATGTCTAACTCTGGAAACCTTCACTCTTAAAAACTACTATAATTCCAAAATTCAATATGACCCTGTTGCTTTTATACAAAATTTATTTTCTGAACATATGTACATTATGGAATAGTATGACTTATGTCCCTGCAAAATGAACCTGGAAATTAGCTAAAACATCTGTACATATCCTAACCACTTGGCCACCTCCCTAGAGATGCAATAGCAACATACTTTCCCAATAAGATTTGTCCTTTTATAAGGTTGACATAATCCCTAAGGCCTTGCTTCTTTTAACAGGCTAAATTTGAGACAACCTTTACACAAAGATGCTTGTAGGAATGCTTATTCAGGCGTAATTATAGAAATTTCAAAGGTAAATCATAATAGTTGGGTGTATATCTTCCTGTTCTAACTGAAAGTTTATCTTTTTTGCAGACTTCTTTGGTGCCTTGAGGGCTAGGGTCTATGATGATGAGGTGTGAAAGTGGGTCTTAGAAATATCCTAAGGGATTCAAAACATTGGCAAGAAACTTGTTAACTCAAAGGAAGGCCCTCCAACATTCGAAAAGCTTGCAATGACAATTCAGAAGCTTCTTGAGTATGGTAACATGCTTGTTACAGAGCAAGATAATGTGAAATGTGTGCAATTGGCCGATAAGTACATGGCTAAGGCTTCTCTCGGAGAAGCTAATGAGGATTCCATCAAAAGGGGAACCTTCTATGGTTATTTTTCTTATCCTTGGGCCACAGTGGGAACTTAAGATATATGTATGTGTGCATAAATAGGTAGAGTAGATTTAGGATTAGGATTGGGTGGCAGGAAAGAGGGATCTCCTAACTTTGATGGTGGGGACTATAGGTCAAGCTGCCCAGCATGTCAATTTGCTTGTTCTTGAAGGCTACACTGACCCAAGGGCAGTGAATTTTGATCCAAAAGCATGGAGTGACAATGGAACCTGTCTTTACGATTTCAAGGAGGAAAAGTAGGCATCTGATTTCTTCCCATGACCCAGTTTATGCTTTTCTCCTTTATAAATAGAAGTAAAGATCGTATTAGGAGCAACAACTAAAGCAGGAAAATGGTGGTGGAAGTAGTTGTATAATTATTTAGAGATGGACTGGACTCATATGTATGTGCAATGTAAACACGCCATATACAAACTTACTGAGCTCCTCAATTAAGTATTTAGGTTTCTCTCTATTGTGTGGAATGTAATCTCTTTTGAGTAAAGAAATATCACTTCAAGTGTTTCTTCCTTAATTCATATTTTACTGAAGCTGTTAAGTTAGTGAGCATTTTTTTTTCTATTTACAACTTGCAATAAGAGTCAAACAATATGCATCTTAATAAAGTAAGGTAGGCTATATTGGATCTTCATCAAATTTGTTTCTATAATTAACATAACTTAAAATTAAATTTAAAATTTATATTACATTATTTAATTGCATTTAAAAATATATCTTCCACTAGTTGTACATTTGGCTTATCTCATTTGGATTTCCTTTACTTAAGATAGTTGTACACGTATTCTTGCTTAATAGAAGAAGCTTCCATCTTTCTTACTTCTGTAAACCCAATAAACTTACCTAAGGCCTTACCAATTTTCTCCATGACCTCATCTTCCCATAAGGGAAAGGATAAACTGGGACTCTCGCCTAGACAAACATGGAATATGGGTTTAATTATGGGAACCAAGTCGCCAAGAAGAACCAGCCCCACCCCAAATCGAGGACCCTTCTTCCATTACTCTCTTCATTTATTCAACTTCATTGTAACGAACTATGAAAATACCTAAAACATGGAATCTTACCAATAAATTTGTTGTCCAGTTGTCACTTATCTAGCTCATGAAAGCATCACAGTTTGTCCAATCTCTGTTAAAACAGCAGATCAAGGCCTCGTCTTTGACGGATTTAATGTTATTACAAACATATTTTGATGATACTTTCTGAACCTGGATAGATCATGATATCTCCATTATGAATCTTTCGGCATGAGACAAATTTTGGGGTTGAGAACCATTGAGTCATCAATAGATATAATCACATCTTTAACTTATATCACTTAAAGAAGAGAAGCACCTTTAATTGAAGAACCTAGATTAATACCCTCCAAAGATGGAACATTGGATGGAGACTTTGCAGTTAACTCCCCTCTGTAAAAGGAGGGACTCTAACAGCCAAAATTTTCCTTCAAAATGGCTTATCCTTAGTGTAGGAAGGAAGGACAGGAGGCCAAGGAGGGCACCTTTATCACCACAGACACTGATCTCCTATGGGTCATGCACAGCTTTCTCATTGGTATATAGAAGACAGTGACTAAGATCTATTAACAAGAATGTAATCATATTTATTGTTCCAAGTGATGAGTAAGTTGCTCTCCAAGGGATCTATCTTTTTTTGACAGTAATGAAATATATTCTCAATATTGACTTGCAGCTGTTATCTATGTGACGTTGCAAACTATCTCACTTCAATGGCATATCCCTCTATTGGGATTCCACTCAACATTAATACCCCTCCTATTCAATCAGTGAAAATAATAAATTCGTTAATAACTTTCCCAACACAATGGTAGAGCCACAATGTAGGTACAATTAAAAAATTCCCAACTCAAACATTAATACCCCTCCTCTTCAATGAATAAAAATAATGAATTCATTAATAAGTTTCCCAACGCAATGGTAGAGACACAATGTTGATATAATTGTAAAAGTCCCAACTCAACATCACAACTAGGTTATCTCTTATTTCTACCCAGATCCATCATAATAGATGAATACCTTATAAATTGAAGCAGGGATGACCTTGACATTTCATTGAAATACAAAGTCTAAGAAACAGCACAATATACTACACTACCGATGAATTGGGGTTCCGATTCTATTTGGCATTCTTTAGGACTCCATAATAATTGAACTGATAGACCAAAAATGAGGAACAGAGAGGATAGGGACTCTGAGAACAACAGATGAGAGACAAATTCAGCCTGTCCATCCAACAAATGGCCAGGGAGTCTCAATCCCATCAAAAATCAACCCCCCCACCACCACTTGAACAAAAAATTATACATTTGTCGGATCTAATAGTAGTTAAAAATATGCAGAGAACCCTATTTTATGCCACCTGTACTATTTTCCATGACTTTTCTTATATGTATTTTATAGGCACTTAAGATGCTATAGGTGCTACAAGTTATGCTTAATATGTACTTGTATCAGTAACTAATGGTGTTGTTCCTTTGACTAATGATTATGTTTGAGGTTCAAAATATTGGACAACCACTACAATCTCTCTTGATCAAGATTTGTTCTTATGGATTTGTTCTTATCTATTCAAATATGATTAGTGTGCTAGACAATTTGTTGGGAGTGCAATATTATATAAGTTTTGCATATTATGTTTTTCCACCGAAGAAAACACTATAACTATGACCATATAAGCACCAAACAATGTTCCCAATAGCTTGATATATGACAGTCAGCAACAGCAAGAAATATCCAAAGTGTTCAATTAAATATTGCAGCCAAATCAACAGTAGAAATTTGTCTAGAAGTCAGATTTACAAGAGAAGAAACCTACAGCAATCAGTTAACAGGGTTATAAAGGAGATATAAAACAAGTAAGTGAGTTAAACCATGCTCGTAGCCAAGATAGAAAACAATTAAAACTGTTGGGAAGTACCCTTCCATATCTAACTATTGAGTGGAGGATTTCCTGATTGGGAGCAATTGTGGGGTGTATATCACATTGTTGGGCAGCATTAATATATATTGGTAAGCATATACCTGTTGTGGACACTTGTTACTACTCTTGGGAGACCTCTACAGTAAGGGAGACTACATTACATATGTGTTGGTAAAATTTCCATGCTTCAAATCAGCTAGTGTCACTTCAAGGATATTCCTATTGCTTCATTAATAAATACATCAAATTATATTCCTTGTTGGTCTTATGCATTTCTAGTTTGTCAGGGTATTTGCTACATATATTATCCTCTTGTTAAAAGTACATGAACTTTATGATTGGGTGTTGAAACAAGCATGGTAAAATATCTTGATATACAAGCAAATTCAGAATTATAATAGACAGTCCAAGAATCAAAATTGAAGTGAAAACAGTGAGTAAACTAGTGGGTTTAGGAAGTGTTTGAAGGAAGTACAAAACCAAACAAGTGAACATATCAAAAGTAAAACTTAGCGAAATTTCCCTTTGTAGTAAGAAGGATATTATAATCTTGGAAATGATGATTACATAAAAGCATCCAACAAGGCAGGAAAAAATAAACTCAACTTGTGCAAAAATGTAAGAGTGTGTGTATAGGTAATAAACTTCTCTAAAATTTTAGATGTAAAGGTAAGGAAATATAACCCAGAAAATAATTATGTTGAATAGAAACTTCCCTGAAAATGTATGGATGCCAATTACGAATGCCTGTCCAAAAAAATTATACTGCTGGAACAGAATCATTGTCTCAAAAAAAGAAAAGAAATCGCCTCAACAATATAATTAAACAATAGAGAAGCAGTACCATCAATGAAGTACAAACAACCTCACAAACTCTTTGGTTGATAATGACAGTCTTCTGGAAGAACAGTTGTCACTAGAGGCTAATGCAATTATGGATTGTAATTATGCCAATTGATTATTGCATTATATGAATGTTGGTCTCGTGCCAATAGGTATCCTACGATCAATTCATAGGAACCTAGTGCATAGGCCATTTTTCTCTTCGCTTAGATATATAGAGCTCACTTATTTTTTTGAATAATGATAAGTATTTACAAAGAAAATATGCGATCAACATAAAAGTATCAAGATTCAAAAAAGTGAAGACAATTAATTCATGCAACTAAAATGTAATAAAAATATCTTTTCTCAAACCCTGAATCAATGGAAACCGATTAAAACCAATCTTGATTCAAGCTACAATAAATGGATAAATCAAGCATCAAATGAGAACTAGAAGCATTCAAGGGACTAACACAATATTTAACCAAAATACACACAAACTTCAAAAAGTGACAAAATGCTTCAAACAAAAGCAATAAACAAACCATAAAAATTTGTCAAGATATTCCTGTGAAACACTAACATAGTTTCATGTACTTGAATGAGATCATTCTTGCTTAGCGAAAGTGTTGTCAAATTAGTTATTTATCCTTTAATGTTAGGACACTATCTATGTGAAGAGATAGATCCTAGGCCTAGCTTTCTCAAATTCCACCGTCATTTCCTGTCACATACAAGAAAGAGACAATGTAAGAGATAAATATCAAAACATCAATATTAAAATAAGCTACATGAAGGTAATGTAGCTCAAATCATCAATGTTACAACAAAAAAGTACAATGTAGAATCTATTTTTACCTAAAACACAGCCTCAAATTCACATATAGTGATCACGCGCAAGGGTACATGGAACATCTGGACAAAAATAAGACTCAAGAGTCCTTAATGTGTATTAGATCATATACAATCTTAGGTGAAATCCAATTTCCAATTCACATTCTGGCCCTGGTCCTCATTTTTGACATTTTCGACATTCTAGCTCTGGTCCTCATTTTCCACATCAAGTTCATTAGAGATATTTGTTATAATGTTTTCTCCCCTTGTTTCATGATCTGCTCACCAAAGAGATAATGCTCTTTCATATGGAAATTTGTCAACCTCATACTTTGTTACATATAATCTTAAGCATGTATCCACATTTGTATCAAGCTTGTTCCTCAACTTTGACTTCAAGAATGTCAATGCACTAAACATTCTCTCATCCTCCACTAATCCCAAAATCGTGGTTTGACATAAATCCGCTAATTTGAAATATTCTGACATTCTTTCCCGTAGCATTTCGCTACCACTGAGCTTAGTCCATAATCTTGTAATTGCACCATATTCTTTACTATCCAACGGAGAAAATTGGCCCCACATTGTTCTACCAAAGCATTCAGATTGATCTATCATTTTTGTATTATCTAAAATACCTTGAATATGTTCTCCTTGTATCTCGGCCTCTCGACAAAAATGGCTCTACAAAATCTTGATTTTCTTTATAAAGTCAGCTTGTACAGTTTTTTAATTTTGACTATGGTCCCAATATTGAGGGTATACGATAGACATGGCCTCCAACAATTCATCTTGAGGAAATTGTTCTCTTATCTCTGATGATATTGATTTTGCAATTTCTTTCAAGTTGTCTCTCACTGAAATTACAACATCGTGAAATCGTTCTCTTGAGATGAGGCATTGTTTGGTGTATCTTCCTATCTTTTCATTATAATAAAAGGGAACCATATGCCCACGAACTGCCATACATAGCATCCCTTTTTCATCAAAATTAAAAAAAAAAAAAATCATCATTTTCTATATTGATTATCTTCCTCCAATTTGTAAATGCTAAATTTGTAAAAGACTCTTCCATAATATACAAATTATCCAATGCAAGACATGTTAATTTTCTTGCTCTTGTGTATTCAGCAATATATATCATGCGACTCTGAGCCATCTTCACGAGGTTATTCATTTCATGAAGCATATGAATAATTCCATCCAATGTTAATAATGTGTATATATCAGTTAGTAGAAATAGAAGAGTTTGAGCTGTTTCTACACTTGAGCGATGTTCATACATAACCCCTACCAAGATGCATATTAATTGAATAGTCTTTCAGCTGGTCCCTTCAATGATATCCATCTTGTTTCAACATCTTTTAATATTTTTTTCCATTTGTCACACCATCAGAAAAATAAAAATAAAATTAAAATTAAAAAATTAAACTCTAAAAATCGTTTGGGACTCCAACAAAAGTATGCATGAACCTCACGTACAAGATATTCAACCTTTGAAAACAATGAAATGTTGCTTACTATTTTAAATGCAAGATTCATCCTGTGAGCCATACAATGAATACTAAGTATATACGGTGAATTCGAGAGTTGCATTCTAGCACAAAGGCCATTCCTTTGTCCTTGCAATACTAATGTTCCATCTGCTCCAACACATACTAACTTTTTTGCAATTATGGAATGATCCATACCACCAATTTCCTTCAAACAATCAATAACAAGTTCATAAATATTTTTTACTGTAGGAACTTTTGGTCATTTTATGAATTCCAAGTAGATAGGAATGTCTGATATGGTCATTGACCATATAAATGCTCATGCAAATCCATGAAGTATTATCAATAGTCGTAACTTCATCCAAAGATAGTGACAAAAATGTAGCATTTCCAATCTTCTCTTTCATAACGTCCTTTTCTACTTGAGCAAGATATTTTCCCCATTTCCAACCACTCCATAAAGACCAATGAGAACATGGGAAATTTGGAACTTGAATAAAAGATATATATTTCATCATTTTTGGATAATCTGTCATAGGATGACCATTGGATAGGAGGTGAAATACAGTTCTTAATTGTATTGTCTTTGATAACAAATTTGTTTCCATCATCTTTCCAAATTGATATGTGATGGTTCCTCCACTTTCCTCGAGTTTTTTCTTATTTAGTAAGAATTCATTGTATTCCACTTCAAATTGGAGATGTCGACATTCGCTAACATATTTCCATCTAGCAGTAGATTTATTCTCATCATTTGCAGTTTTCTTATCATACACCTTCCCAACATGCTTCTCGATCGTGTCTAGCTTCATCTATAATTTCACTACCTTGCCAAGTTTCCAACTACATGAAATGCATTTAACTTCTCGTGAGGTCTCATTCTCATTTGCTAGAGGTATTGGTTCAATGCATGGGTATCTTGAGACCCAATCAAGTTTGAATTTTCTCCCTGCATCCCATTGGCCCGTTTTCCTTTTCCGTGAATGCACTGTGTCACCTTGCCATGAAAAGTATTCAACATTTGAACTACCAATTTTAGATGGAAATGCATTTCTCTCACTTTTATCGTTAGAGGAATGTATTCTACCATCCATTGTTTGGGTTGTAGATGCATTCTCAAAAGTGTTGACATCTCTCTCACCGATACCTTGCTCAAGAGAGCTTGAAGCATGAATAGGATGTGGATTATTGGATTGAGGCTTTTGAAAATATGATATTACATCCTTTTTTTATGTTTTATTTTTCTTTCCACAATCCATGTTTGACATCTTACTTAATATTCCAAAAATGAAATTCCAAATCATTATAGAAACCAGAAGTGAAGCTTACATGATAAAAATGATATAAAATCAATACAATGGAACATTATCAATTTATATTGACCCGACTTACAATGAGTGTTTACATTGACTCTTTCCCCAAAGGAGGTATAACACTAATACAACTGGAAGGTGTCAATGAAACACAACTGCACTGACTAGATTTAGGGAAAGTGGGGACTCCACTTGTTATCTCATCCCTTAATGGTCTAGCGGACATGTGGGGACCTGAATCTTGACAAACCGATAAACTAATAGAAGCATAAATTATGCTCTACATTATTCTTTTGGCAAACAATCCACAGAATTCAAACAAGCATGACATACATCATGCCATAAAATCCTAACATTCATGACATACACATATGTAGAATTTGCTCTATGTAACATAAAGGATCATTGCCTTAGATGATGACAAATGTCTCCAATGGTGTGTACTGAATAGGTATATAATGCCCCATTTTTAACACAATTTCTATAATTTCTTATTCACCAACTTGAAATAAAAAGCATTGACATCACATCAACGGAGAAATGAATAATATATCAATGAATTCTAAGCCCAAGTCGTACAACTTGCAAATGATCCTTTGTATATTTAGCCAAAATGCCTAGCTTTTGAAAGATCCACTAAATGAATCTATGTATTTAGCATAACCTATCCTTTTCAATAAGGAAAATGAGATGCTCTATCTTCATCAAAACACATTAGATAGAACACTTATCCTTCATGTTTTCTTTGTTATACAAAGCTAACAATGTATAGAAATTAGACTAACAATGTCGAGCATAATATCAATCACTATACGTAACATAGATTCTATACATATAATCCCTTCAACATCTGCGCACACAATTCTCATGTTTATAGATTCCCATTTATTATCTGGATTTTGATTGATAAACTCAAATTCAATTCCATATAAGATAAATATTTACACAGATGACTTACTCTTCCATCAAATTAAAACAAGATAATAGATTCTATTTTCACTGTTATTCAACTCAAAGACTTCATATAGAAAATCACTATGTTTCTTATTTAATTTTTTGAGCCTGTCATGTTTACTTTAAGATCTGGGCATGAATAACAACAACAAGCAGTCTTAAATCCCTAATTCTAGGCGCTTTCTAGGCATGAAAACATTGAAAAGAGACCTGTAGCAATTTTGGGAATCATTCATGAGGTAAACACTCTTCATCTTGGTTCCGGAGTTTAATTCCAACATCAAAAATTCCCTAGTACTCAAATCTGGGCACCTTTTAGGTAGTTTTGAGCACAAATAGTGGTCAAAAGTCATATGACAGCCACTGAAAAGCAATGACTAGAAGGCTGTAGCAAATTCTAGTTTGGGATTGAAAGTAGAAGTTCCATCAAAACCCAACTCTAAGCATAAACAATAGTAAAAATCATCTAAACTTTAATTCTGGCTAGTTCTTATTTTTATGGTACAAGAGGCCCCCTACGATGATAAATGAAATTAAAAATGAGTACACGTTTCAATAAGTAATCTACAAATTTCTATTAATTTGTGTAAAAGGGAATAACTAACAATTTTTTAAAACATCACAGGAATAATGATTTAGAAAAGAAGAAAACACACTTCTAATCATTCTTTGATAACAAATTTTACTTCTTCCATTTTTTATGTTCCATATATCCTCTTCACGTTTACAATGTTGCATTCTGGACAAACCTTTAATTTGTGTACACTGTGATTGACTTCTGCCTAGTCTGTATAGCACCAATTAAATTTGATTTGTTTGCATTCTACAAGGCCTACACCATCTACTCTTACAACTTAGTCATGACTCATGTTCAACGAGAAAAACATAGATTGGGACGCAATTTAAATCTTACAAAGACTAGACTCAAACAGCAGTTCAGAATCCTCTGTTTCCATCTTCTGTAAGAGTTCGGAGCTAGAAATACCCAAAATATTCTTAACCAGGTAATTTCCAGGGACTAGCATACCTTGACAATCACCAGAGAAAACAATATTTGAGAGAATTACACATTAACTAAATTGATTTAGCTCTGTAAGCGTGTATCTACTGCCAATCCCTCTACTTCATATCAATTGGACATCAAAGTTCAATTTGGAAGTCAATGGTACTTTGATAAGGGATAGGTTCCATTTGTTGCATAGGGACGGATTCATCGAAATCTTACTCAAATAAGTGTCAAGCTACCAGCATAACCTGACAATCATTAAAGCAAAAACAGATGGTCATAATAAAACACACAGTACACACTATCTAAATCAAACCCACTAATTAATGAATTGAATTAAATATCGTCCTCCATTAATCCACTCAGAATTGGATCTTCAAATATCATGTGGCATGCCAAATTGAATTGTCATTGTCTACAGCAAATGCCAGCCCTTAACATATTTGTTTTGGCATATATCACTTTGCCATCCATTTGACGTGTGATGATCCTTGAAGATAGGGTGTCTAACCACTATTTTCCCTCTCTTATCAATAATCAAATGCAAAACTATGCAAATTGTTGCATTGCAGAGCATCCTCACATGAGTGATACACATGCTAGACATGGCCACAAAGCTCCTTCTATAGTTCTCCCTCTAATCACACCCCCAATCTCCTAATAATTATATAGGTGAAATATAGCACTTTCTAGTCCTTACCATATGTGTTTCCTCATATATCAATTTCCTACCAATTAATGTGTGATGGTCCTTGAAGATAGGTTGTCTAACTACTAGTTACTCTGCCTTATCAATCATGAAATGCAAAAGTATGCAAATTGCTGAATCACAAAGCATCCTCACATGAGTGATACACATGCTAGACATGGCCACAAATCTCCTTCTGTAGTTCTCCATCTAATCACATCCTCAATCTCCTAATAATTATACAAGTGTGTTGCAAAATTATTGTCATGTTCAAATTCTTACCTGAATGCTATTTTATACTCTATGCAATCAATTCAACACTTTAATTTATGTCTTAAGTGTTTCTTTCTCTAACAACAAAATGATTCCAGTTACTTGCGATAAAAAACTAACTACAGGATTTATTGATTGTCAACATCAATTCATGATGCAAGGAGTACTTGAATTGGTGGATGATGAAATACAGTCAGGGAAATCATAAAAAGAGCATGTAAACAAGATCCTATGATCTGTTGATGCAATTAACTAGGAGTTTAGCTAAGGGAAATTGATTCTTATACACCTTGGATCCTAGTTGCAAACCCAGTACCAAACAATAGGCATCCCTAGTGTGACAAGCTAGGAAATTTTTCCTCCTAAACATAGGGTTTCCTCTTGTTACCCCCCTATTTGCATAGGGTGTTCTCTACATCAGTTAGTGGGAATATGTGGCACCATGCCATCTTATGACCCTTCAATGTGATGAAGGGTTCACATCTAATGACCCATATTAGATGTGGACCCTTCAATGTTGATATCTTTTGGACATCTATTAATATCTTGCAGTATGTGGACATGGCTCATTTGAATATTAATGAAAAATGTTCTTTTTAATTCATAATATGTGTATATATTTAATTTTTTGTATTTGCTTATTTTTTCTGAATTTTTTCCCAATCCGATTCAGAACTTTGACTCTTTTTCCCTGGCAATTTATTGCAGATTCCAATTCTTGTAACATTGAGTCATTAAGCCTCGCGTATATTTTATCCACACAACTATTGATATCAAATTTAAATCATTCAAGGTAGAGGCAAGGGCCAAAGCTTAGAGGAGGGGGGCACAGAGTGTTATTAATGAATACGATCCCAGTATTGGCAATGATTTATCTTTCTGGACTCATCTTATGGATGAGAATTGTGCATATATTGATATCTTTCAGACATCTATTAATATCTTCCAGTATATGTATTATGGACATGGCTCCTTTGAATATTAAGGAAAAATGTTCTTTTTAATTCAGAATATGTGTAGATATTTAATTTTTTGTATTTGCCTATTTTTCTAAATTTTTTCCCAATCCGATTAAAAAATTTGACTCTTTTGCCTCGCCAATTTATTGTCGATTCCAATTCTGGTAACATCGGATCATTAAGCCTCACATATTTTTTATCCACACAACTATTGATATCAAACTTAAACCATTCTTCACAATCCATACTTGGGCAAAAGACTAATGTTTTAATCACTTTCTTACTCCCTCTTAAGAAAATCACACCAACAACCACCAATAGAATTCCACAAGTTTCCCTACTTATCAAAGTGCAAAGCTCAATTTTAACCATCAGAGTTGATAACTTACTAAACATTATAGTTATAAATAAATTTGTTAAGTGTTTAATCAACCAAACTTGACACAACAAAAACATCACTCATACACCCCAAAGTTGTATTTAAGTTTTGTAGGGGACTATAGTGTGTGAAAACAGAGTTGACATTTGGCAATATAATTATCACTGCAGAACATGCGATGGTAATGTCTCTCTCAAAACATGAGAAAAAAAATAATGAAAATTTACTTTTTCCAAAATAGATGCTCTAATCCTTCGTGTGAGCACTAAGTTAGTGCATGGAAGGTAAACAAGAACATGAAAAATGGACAACCACCAGTTTTTAGATACTCAGCCAAGGAAAACAAACCAAAAAAAGAAAGCAGCTAAGAATGACACAAAAATGAATGAAAATTTAAGCTACTAGTAATCCAAAACATAGAAGGTATGTCTTGCAATTAAGACCACATTTACCTTTAGGATTGAATGGCCTCACAGTATAATAGACTAGCAACCAATGTATAGAAATAGATCTAGGAACCCTATCTATTGAAATGTCCAGTTTGGGATGGACTGGAGAAGGAGAAAGAACTCTCCAATATCAAGACACCAGCTCCCAAAATTTGCAAAGTAAAACTAAAAAAATATAATACTAATCTTATCAGAAACCAGTATCCATGTAAAAGATATAAACAATTGAAACGGAGTACAAAGAAAAATTGATTTGCTCACCTGATTTCTACATGAACGGTGGACAGATGTAATCTCACTAGATATTAAATAATTACTTGCATTTCTGTTATAAAAGCAAAAGAAAAACATATATATTGGCACTAAAAGATGAAGAACTCTAGGTTTCTGGCTTCAAGATTGTCTTTATTAAAAGTCAAAATGGAGACAGCATCCTATAAATATTTAATGTTTCAAATCTATAACAGAAAAAATTATGTGGCTTCAAATCCCCACTCCTCCACAATGATTGCATTACTACTATCTAATCCAAACCCATCAACACAAAAATCAAATACTAATCTTATCAGAAACCACTATCCATGTTAAAGATATAAACAAATGGAACAGAGTAGAGAAAAATAGAGCTCAAGAACACAAAATCTCATCCTAAATACAATAGAAACATAACCCATACCTTATCATAATAGTATTTCCATGCTCTTCTTTCAATTTGATGACCACCAAGATCAAAGGCCTAAACTTGATCTTACCAATACTTAGTTCCTCTAATGTAGGATACTGAGAAGGTTGATGTTGGACTAACCTCTGCAACCAAAAGCATATAAAACAAATTAGAACAGAGAGAGAAATCAATCAACTATTCCAAAACTTCTCTACAAGTCACATTATCGTTCAAAAGATGCTTGCGGACAAAAGGGCTGAAAAGATTCACCTCATCTTTCAACATACGCAACAAGGTAGTCTTGCCTGCATTATCTAGGCCTAGAAAAATAATCTTGGCCTCTTTCTTCCATAGCCCTAGAGTGGCAAGAATACTGTAAAACAAATCGAACAGAAACACCTTCGAGCCTTCCGAGAGTTTCGTACCCAGAACATGTGGTTGATTATGTAGAACCAAGGACACCCAAATGGGAAATTAGATCCAAAACAATAATATGCAAATAACCCACTTGATCTTTTATCGAGGTTCTAACCCTGGGCACACATTTGACTAGAATCAGCAATAAAACTCCACCATGTTAAACTCTGGGCACACTAGGGCTCTGGAAAATGCAAATATGGAGAGAGACTGATTCAATTCCAGGGAGTCTCGAACTAAAGCAAAGAAGGCTCCTTCTCATATCACTAAAGTCAAGAAGGTTCCTTCTTCTGTCACTTCAGTTCAAGGCCTTTGTTTCACCACAGGAAAATGGTCTAAAAAAGCATCTAGGCATGGACCCTGGTGGCTACTGTGAAAACCAAATGGCATAATTATTTTATGAAGGTTTAGGTCTGGGGTGTCTAGTGGAGAAATTTTCAAGGGCCTAATCATACTGACTATATGAACACACTATGATTATGAAAAATAGCAAATAAAGTGGAAAATCAAGTGTTCCTAGCTCCTCTTCCTGAAGTTCTAGAGGACCCACCATACTATTCCTTTTATAGGCCAAATGGAGCCATAGTCACCATTAAAGACATGGAATTTCAAGCTCCCCTAGATATAATATACGCCTCAATGAACTCAGATGGATTCAATAACCACAAAAGAGGAGCCTATTAAAATACGAAGAAGTATCCTAAGAATTAAGAGGTGCTCTACTTTGATCTTCCTCATGATAAAGAATTTAACAAATAAATGATAACCTTCACCATGATGAAGATGAATATACATGGATGATCATGATGGAAGCAATTGGAAAAACAATTCCTATGGTAGAAGTAATAGGGAAGGTAGAACAAGCAACTAGTGAGATTACAGAAGAACCATAGCCAAAGGACCCCTTTCCTTACCTTAAGGCCCTCCCGATAATGCAAGCCATGGGATACTTAGAAGAAAAGGGGTTGGGAAAATAGGGCCAAGGAATTACAGAGTCCATCACCTTAGAAAAAATGTCAATACTATTAGAATTGGGGGAAGATACAAATGTAGCTTTGGCTGGGAAGGTAGCTCTATTTGAATCATTTACCTTCCTTGTCTCATGAGTCACATTACCCAACAATTGGGATCAAGCTGGAATTGTTGGCTCTAGTTATGGCTATAGAGGTTTTAAGAAGATAGGGGAAGGGAAGGTGAAGCTATACACCACACATGCTGGAGAATGAGTACACACACCGCTCAGTTATTTTCATTCTTGTAAGGGATGAAAACACATCAGTTTGGGACTGCTTCAACTATGATCTATCACTATTATGAAGCTACTAATTCATTATTACAGATCTATATCAGCATGCCAAAACAACCACAAACAGGACTAAAACAATTGCATCCCTTTCTAAAAGGATGAACAGACCTTAGGACATTTACGGTTCAAACTTAGAGGTCTCACAATGATCACAACTTAATCCAAACATCCTTTAAACAGACATAGATGAGTTTAACAATTTAACAAGTATTCATGGTTCATATCTAGAATCCCACAAGGTTCACAAGCCATATCTAGAAGCCCAAAAAGTCATGGCCCTATCTACAACAGCCCACAAGGTCAAGCAAGGTCACAAATGTCGTGACCCAACACAGAATCATCGATACAGTCACATATCAGCCTAGGAAGGTTCAGTAAGGTTCAGTAAGGTTTAGAAGCCTGATCAAGACTGCGACCCAGCTCTAGGAAGGTCAACAAGGTCACGACTAATCTATTAAAATATTAAAATAGCTTTTTCATAAATTCAAGCACTAATTGACTCTATATTCAAGGTTGGGATATGCTTTTGGGCTCTTGAGCTCTTGAGCCTTAGATCCTGATTCCTATGTACTATGTAATAACTAGGACCCCATCTATATGTTCTCTTCTATTTGGTCTCCAAAAGGGGATGTGCTCAAATTAGAAAACTAATAAGAATTCCCCTCCACCAAAAGCCTTGCCCCTGCACTCAACAAAAGCATCCACGTTCGCATATAAAATGCCCAATAGAGAACTGAAACGTTTTGCTGATGCTGCTGACCGAAACATGTGGGTAGAGGGCCCATGGGATGAAAGTGAAGGAATAATAAATAAAAAGAGGAGGCGATCCAGTAACGAAAGGGCTGCACTAGCATAGCTATTTCCTTTGGACGGAAGCCGAAAAACCCCAATTACTGAAAAACAACAAAGTCTCCTAGCTATTTTTTTAGACTAAAGTTATCTAGTGATTACTATAAGGAACCAGTGTGGAGGTTGTGATTATGCACGGTGGGAATCGAGAAAGGCACAGGATCTCAATCAGCAGGAAATAGATATATAACAACTAGCTTTGCAACGAGAAAATATAATACTGGAAGAATAGGCTATTACAGAACACTTTTGACTGTAGGAAACCACGCTAATCCTGGAACTATAAAAACTAAACTACTCCCTATCCATAGTATGTGAAAGGTTGTTGATGGGACTCTTTCAAATTTAGAATTTTGGATATTTTACTTTATTTATAAAGTGAATGAACAGCGAGCAGGCTATACTAGGGATTTAACTTCATACATTATCAGAATAGCTTTATAAAAAAAGAAAATGAATTATGATAATTCCTTCCTATATATTTTATATATATTCCAGCGAAATGGGACAAGGCTAGAGGGATTGGAAGGCTATCTCCTCGTATTCTTCTCCACGAATCTATTAGGTAGGGATTCCCCCTCTCACCCTATCTATATGTTTTTTCTGTTGATTCCCTTGGATTTTTGTTAGATTCAGCCTATCCCAAGTGAAAATTCGAGGCATTTCACATCCATATGCTTTAGAGATGGTGAATAGATTCGAGATATTCAAGTATATAATCAATCATGGCGAAGTACAGTGGGTGAATTCCTGTTGAACATCGAACGAGTGTGAATCATGATGGTCTGAGACTAGCAAAATTTCATGCTGATTCAGCTTCAACCTTCTGCTATAAACCAGAGAAGAAATAATTTAAATAAGATTCAAGAAACTAACCTGTAAAAAGCCTGCAGATAGAAGAAACCTTGTGAAAATGATTTCCATGAAATTCAAATCCACTCAGCCACTGTAAAGACACGATTTGCAATTGAAATCAAGCTTGATGTTGAGCCTGAGTCTTGTAGCATTATATACGTAAAAAACATCCACGTTTTTCTCAAATATGGACCAAATCCAGTAAAAAAATTCCCCCAATTGAATAAATCTCCACGTTTTTCTCAAATAATTGTCCACAAACCCAAATCCAGGATGAACTATGTCCAATTTACCCCAATCAAGGTCAAAGTAAGACCAGTTTACCCAAAATCCATAGATCCCCAACGAAATGCCAAAATTTTAACCTACTATCCATAAATTCAGGGCGAAATACCAATTTTTTAACCTATTATCCATAAATCCAAGGCAAACCATCTTCATTTCTCCTCCCAATCAGAAAAATTTGGGCAAATGTGGGCAAATATCAATATTTTCCTGGGCTAAATTTCATTTTCTAGTTTTTCCATATTTCATGATGAAGGCGATTTAACTTGGGCCAGCTATATATAAAATAAATAATGGGCTAATTTATTAAATAAAATAATTAAAAAAAACATTTAAATATAAAAATTCACCCACCTTTTTTTGGCTACCCCTTAAAATTCGCCCATGGGCTGAAATTCACCCTTAAAATCATCCCTGCTTCAAGAAGAGGATGATGACATTCAAGAACCAGGATATCACAGTCATCGCTCCCATGGATCCTAGTGAAGGACGGAGGTATATTGAACCCGTTAAATATGAAGTTGTTCGGGGATGGGATCATGCCTGCAACATCTCTGGATATTATATTCAACCTACTGGAAATGGTGAGCTTGGTTGGCGCAGTGATAGCTCTGTGTCTTCTAATTCTGATGATGCGCTAGAAAATTGGCAAAATAGGATGCATGAAGTCTCATTCAGGAAGTGTGGTTTGATCACACAATAGTTGCGTTGGGTTGTGAATAAGATTGTTGAACTACCAGTATACGAGGTACTGCCTGGGCTATCAGTATTCCTAAAGGAATACGAAGAGAAGGTATTGAAACCATAGCGATTGTTGGTGCTAAAGGAGGCATTGAAGGCCACTCCACTGGTGGGAGACTCATAAGAAGGCAATTCATGAATGGACACAGTGTCAGCAGTTGATGGCAGTTCAGTTCGGCGACACAAAAGTATACTACGCTAGCAAGTATGATGGACAGAATGACCCCTGCAGTCACCTGATGGAATTTCAAACGTTGTGGGCATCGTGACCAAAGGATGAATGGGTCCATGATTTTATTCACACCTTGGATGAAATGCCAAGGTCATGGTATGTCTTAGCAGAACTTCACAGACAAATAAATACCTGGGAAGAGCTGATGATTTGCTTTGCTCATATCTTCAATTTCAAAGATGCCAATCTAGATGTCTGAAATGCGCTTCAAATGATCAAAGATGTGGTATTGAACGTTGTGCCAATTGCATATCCAGTGGATCCGTATGCGCAGTGCCACCTGCAGTCAATGATGGACTATTATAATATATCTGGTGAACCTCAAGATGATGATGAGCTATGGAATATTAATATTATGGAAACCGAAGGAAGTAGGAATGTCGCAACACCAGATATGTCGACTGATTCCATAAACCAACCGTTGAAGATCAGAAAATTTAACATTGGGATGGAAGAGAACCCAAAATTCACAAACGTTGGGGACTACTAGAATGAAGAAACAATGGCCAAAATCACAAATCTTCTGCATGAACTTCAAGACCTCTTTCCAACAAAGTTCTCAGAAATGAAAGGGATACTAGGCAATTTAGGGAAACGAAATTCTCGCTTAAGACAAATACAAAACCAGTGAGGGAGAGGTCGTATCGCCTGAATCCATGATACAAAGAAAGAGTTAAGGCCGAGCTTGACGGGATGTTGGATGCTGGAATCATCGAGCCAGTACAAGAATCTGAATTGATCAGTTTTATGGTGGTCCAGGAAAAGAAAACAAGTGAGGTCAGAATCTGTGTTGACCTGAGGAAACTAAATGATGTCTGTATCCACGATCCTTTTCCAACACCATTCACAGATGAAGTTCTTGAAGGAATAGGCGGTCATGAAATGTACTCGTTTATAGATGGATTTTCTGGTTATCACCAGATAAGAAACGCAAAGGAAGATCGACATAAAACAACATTCGTCATTGAATGGGGATGTTTTCAATATACAGTGATGCCTTTTGGGTTGAATAATTCCCTTGTGATATTGTCTCGGGTTGTTGTTGCTGCCTTCAAGGATTTCATTCAGAAATTCTTGCAAGGATATATGGATGACTGGAGAGTATATGGTTTAATTAAAGATCATCTGGCGAATCTGTGCCTGATGCTGGAAAGGTGTCGACAGCATCAGATCACATTGAATTCAAAGAAGTGCATTTTCTATGCACCATTTGGGATTCTATTAGGCCACATTGTTTGTAAGCAAGGGTTGTTGGTTGACCCTACGAAGATTGTGCTTATTCTAAGCCTGCCATCACCCACAAATGTGAAGATGCTCAGAGAGACACTGGGGCACATAAGGTTACGATGCGATTACTGCACCTATGGAGAAGCTATTAAATAAGGACGTCGCATTTGTATGGAGCCAAGAGTGCCAAGGCAGCATCGATACATTGAAGTCTAAGATGGCTTCAGCACCAATACTTGTGTTCCCATATTGGAGCAAAGAGTTCCATGTGCATTTCGACACATCATCTGTTACGCTGGGGGTGGTACTTGCACAACCAGAAGAAGGAGATCTTGATCACCCAGTCACTTTCACCAGTCAGAAGCTATCATTTGTTGAGAAAAATTACACAACTACAGAGAGAGAAGGTCTAGCAATGGTATATGTAATGCAAAAGTTCAGGCATTATCTCTTGGGCGGTCATTTCAAAATGTTTACTGACCATTCTGCTTTGAAATATCTAGTCAATAATCCTGTGTTGTGGGGAAGATATGTCGATGGATACTTCTCTTTCAAGAGTTCAAATTTGAAATAATTGTGAAGCTAGGTCGCTTGAATGTTGGCCCTGATCATCTATCATAAATTGAGACAGGTGAGGTCAGGGCCCACTAATAATGAAGAAGGATTACCTAATGCATAGTTGTTCAGAGTCGACATCACTACATGCAAATTATTCAGTTTTTGGCGACAGGAGTCGCACCTAAAGATTTATCAACAAGTCAGAAGAAGCAATTGGTGGTTAAGGCTTCATATTTCCAATTGATTGTTGGGAACCTATACAAAATCGGACCGGATGAGATTCTACAACGATGTGTTCTACCTCATGAACAAGGGAAAATTTTGGCCGAAACACATGCAAGTGTCGCTAGAGGAAACTATGGAGACCAAGCTACTACAAGGAAGGTGTTCCGCGTAGGGCTATGGTGGCCTACTTTTCATAATGATGCGACCGATTATGCGCAAAGCTATGATGTCTGTCAATGCACTAGGAAACCATTATGGTGGGATGAGATGTCGCTTGTACCACAAGCAACGTTACAGCCATTTGACAAATGGGTTGTAGATTTCATGGGTCCCATCAACCCACCAGGGAAGCGAACTGGCTCGTGGTACATAATTGCAGCAACTAATTATTTGACAAGGTGGGCGGAGACTGCGCCAATTATAGATTGCACCGTTGCGACAGCAGCCAGATTCCTGTTTCAAAATATTATGATGTGGTTTGGATGCCTAAGAATATTGATGAGCGACCAGGGAAGTCACTTTATCTACCGCACGATACGAGCACTGATAGAAGAATTGTAGGTGCAGCATAAGAAAAGCATTCCATATCATCCACAAGAAAATGGAACCATAGAAGCTTTCAATAAAATATTGGAGAACGTGCTCACAAAGGTATGTAATGCTAACTGCAATGACTGGGATTTAAAGATTCCAGTAGTCTTATGGGAATATCGTACCACTTACAAAATATTGATGGGGAAGACACCGTTCAAATTAGTATATGGGCAAGAGGCAATCATGCCTATGGAATACATCGTTCTGAGTCTGCAAATTGCAGCCACAACAGGCATGGATGATGAAGCAACGCTCGAGGAGCACGTGGCGCAGTTGATCAAACTTGAAGAGGATCTCTTTATCGCAGGCTTCCATTAGCATGTCGAGAAAGATTGATAGAAGGGGCGTGGCACGATCGCCATATAAAGAACAAGAAGTTTTCACAGGGAGATTTGGTGTTGTTATATGACAGCAATTTTATGAAGCATCCGGGTAATCTACAGATGCACTGGTTATGCCCATATCTTGTTAATTCCATTACATCTGGGGGTGCAGTTCAATTGTAGGAGTTAAATGGAGAGGTGCTACCAAAGATTATGAACAGTAGTCGCATAAAGCACTATCAGATAAGGGTTGAGCTGTGCAATGCCTAAGGCACTGCGCAATGAAAAAAAATAAGGTAGGGTAGATAGAGGGTAGAAGGGCGCGTTGGGAGGAAGTGGTTGTGTAAGAATAGGAGTCAGTAGCACAGTTAGTTAGACAAACTGTGACAACCGTGGGGCTGTGATTTGGTCAAATCAGCAATAAATACAGACAGTTAAGAGTAGTTAATTGGTGACGCACATTAATGGCCAATCCGACCGTTAAAGTGACAAGATCGCTGGTGGATTTGGGTCATTAATGATGGATTTTTTCATGATGACCATTGTTGATTTGGTAATGATGGGGATGGATCACCGACACGCTATATGAAAGCGCTTAATACAGGTCGAGAGCATCATTGTGCTAAGAGAATTGTCAAGATTGATGAGTTGAGTATAGAAGTGAATTGAGTAAGTAACATAGTGAAGCAGAGAGTCTGTGATTAGTGCATGATAGTTAGCTCAACAAGGTGTATTGGTGCGGTATGCTGAGTAACCCCGACACTAGAGATTTTGAGTAAGAGGGAGTCACCAGTTAGACCAACCTCCATTGTTGAAGAAGTCATGAGCATGTCGGTTGGATCATCATCGATCCCGAGAGGAAAGTGGAAGGGTAGAAGTCGGGATCCACGCTGCCACAGAAGAGGAAGACACGAACTTCCATCAAGGTGCAAGGGGAAGGAACTACACAGACGGGGCCATCCAGCTCTGGGGTGGTGGAGTATGCAATGCCCAAGGGCATGTCCATTAACGATATCTCGGGATATATTGATCCAACACGACTTGGTGACAAGCCTCAGCGCTTGACCAAAAATGAGAAGTATCAGCCAAAAATTCTGCCGCTGGCGAAAGGGATGACGTGCATCGTCGACATTGTCCCTGCATTGATAAAGATGAAGTATGATGACCATGATTTTTTACTATGGAAGGACGTAGCGGATGAGCCATACGATTCATTGCCTTTGGTCGCATGAGCACCCATAGTGCGTATTCCACATCCATGGGCACAAGGACTGAACAAATCTGGGTTGTTGGGGCTTGTCAACATGTCGCATTTTGGGTTGTTGAATGAAGAAAATGCATGCATCAAACAAATTCTGGCGTGTTTTCATGGAGGAACACTATGGTTGGATACACCAATCGTAATTATGGTGGATTTGATCTCAGAGATCACAAGGTTTCCAAAGGCTAGGGCAGAACTATCACAATATTTTAGAGGAAGAGATAATGACAAGCGGTTTGCTGCACGATTGAAGGAGAGGTATGATTTGTAGCATGATGGCAAATCATATCGCATCGACAATATTAACGAGAGGTTCGTGCTTATTGGCGCACGGATTTTGGCAAGTAAAATTGTCAAAAAGAATCTCCCTATTCAGTGCACTTCGGGGGTGATTTCATGCGCACAGTAGTGCACAAAGGGAGTCCAAATGAACTGGTCCCTCTTTTTGTTGAATCACTTAATGGAAGATGCAGCGCACTTCAGGCCAGGGAGTGTCATTTCTCTTATAGATGGATCTTAATATTAATTGCATTGGTGGCTTAGATGGAGCCATAGCACTACTAGGGAATGACGGTCAAAGTTGTTAAGGTGTGCAAAGGCACACGGTATCAAAATTTATGGTGGGTAGAGGATCCCAGTCAGCAAGCGGATTGTGCAATTGATTTCTGGGTCTACTGGGAAGCGCTACATGCAGCAACGATAAAAGTTCCCAGCTTATCAAATGCAGCGGGCCATGCTTGATTCACATCCAAGCACAGTGTGACCTTGATAAGCAATGGCTACCAATGGCCTATAAGCTGACAGATGAAGAATTGGAAGTAGTGGTTCAAGATTGACCTATTGAATTGCACAAAACAGAGTGTTCATGACTCTGATGGAGAGTCGTCGACAGATACTGATCTGGAAGCGCAGCACATCCTAGATGAGATCGGGACAAAATGGAGAATGGAGCAGGACGCGGGTAGTAGTACCAAATCATCGATGGAGGCCCAATTGTAGTGACTTATTAATTCTGTCACGGATTCATCTGATATCACAACAAAAGTGATGCGCCAGTATGCTCAGGAGGGATTTTACGAGGTAAGAACCAAGTTGGATTATGTTTATGATGTTGTTTTGAAGATAGCACCAGAGAGTGCCACTGTGCAGGAATTCCCGTCGATTAGCACTAAGCCGCGGGCCAGGAACATTCAAGTTCCCCCGACTGCAATCGACACAGGAAATGAGGATGTGAACTCCTCACTGTAGCAGCTGCAAAGTATTGCATTAGATATCAACAAGCTATCGACCCAGACGTTAGTACACATGCAACGAGTCGCCAACCAAGAGTTGGCTGATAGGAAGAAGGCGATCAGTGACCAGTATTTGTAGTCGCAAGCTGAAGACAAGAAACTGAAGAAGGAAGTAGAGGAGCTCTGACAGGTAAAGGAGTAGCTAGAAGCAGAAAGAGCACAGGAGATCGAAGCATTGAAGATGGCACAAGGCGAACTAAAGAGGAAAGTTGCTGAGGAGATTGCTACATTGAAAAAGGAAACCGACTGCCTTGTTATCAAGAAGGCGCAATTATTTGCTAGCAAAGGTGAGATCGAAGAGGTCATTGATGAGGCCTATCAACACATCCATGAAAGAATGATGGAGCTAGATGCATTCGCCAAAGCCAAGCAACTTGGAGAAGTCATCGTGCAGCTCTAGCTTACCAACAACCTGTTGAATGCTATAGTTCACCTAGAGATGCCACCAGAGTAGGTTGCAGAGTGGAATAATGCCATTGAGGAGATTGCCACCCAGTTTGATGAAATGGAACAAGATGCAAAGAAGATCACAGAGACAATGACACAATTTTGGGGAAGTGTTGTCCAAGATGAACAATTGGACCAACTGACAAAGCAAGTGCAGGAAGCCGAGGGCCAGTTGAAAAATATGAAAAAAGCATTGCATGCAATGGCGCCTACGGTCCAAATTACGTGGTCCATCAAACTGAAGGAGCTGCAGCAGCGGGTGGTAAAGGCACAACAACGGCAGCACAAGTGCAACGCCCAACTTGATGAGTTCCAAGAGATTGGAGCAGATTTGGTTGTCAAAGCAATTGTTGTGTTGCAAGCTGTGCAAGAAGGTAGGACAGAAGTGAATGCAAAGTTGGTAGAGCACCCTCTGAAACAGGACCTACTAGGTTGTCAGGATGCGGCTGCGTGATTTCAAGTGCAGGTCAAGGAGATCATGCAGCAATACGAGGACTTCAAGGTGAAGACCAATTAGTATACTATGTCCATCTGACGTGCCTCGAGGATGAGCCACAAGATTGTGTTGGGGGCCTATTGGTAGGGGTTTTGGGGTAAGTGAGTTGCACAGCATTGCGGATGATGCGCAAGCTCACACGACACCATGCAAGGCAAGGATAGCGTGATAGGTGAAAGATAAACCGTTTTGAATATTTTATGCATCTTTTTATACCAATTCACCATATTTTGTGGATGACAATCATTAGATGGTTAAATCAGTTAGGAGTTAGTTAGAAGTCGACCATGAATGTAAAGGCGCAAGCCTATATATAGAAGTAAAATTGTGAATGTAAGGATATAGATACATAATCAGAGATCTCTTAAGCATAATTAGAGATATTGAGGAGTAAAGTGCTATCTGTTTTGAATCTGCAGTTTGTTATGTGGAATTAATATGACATGACGAAGATTGATATGAACTGTTGTTGTCTTTTGTCTCTTCCTTCTTTTGTGCTTCTGAAATGTTGATGATGAATGCCAAGTACATCTACAATATGAATGAATGATGCGATGATTTCTACTTATGATTACTGCCATATTTTTAGATTTGTTTTGCACTAGTAGATCTGTTATAGCTATGAATAAATGTTGCGATCTGTTTTGTTACCATTGGTCAGATCTGGAATTTAGTTGATAAAGTATTGATGCCCTAGTCCTCCTCTATACTGCGGAAACTTTGTTTCGACAGCTCTCCTTTGAACATCTCGGGTGAGACTTCATCCACTCTACGGGTGTTGTCGGACGGGGTAAAATCTATCTAGGCCGGTGCTCACGGAGATCATGTGAGTTGGGTGTCGACAGAGTGGGAACCCCTATCGACAAGGTTTTGTTGTTCAGGATTGCGCCAACAAAGATGTGGACTTTTGGGTAGAGAATATTATCAACATATACATAGTAAAGTTTGCTACAAAAAATGAAACAATCAATTTCAAAAGCAAAGGAAAATTATAAAAACATGAGGATTTTTACCAAAACCTTGAATAAAGTCGGTGCAACAATGAAATTGTGGTGGTGGAACCATGAGCATGTTTTACAAAATTGTGAGCATTGTTTACAAATTCTTGAAGAGATTTGGTTGAATTTGTGTGTTGGAACCATGAGAACTCTTTATAAAACTAGGAATCATGTTGGTGGAATCATGTAGATTATTTACAAAACCTTGAAAAAAGTTGGTTGAATCATGAAACTTTGGTGTTGTAAACATTATCGTTGTTAATAGAACTATGTGTATTGTTTACAAAACTTTGAATATGGTTGGTGGAACTATAAACATTTGATGGTGGAACCATCGACACTATCGAGGAAACCATGAATGATGCCACCACACTTTCAATTTGTTTATGTTCATTTTCATGAAATTGCAAATTCATTTAAGAAAATCTCCTCTGTAATATAAAATGCATCACAAATTTATGGTTGAAATTGTAATGTATATTATCATCATATTATGAGATTTCTACATCGCACTAATAAGTGTTGTAATCTTCAATACCTCTTCTTTGAAATTTTTTATCGTAATCATGGATTTGACACTCCAAACATGCGAAGAGATTCATCTCATTCTTGTTGTTTCATTTAGATTAGCTATTATATGATTGTTCTTTTATCATATGCTTAAGATAGAAAACTTGTTTTATTTTAAGTTGTTGTTTCTATATATAGGTCTTATGGTAACATGGCCATTTTGTTATGGTATTTTTCTGATTTTTTTACCTTATGTTCATGACCATATTGCAAATTTTTTTTTATTTAATTATACTCATGTGACCATTTGCTTCAGTATGTTACATAGTTCCTCATTTAAATTATTTAAAATATGTTTTTATTGCACTTATTGTTTTATCTTTGTGTGCAAATAAGACAAGGAAAATTATAATTGCATGAAGAACAACATAAAGTATTATTTGTAATGTTCATGTACAGGTTATCTAACTTTTGCACTACACAAGAAAATCACATTCTATTATTCAAATGGTGAGTTGAAAACATTTTAACATAAAAGTAAAATATATTTTTACAAGTCCAAGTTCATGATTAAATTAAATTTATTGAAAGTTTCACAAATAATGATCATGGTTTCACAAGCAATGTTCATGGATCCATAATAAATTATCATCATTCCATTACCAAAATTTCATGGTTCCATCATCATTGTTCAAGGTTTTGTAAACATTAATCATGGTTCTACCAACATTATTCATGGTTCCCTGGACAATCCACATTGTTTCCCCATCAAATCTTTATGTTTCTACCAACTATGTTCAAAGTTTCACAAATAATATTTATGGTTCCATAAACCATGTTCATGGTTTCAACACAAAAAGTTCACGATTCAAATAATTGTGTTCAAGGTTCCATAAATTACCCTGATACTTACATCAATATTGATCATAGTTTTATAAATAGAGATCATGGTTCCACTACCAATACTTCATGGTTCCACGAAAATTGTTCAAGGTTTCATAAACATGCTAAAAACATGCTCTCAATTTTGTTAAAAAGACTCATGATTCCACCACCAAAATTCTGTTATTGCACCAACTTTATTCAAAGTTAAATAATCAATGCTCATGTTTATAAATAATGATTATGGTTCCACCATTAAAGGTTCACAGTTCCACAAACTTTATTCAAGGTTCCTTAACAACTCATTAAGTAAATGTGGTTTTGTAAACTTTTTCATGATTCCACCAACATTGTTCATGGTTCTATAGGAAATCCTCGTGGTTCTGCAAAACAATGCTCATGGTTCCACCACCAAGTGTTAGGAACTTTCATAGTTCCACAAAACAATGCTCATTTTTCCACCACCAAATGTTCATGGTTCAACCAACTTTGTTTAAGGTTATATAAAAAAACACTTATAGTTTCACTTGCAGCATTCATGGTTTTGATTTCTGGTATTTATGCAAGTTAAATCATTATTGAGAGGAGGTTGTGTTGGTGAAGGAAGTCTCGGCGACATTTCAAACCCTAAATGTGGGTCCTTCTTCAGGAGAGCGAGGCTCACGATCTTAACATCAGCATTTATGGATAGATATATATAGTTTACAGTGCTACTGTTAATTAAAAGATAAGTCGGCCCCCAATTAAATAGGGTTTTGACTTTCGTGAGGCTCGCTCTCTTGAAGATGGACCCGCACTTAGGGTTTGAAACATCATCAAGACTTCCTTCACCAATGCAGCCTCCTCTCAATAATGATCTAACCTACATGAATATCAGAAATCAAATTGCGGCCCTCCATGGAAGGGATGTGCAACAAGATATTTGGCTCTTTGAGAATTTAAGGGTTAAAATCGCACGTCGTACAACTGATCTGGTTTTCTTAGAAACATGTTGTGACAATGGTATCATTCTGCGCTTCACTCAGGTCACACACAGGCTAAAGGAGAGACACGCACTTGCCTTCACAAATCTCAACCTCACGCTCATCTGAGGTGAACTTAAACGCATGAGGCATGAACTGGATACTCTCTCCAGTAAAGCTTACAACTTACACTTGTCGCTTGCTTTAATAATTTGTATCGATATTTGGACTTTGGTTGAATATGGAATAACACTGAAAGTAGAACGTTCCTTCTCCAAAACTTCCAGCAATCGATTCCTGAAACTCGATCACCTCACTAGAAGGTAGCTTCAACTGCGTTGAAAAATTGCGTTGTTAATCTGGCAGAGACAGATTTCGATAGTGACACCAAGGAGCTCCTACATAAAGGTCTCAACTATGTCATGGAACCTAGGAATATTCCAACGAAGAACATCATTTGCGGCGTTGAAGATACCATTAAAGATATGCTAGAGGACATTGTCGAGGACATTCACCAAGAGCACGCTATTGTACTCAAGAATGCAAAATCTCCCAGGAGTAATTTAACAAGAGAAGAAGCCATTGCTCTCAAAGCACTAAGGGAAATGAAGGATATCATGATCTTAAAGGCAGACAAGGGTAACGCTATCATAGTCATGAAATCTGAAGATTACATCTTGAAAATGAATGATCACTTAGAGAGTGGCAGCTATAGAAAATTACAAGGTAACCCCATGAGTAAAGCTATCAAGAAAATATCATTAGCGATTAATAACTCCTCGTTGGACGATGATCAAAAGAAAAGACTCATTCCAAAGGATGTTGTAATACCTCACATATACAGTTTACCGAAAATACATAAGGTTGGAAATCCTTTAAGACCTATTGTCAACACAATAGGTTCACCCACATATGCTTTGGAAAAATATCTTGTGATGAAGCTTAAACCTCTCACAGGAGACAACTTCTGCTTTATGAAAGACTCTACGCATTTGGTGAAAATGATGAAGGATTGGAAATCATGTGAGAACGATACCTTAGTCAGTTTTGACATAGTATCCCTCTACACCATGATTCCAATTAATAAAGCTATCGATCTTGTGATATTAGTCTCTAATGATGAGATTTCCAAGCTCGTGGAAATTTGTCTGAGGTCAACGTTCTTTATCTTTAGGGGAAAAATATATGAACAAACGGAAGGGGTCGTGAGCTAAAAAATTACTTAAGGATATTTATAACCATTATTTGCATGTGAATTTTTAAATGTCAATTACTCACAAACAACCTTTAAAATGCATAATCAGAGAGCATCCATCAAGCACATAAGCACATAGAAATGTAAGCAAACCATCTATGGAAACAAGAACTGGTAACGGAGTTCACCAGACCTTCTGGTTACGTCTCCGGGCCACTTCCAAATGGGAAGGCCGATAGATAAAATCTTAAAATGCTTACAAAATGTGTATTCTGAAAAAAACTTCTGATGTTTGTCACTCAAACACATAAAGAGACTGCACCACTATGTTCCTCTCGAAAAATTGAGAAAATGAGTATAAACTCGACCCTATTCGCCTGAGACCTCCTCTGACTCGCAAATCGAGAAACGGTTCTGCAAATAAGACAAAACAATGATAACTGTGTAAGGATTCTGCCTCAGGATCTGTGCCCATTAATGGCCTTTTGTGCCTTAGGATTCGTTCTTGTACTTCCCTACAATAAACCTTGTCCGAACTCTGTACCCTGCTGCATCAAATCGTGGTTTTAAATAGACCAAATAAGTGGTTTTGGGGACGCTGGCGGGACTCTTAGCAAGTGTTGATGTAATTGTAACTTCGGAATGTACTCACTTGTATATTTCATATATTGTGTTTCATTGATCCCCAATGTTCCTATCGGGATAATCATTAATGTAAAAAAGTCATGTAAAGTAATAAACGTTAACCCTCCTAGTTGATCAGGGGTCAAAGTCCCCACAGTTTCAGGGCACAATCACTCACACTTAGTTGTAGCGCATGAGTGAGATAGAAGGAGCTAGGATAAGAGAGAGAACAATTATTGGAGATCATATTATTGTCTTTGGGTTTTATTGTTGCCATTGGTGCTCATTCTATCTCTGAGGAAGTTGCGAGGTTTTCTCCTTTATGGTTTCCTCGAGGAAAATATTTGTGTCCATTGTTTCTTGTGATTGATTGTTGTGCATGTTATTCTCTCAGATAAGATCCTAAGATAATACTGTCTAATTGATAAAAAATATAACATGGTATCAGAGCTTACCTGAGAATAAGACACAGTGTAGCTGCAGAAGCTAGCGCTTCTCACTTTTTCAGTCTCTCTCCACAACCAATTAGTAAAAGGTGGCTAGTATGAATCTCCATTGAAGGGTGCATCTTTCTGTCGAAGCAGAATCTCATTTTGAGCACTTTCAGTTTTTGACCTACCACTACATCGAGAAATTAGGGTTTTTCACTGAAGAGGAATTTTTGAGTGAGCCCGAACTAGGATTTCTCTACTCCTCAAAATCTAATTTTAGAGATAAAAATCGAGGTTTTTGGTTGGGTAGAACTCCGGGAAAATCAAACTCTAATTTTCCCTAGAACCAAAAAACCAGCACTACAGAAGATCAGCTCCAGTTCCAGTTTTCAGTTTCTCAAATTGGTAAGATCCAAATATTTTGTATTTCCATTTGAGGTTCTCAATTAATATGTCTCATCACACCAAGCTTGATCAAAAGCTTGAGGGAGTTGATAACTTCCGAGCCTGGAAGTATAAGATCTCCCTGGCCCTGGAAGAAAATGAATTGAAATCCTACATCAGTGGAGAGGTTCCAATTCCAGAGGGAGATGAGGCTAAGGCCTTAAACAAAAATAAATTGGTCATGGATAAGAGGATTATTGCTGGTTCAATCAAGGATCATCTCATACCACATATGTCCTCCCTAAAGACACCTAAAGAAATGTTTGATGCCCTAACCAAGATATTTGAAGGGAAGAACATAAACCGAAAGATGACTTTGAAGAACCAGTTGAAGAGTGTGAAGATCGAGAATACGGAGACCATACAGTCATACTTTACAAGGGTCTACCATATCAAAGAAAAACTTGAAGCAGTGGATGAAGAAGTGGAGAATGCAGAAATTGTGATGACTACCTTGAATGGTCTCCCTAGGTCATGGGACTCTTTCATTCAAGGGATTTGTGCTAGAAGAAAGCTGTTCACCTTCAGCAGACTGTGGGAGGAATGCTCATAAGAAGAAGCTCAAATAGTAGCTTGAGAAGAAAATATGGGAAGTGAAGATCAAGCTCTCACAGTACACTCCAAGAAAACCAGGCTGGACTATCATCATCCTAAAGGTAAGAATTTTCACCAAAATAACTCTAGAAAAGATCAACTCAGATGTTTCACTTGTGATGAGATAGGACACTATGCCAGAAATTGTCCTAGAAACAAAAGAAACTCTCACAAGAAGAAGGACAAAAGAAAACATCATTCTCACACTGCAAAGGATGATGATCCTCCCAAGAAAAGAGTCAAACAAGAAAGTGAAGATTCTTCAAGTGATGAAGAGTATGTTCTGATTTCTTCCCTCACAGGAACTATCACACATGGAAGCAATGATTGGCTTATAGACAGTGGGGCTTCCAAGCATATGACAAGATTCAAAGAATCCTTTGTGAAACTATCCGAACATGAGTCACCTCACAAGGTGAAACTTGGGGATGATTACCAGTATCCAATAAAAGGTAGTGGTGAATCCTCCTACAAGCTAGACTCTGGAAAGTCTATGAAGATGAAGTATGTCTTGTTTTAAAGAAGAATCTCCTCTCCACATCTGCATTGGATGCAAGAGGCATGAGGGTTACATTTGTAGATGGCCAAGTCCTTATGTGGCCAAAGGTAAAGACTATAGATGATGCAGTAGTGATTGGAGAGCAAGAAGGAGGACTATACAAATTGAAGGCCCAACCAAAAAAAACTTTGGTCCATGACTCGGTAGAGCCAAATGAACTTTGGCATAGAAGGCTTACACATGTGCACTATAGGGCACTACCGCTTGCAAGCAAAGTTGTTGAAGGTCTTCCAAAAATATAGACAAAACATGATAGTGTCTGCAAAGGATGTGCGAAAGGAAAGAACACAAAGAAGACATTTCCAAGTAGCGAGAGCAAGGCAAAAGGAATCTTGGAAATAATCCACTCTGATGTATGCGGTCTGATGTCATCCAACTCATGAAGTGAGTATGTATACTTTGTTTCTTTCATTGATGATTTTTCTAGGAAGGCATGGATATACTTCTTGAAGAGAAAAGATGAAATATTTAGCAAGTTTAAAGAGTTCAAAGCCTTGATCGAGAATTACAACAGCGGAGAATTCACATCAAATGAATTTAAAGAATTATGTAGAAATTCAGGGATTAAGAGGGAGTTGACCACTCCATACAATATACAACAGAATGGGGTTGCAGAAAGGAAGAATAGAACGATTATGGCAGTAGCAAGGGCAATGATTCATGATCAAGATATTCCCATGCATCTATGGCCAGAAGCTGTCAGGACAGCTGTGCATGTACAGAACCGTACTCCACACAAAGTACTCGAGAACAAGACACCCGAAGAAGTATTTTTTGGCAAGAAACCAGAGGTCAACCATCTCAAAATATTTGGTTGTCCAGTGTACATACACATTCCAAAAGAAAAGAGGACAAAGTTAGATCCTTCTGGAAAGAAGGGAATATTTGTGGGATATAGTGAAAGCTCGAAGGCTTACAGAATATACTTCCCAGGATTCAAGAAGATTTACATTAGTAGAGACGTAACATTCGATGAAGACTCGGCTTACAACAAATCTAGAAAGAGACCAGCTGAAGACCCTAAAGAAACAGAAGGACCCAGGATTCGAGATACAACTATGAACGATGCAACTCAAGAAGAAGATCGAGAAATAGAAGAACCACAGGAACTTGTAGATCCACTCCAAGAGAAGAATCCTCACAAGAGGAAACCAACATGGGTACAAGAGGCTATCCAAGGTGCAGAAAGATATGGGGCTCTAGAAGAAATACACAAAGAGAGGAAAAGAACCAGGTCCTGCTCCAGTTATGTAGCCCTATTATGTGACATCATTGATAAAGAACCTTCCAATTATGAAGAAGCGGCAGAAAAGAAAGAGTGGAAGGATGCTATGATTGAGGAGTACTAGTCGATCATGAAGAATGATGTCTAGGATGTTGTCCCAAGACTAGAGGGGAAGTCTATTGTGACTTCCAAGTGGATCTACAAGATCAAGCATGCTACATATGGTAGCATAGAGAAATATAAAGCAAGATTTGTGGCTCGTGGCTTCTCCCAGAAAGAAGGAATAGATTATGAAGAGACTTTTGCACCTCTATCCAGATACACTTCCATCATATCAGTACTTTCTCTAACTGCAGTAATGAAATGGAAGATACACCAGATGGATGTCAAGGCTGCCTTATTGAATGGTGTAGTGGAAGAGGAAGTGTATGTGGAGCAACCACTCGGTTTTGAGACACATGATAGGGAGACTCATGTGTGTAAATTGAATAAATCCCTGTACAATTTGAAATAGGCACGTAGGACATGGTACAGCAGAATTGACAGCTTCCTATCCAGTTTGGGCTTTACTAAGAGTAAAGCAGATTCCAACCTCTACTACAAGGTTGAACAAGGGAACCCAGTGATACTCCTATTATATGTAGATGACCCATTTGTAACAAGTGAGTATGGTTTGATTGCTGATACGAAGAGGAATCTTGCTACTAAATTCGAGATGAAGGACTTGGGTATGATGCACTACTTTCTAGGCATGGAGGTGTGAAAAAATGCAGAGGGAATCTCCCTGGGATAAGGGAAGTATGCAGTAAAGGTCCTGAAGAGGTTCGGGATGATGGACTGCAAGGCCATGACCACACCTATGGCATCGAACATGAAGCTATTGAGTGATGCTTCATCAGAATCGGTTGATGCCACGATGTATCGTCAGATGATTGGGTCCTTGATGTACCTGACGAATACGAGACCAGATATTTTCTTTGTTGTGAACACATTGAGCCAGTTTTTGACAGATCCCAGACATGTTCACCTTATTGCTGCAAAGCATATTCTGAGGTACCTGAAGGGGGTACAGTTGATTATGGGCTTAAGTATGAGGCGAATCAAAAGATTAACCTGGAGGGTTATGTGGATTCTGATTGGGCAGGAAGTGCCATTGATAGGAAGAGAAATTCGGGGTGCTGCTTCAGTATGGGATCAAGTGTGATCTCTTGGTTTAGCAAGAAACAATCCTATGTGGCATTGAGTACAACCGAAGCAGAGTATGTCACAGCTTGTTCAGCTAGTTATGAGGCAGTGTGGCTTAGGAAGCTACTATCTGATTTGTTTGATCTCCAGTTGGATGCTACTTGAATATATTGCGACAACCATAGTTGTGTGAAGTTATCGGAGAACCCGGTGTTCCATGACAAGTCGAAGCATCTTGAGATCAAATACCACTATATCAGGGATATGGAGAGAGGGGAGTAGTGAAGATCCAATATGTTGCGACGGACAAACAGATAACAGATGTGTTGACTAAGCCATTAGCCAGAGTGAAGTTTGAGTACTTTTGGGAAAAGCTTGGTGTTCTCTAGATAGAGATTCCTTTCAAGGGGAAGTGATGAGTTTGTGAGCCCTTCTAACATGGTGGTAGGCAAGGCCTCCCATGATCAAATGTAAGTGCAGAGCCCTTCTGACATGGTGGTAAGCGAGGCCTCCCATGATCAAATGTAAGTGTAGAGCCATTCTGACATGGGGGCAGGATGGGTCCTCCCATGGTCATATGTAAAGGATGAGCCATTCTAACATGAGGGTAGGTTGGGCCATCCCATGGTCAGATGTAAGGGCAGACCCATTCTAACATGGGGGCAGGCTAGGCCCTCCCATGGTCATATGTAAGGGCAGATCCATTCTGACATGGGGGAAGGTTAGGCCCCCCCATGGTCAGATGTAAGGGCTGAGCCATTCTGGCATGGGGGCGGGCTGGGCCCTCCTATGGTCTGATGTAAGGGCAGGTCCATTCTGACATGAGGGAAGGCTGGGCCCTCCCATGGTCAGATGTAAGGGCTAATCCATTCTGACATGGGGGCAGGCTGGGCCCTCCCATGGTCTGATGTAAGGGCTAGGCCATTCTGACATGGGAGCAGGATGGGCCCTCCCATGGTCAAATGTAAGGGTTGGGCCATTCTGACATGGGGGCAGGTTGGGCCTTCCCATGGTCAGATATAAGTGTTGGGCGGGCCTTTCCGATGTAGGAGGGAGGCTGGGCCTCCCATGATTGGATATAAGCACTGAAGAAGATGAAGACCTACATGGAGGCTAGGCCTACAACCAGCTTGAAAAAGGGGTTGGATCTGTAGAACTTTCTGTGACGAGTAGAATTGAGAGATAGCACCATTTGATCAAGATAGCAAAGCAGTGATGATGATCCACCTTTGATTATGATCCAGTGATGATCCAGCTTTGATGATGATCCAGTGATGATCCAACTTTGATGATGATCCAGTGAGGATCTAGCTTTGATGATGATCCAGACTTGATCCATAGAAGAATACTTGTGCTGATGAATTGTGTCAAGAGAATACCTTCCTAGTTAAGAGGGAATGTTGATGTAATTGTAACTTCAAAATGTATTCACTTGTATATTTCATATATTTTATTTCATTGATCTCTAATGTCCCTATAGAGAGAATCATTAATGTAAACAATTCATGTAAAGTCATAGAGGTTAACCCTCCTAGTTGATTAGAGGTCAAAGTCCCCATAATTTCAGGCCACTAGGGTTATTAGACTCTCCTAGAGAATTCGACCCTGGAAAGTTGTTGTCAAGTTGGAAACTAGTATAAATAGAGAATGAGACTCTCTATTTATCACACAGTCACTCACACACAGTTGTAGTGCATGAGAGAGAAAGAAGGAGCTCGGATAAGAGAGAGAACAGCTGTTGGAGATCATCTTATTGTCTTTGGGTTTTACTGCTACCATTGGTGCTCATTCTATCTTTGAGGAAGTTGTAGGGTTTTCTCCTTTATGGTTTCCCTGAGGAAAATCTTTGTGTCCATTGTCTCTTGTGATTAATTGTTGTGCATATTATTCTCTCAGATAAGATCCTAAGATCCTACTGTCTAATTGATAAAAATCTAACAAGCATGGAGGAGGTCGCGAGTTCAATCCCGTCGACCTCTCAATATACAATGTTTTTTACACCACGTTGAGTTTGGGCCGTTTGTTTGTTGTTCAATGGATATGTGATAAGGCATAAAGTTTGACATAGTTTGGTGGTATTATGAGTATACATTAGCGCTCCAAGACTTTAGCATATGGTTTAAACATAGTTTGAATATTGTTTTGACCATATACATTCATGGGGTCATGGTGGCCTTACAATAAGGTTTGGGTTCAATTTCCATAGCCCCCAAATCACATCTTTTAACCATTTTCACCATTATTTAACCACTTTAATCATGTTTGACGAAACTTTAAACCTGAATATCTTCTGTGCCGAAGGTCTTTTTTCACGAAACAAGCGTCGCTGGAAAGCTGCTGGTGAGCTCTTTCATTTTGTAATCATTTGTTTCCCTTTTGAAGACTTTAACTTCTATCGACTTTGAGATGATCCACCTGGATCAAACCTTCCTAGTGGAAAGCTTTTTTACCATAAAAACCATGAAATCATCCTGCAATCAAGTGAAGACATGTTCGTCTCACTTGTCCTGTATCATCTGTCCATTCTTGGAACCTGTACATCTGACTCAACATGACAATCATCAACACTGCACAGATATTGTTAAGTACATTAACTCCTTTTTTCACAAAATCTTCATTCAATATTGTAGGAATAAGCCATATACTTCTTATCAGTACTAAGATGAATACCAACATTGAACATGTGAAAGAGTTTGTACTTGTATCATGCTTATTCTTTACCATAGGAACCTTATCAACCAAAATAGGTGTATTGTGATGCAATGATACTTCCTCTTCATGCTTAGGATTTTTTCTTCCTTAACTTGCATAGACATAAGTGCCAAATTCTAACTTGCATTAACAACCCTTTTTAATTGTTGTGTAGTTCCCAATGATTTGTCATTTATATATGAATGTGAGTGTACTATGTACTCAATTCCTTCCTTAAACAAATGATATTGATTATGTTCTCGATAGAATATTTCCTTTGGATCATGTAAATATGGGCTTCCCAACACAATTCCACAGATATCTACTGGAACCACATCAAATTCAACTTCATCTACAAACTTGGATGTATTTGCAAACTTGACATCACATTGTCTTGTTACTTGTAATTTGTTATCTTTGCATACCCAACCTAGTGGATAAGGTTTCTTGTGTGGTTTAGTTACTAATCCCCATTGCTTAACTACTTCTTCTAAAATAAGATTAGCTTGACATCCACTATCTATGAGTGTGTTGATCTTGGTTTGTTTAATGATTACCCTTATATGAAATAGTGCATTTCTTTTTCTATCTTTAGAACCGTCATGATCTCTAGATGTAGAAGCAAATGAAGAGCCAATGTTATAATTATTACCAACAAGGGTTTTACCTTTCACACCTATGATTGTTATCTTTGTTTCATCTTCGGAATCTAATCCAAGGTCTTCAACGACAACCGTGGCTGCTGTTTGCTTCCCTTTTTAATCCTTAAACCACTTTGGTTTCATTTCCAGATGTATCTTCCAACACTTTTCCTCTCTGTGCCCTTTCTTTTGACAATGTGAGCATGTAGGCCTATCTTCCTCTTTCCTCATTGTAGCTGCATGCTTACCTTTCCCCTTTTCCTTGCCTTCTTTTTCCTGGCTGGATTCAACTGAAGGAGCATCATGAACATTATTTCCTTTAGATTCAATGTCTGTAGCTTGCACACATACCTCATCCAGGTTAGTCGGATTAAACATCAATATCATATAGCGTAAATAACTATGCAATCCTCCTATATATTTGAGAAGAGTTTCCTGGGTGTAGAGAGGTATACCAAGTACTAATGCTCTTTTTCGAAATTCTTGTGTGTAATCTTGCACACTTTGACCCCTACCTTGCCTCAAATTCTCCCAATCCATCATAGCTTGTTGTATATACCCTAATGGATAGAATTTTTTTTCAGTGCTGAAATGAACTCATACCAAGAGGAAATGGTTTTGCCTTTTGTGGCAAGATCCTCTTGAGATCTGCTCTCCCACCAGATGAGAGCAGTCCCTCCAAATCGGAGAGAAGCCAACTGAATCTTAATGTTATCTTGAAAAAACTTTTGAATCCTGCAATAAACTTCAATTTGACGAATCCAATTGTCCAAATGTTCAACATTAAGCTCTCCATTATACATAGGTAATTCAAAATTAATATCTAGCTTTAATTGAGGCACATTAAGGTCAATTTTTCCTTTTTGCTTTCCAAACAAAGAATGTAAAGAGAAAGAACCATCAAGATAAGTCAGAGAAGATGGTGGAGATTTAGGAGGTTCCTCGCCACCTACTTATTTTTTACCTTCTGCGTAAGATGGGCCTCCTTGTTCACCTTTCTTTCAATCTTGATAGAGCTCCTCTACCATCGCTTGCATTCTCATGAAAGCTTTCAGAAAATCGCCTTCAGATGGGATAGAAGAAGTTGTTTCTTCTCCTTTTAGTGATGACATTTTACCTCTTCTTGAGCCAATCTCTGGATTAAATACTTCAAGCTCTCCTTCACCACGTTGAAACCTAGATCTTGTTAACATAAAAACTTCACAATGCAATGGTTAAGCTCGCTTTGATACCAACTTGATCTGAAAATTACTTGAGGATCTTTATAACCATTATTTGCATGTGAATTTTTAAATGTCAATTACTCATAAACAACCTTTAAAATGCATAATCAAAGAGCATCCATCAAGCACATAAGCACATAGAAATATAAGCAAACCATATATGGAAACAAGAACTAATAACGGAGTTCACCAGACCCCCTGGCTACGTCTCCTGGCCACTTCCAAATGGGAAGGTCGATAGATAAAATCTTAAAATGCTTACAAAATGTGTATTCTGAAAAAGATTCTGAGTTCTGTCACTTAGACACAGAAAGAGATTGCACCACTGTGTTCCTCTTGAAAAATCGAGAAAAATGAGCATAAACTCGACCCTGTTCACCTGAGAGGAGGACCTCCTATGGCTCGCAAATTGAGAAAAAGTTTTGCAAATAAGACAAAATAGTGCTAACTGTGTAAGGATTCTGCCTCAAGATCCATGCCCATTTCTATGCCTCGGGATCCATGCATGTAGTTCCCTACAATAAACCCTGTCCTAACTCTGTACCTTGCTGCATCAAATCATGGTTTTAAATAGACCAAATAGGTGGTCCATGGCTCGCACCCATTTGGTAGTGTGGTCTCCACGCTAACATGAAACCTTACCATCCCATTCCCTGCTACGACCTAACGGTGTGGTGCGTTGGCAGGACTGTTGGCAAGCGTGTGATAAGGCATAAAGTTTGGCATAGTTTGGTGGTATTATGGTTATACATTAGTGCTCCAGGACTTTAGCATATGGTTCAAACATATAGTTTGAATATTGTTTTGACTGTATACATTCATGGGGTCATGGTGGCCTTACCATAAGGTTTGGGTTCAATTCCCATATCCCCAAAATCACATCTTTTAACCATTTTCACCATTATTTAACCACTTTAATCATCTTTGACGAAACTATAAACCTGAATATCTTCTGCGTCCTGAGGTCTTTTTTCATGAAACAAGTGTTGCTAGAAAGCTGCTAACGAGCTCTTTCATTTTGTAAGCATTTATTTCCCTTTTGAATACTTTAACTTCTATCGAATTTGAGATGATCCACCTAGATCAGGTCGCTATGGGGTCACCTCTCTCACACGTGGTTGCAAACCTCTTCATGGAATATCTAAAGAAGAAAGCAATTGACTCTTCTCCTCTCAAACCAAAATGGTGGTTGAAATATGTGGATGATGTATATAGCAATTGGCCACATGGTGAAGAAAAGCTAATGGACTTCACAAAACATCTGAATAGCCAATGCAGTAGCATCAAATTCACCATAGAGAAGGAGGAGAACAACTATCTTCCTTTCCTCGATGTACTCACCACAAAGAAGCAGGATCGCTCCTTGGCCCATCAGGTGTATAGGAAGAAAACACACACAAACAGATACTTACACGCAAATTCCCATCACCATCCAGCACAGAAGATTGGGATAATCAACACTTTGGTCACCCAAGCACTAAGAATCTCGGACAAAGACCATCTAAAAGATGAATTAGAACATCTAAAATTGGTCCTTCTAAGCAATGGTTGCAAATATAAACAAATCATTGATACCTTTCCAAAAGCATGTAGCACGAAAACAAGAAACCAAAGGGAAGACAACTTTGTAACAAAGACCATTCTCCCTTACATCTATGGCACTACTAACAAGATTGCCAAGATTTTAAGAAAGAGAAACATAAAGGTTGCTTTCTTCCCTCCAAACTCCCTCAAAAACATGCTAGACTCGGCCAAAGATCCCATTGATCCGAAACTGCAAAAAAGGTGTGTACGTAATCCCCTGCTCGTGTGGAAAGAAATGCATCGAGGAAACAGGGTGTTCCATAAGGATAAGGTTGAAAGAACATGTTGTCGATGCCCATCATGAGCGAATTAAGAAATCTTCCATTGTCGAACACTGTTATAACACTAAACATTGTATGTGTTTCAAGAATGCAGAAATCCTTGTTTCTATCCCTCATTGCTACAAAAGGAGAATAAGGGAAGCTCATGAGATCGAGAAATGTGCGAATGACTTGAACAGGGATGATGGCCTGAAACTAAAGGAGGGTTGGATACCAGTTGTACGTGTCATTAAAAATAACCCTAACTCTCACACTATCAAAGAAAGTCAAAACCCTATTTAATTGGTGGCTGACTTATCTTTTAATTAACATTAGCATTGTAAACTACATATATCAATCCAATATAAATGCTAATGTTAAGATCGTGAGCCTTGCTCTCCTGAAGATGGACCCACATTTAGGGTTTGAAACGTCATCCAGACTTCCTTCACCAACGCAGCCTCCTCTCAATAATTCATGGTTTTGTAAATAGTGCTCACAGTTCCACCAAATTTGGTAGAGGATTCATAAAGAATGTTCATGATCTTCACTTTCATTTTTTATAACTATTATATTTTATAAATATACTTTAAAAAAAAGCAATCCTCAATTTAAGTTAGAGACACTGGTGAATTCGAATTAGGCTACATTAACCACTACCCAAACCAAATATTATAAAAAAATCTCAATTAAATATTTAAATATAAATAAATAATAATAATAATAATTAAAAATAACTGGTCTTGATCGAGGGCGACGGCGTGATTACATGCAGAGAACGACGAGGGATTTTGGCGAGCCTGCATGCTGTGGAGGTCGGAGCACCCCTTGCAGAGATCACTGGGCCTTCCATTGGCAGAGCGTTCTGCCTCCTGGTCGTGGAGGGAGGAGATCCGGAGGGCCGTGTCTGGTCAAGGCCGTCCCTGAGAAGCCAAAGTAGCTATCTGAGATCTGATAAGCTGTTGTAAGAGGCGGAGGCCCCTGTACCCATGTATTGAAGCTGAACCGGAGGGGTTGGACACCAAGATGGTGGAGGAGATAGGCGATTCCTTGCCTACCCGATCGGAAGCCTTTGATAGGCTAATCGCCAATCATGCCAAGCGATCTGGGAAAAGAGAGGTGCCGAAATTTGTCAAGCGAATAGAAGATGTGCCGGAGGTAGCCCTCCCTCCGGAAGAAACGATCCGGGTCGCCCTATCTCTATCAGATCGGGCTCTGATTGGGCAGTTCACGGGGCTGTGGCCCTCGCCCAAATCCATCGATAGCTGGGTTCAGAGGAACTAGCGACCGCTTATAACCAAAAACGTGGCCTCCTACGCCATCGGAAGGGGATACTTCCTCTTTGACTTTGAATCGAAAGATGACAAAGACTTAATCTTCAGGAATGGGCCCTACTTCATGGGGCCGCAAGGTCTTTACCTCAACGGATGGTCGCCAGACTTTGATCCGGAAGCCGATACCCCCAAAGCTGTCCCAGTCTGGGTCAGACTGCCCAACCTACCTATGCACTGCTGGAATCCCAAATCCCTACAAGCTATAGGGGACGCATTGGGAAATTATATCGACATGGCCAGTCCAAAGGATCAATATGCTTGTGCCCGCATCTATGTGGAGGTCGACCTCGAAGCCGGACTGCCAGAAGCCATAAACCTCACGATGGGAAACTGGTCTCACATTCAGAAACTGGACTATGAACAACTCCCCTTCAAGTGCAGAGGGTGCCACGAGTACGGGCACTTCATCCGAAACTGCCCCAAAACTCCGGTCCAGCAGGAGAAGGGGGAAGGATGGCACAGGGTGAACAGATCTAGAGCTAAAAACCAAAATGGTGGGGGTCCTAAGAAAGGTGAGGGAAGTGGCCCATCCGGAAAATCCCAGGAGCCTCCAAGCTCTACAGAACCAGTGGAAGCAATGGAGGAACCCTTAGAAACAGAAGACAGATCTAGCCCCGAAAAGAGCAAGGAACCGGAAACAGTCATCTCAGACCAAGGAAGAGACAATGAGGAAGACACAGCGGAAACCAAAGCAGGAGAGAGTCAGGGTAAATCCGAAGAAGAACCGGACTCGGAAGAGGATGAAGAGGAAGAAGGGGAAATTGAAATAACAACCCCAAGATGGAACAAAACAAAAGGAAGGAAATCTAGGAGAGAAGTTCGGGAGAAAGCAACATACAAGGACATGATGCAAGGTTCCCAGCCAACCTTGGAAAAGATGTTGAAAAACCCAAGAAATACTCGTCAGCAAGGGCATGCCTCGAAAGGGATGCCTACAGCCCAAAAAAGTAAGTAATGAGGACAATTTCCTGGAACTGCAGAGGGCTCGGAAGCAAAGGCAAGGAAGAAGCCATGCTAGATCTTATCTCTCTCCATCATCCGGACATTCTGCTGATTTAGGAAACCAAATTGGAGGATACAGCATTCCTCCAAACTTGTAAAAAATTTTGGAAAAAAAAAGGTGTTGCTGCTCTAAGCTCCAGAGGAGCGTTTGGGGGTATAGGAACCCTCTGGGATGAAAGAAAATTTGAAGCAATAGTCATAAAAAACAGCACTCATTGGATCCTCACAGTGCTGAAGCATAAAGATTCCAACTCTCTGGTAAGTATAGTTAATTTATACGCTCCTAATTCTTATAGCGAAAAAATAAACTGCTGGAATCTTCTCCGTGAAGAACGAAACAATCTGCAGGGTAATGTCATATTGGCCGGGGATTTGAATCTCATCCTCAGCCAGAATGAAAAAAGAGGGGGTTCTAACTCCATAGATCCTATGAAAGATATAGTTGAAGACATCATCTTGACCTGGGACCTCGTAGATATCAAGCCAACTATTGGGAAATACACCTGGACCAATAGGCGGTTTGGCCCGGGGCACATAGCGGCCAGACTTGACCGATTCTTGATTCAAGACTCCTTTCTTCTTCAAGGCCTGATTATATCCTCCAAAATCCTCTCCCTTGGAGGATCCGATCATAAACCCATCCTCCTGGAAATGATCCAAGAAAAAAACCTGGGTCCCATAGCATTCAAATTTAACCCAATGTGGGCCAAGCGAGATGATTTCCTCCAGATCGTTGCAGATTCATGGGCCCATCCGGTCACCGGTTCTCCCTTCTTTGTTTGGGAGGAGAAACTGAGGAGGCTCAAAAAAACTCTGAAATGCTGGTCCAAGGCGCTCCCAAATCCTAACTCTGCCAAAATTCAAGCTGTCCACGAGCTAGAGGCGCACCAGGCAGATATGGAAGACAAAGACGTGACACAAAATGACATCCAGAAAGAGACATCGCTGCAGATGAACCTTCACAAGGCGTGTAGAGAGGAGGCTGAGTGGTGGCGCCTCAAGTCCAGATGCAAATGGTTAAATGATGGTGACAGCAATTCAAGCTATTTCCACAAATTGACAGAGGTCAGGAAAAACCAGAACAATGTCCGGGAGATCCAAGTCAATGATAAGATTATCAATCAATTTGAAGAAATAAAAACTAAAGCCACAAAATATTTCAGCGAGTTGTTCAAAGAACAGCCTGTCACCAGCGATGCCCAATTGTTGAGCCTTGTCCCCACTTCTATAATGCGTAGAAATAATGATCGCTTGATCCAGGCCATCACGTTGGAAGAAGTCAAAGAAATAGTTGACAGCATGGAGGAGGATAGGTCCCCAGGGCCAGATGGGTACAATGTGAATTTTGTAACTCTCTGCTGGGACATCGTGAAAAAAGATCTACTGAGAATGATCAAAAAGTCTCAGAGCTGCAATAAGATTGGAGGAAGCACGAATTCAGCCTTCTTGGCCCTCATACCAAAGGAGAAAGACGCTAAGACCTTTGACAGGTTCAGACCAATCTCTTTGTGTAATATAGGGTATAAAATTATTACTAAGCTTATGGCCTCAAGACTAAAGCACATCCCGCCAGCCATTATCCCGGAGAATCAGGGAGGATTCATCAAAGGACGGAAAATATGGGAGAATATCACTTTAGTGCAGGAAGCCATCCACTCTAGCCTGAAGAATGGAGACAAAGGAATGGCGGTAAAATTAGACCTGGCGAATGCTTTTGATAGAGTTAGCCACCCTTTCCTCCTCCAGGTAATGCTGAGATTTGGCTTTGATCCCGAGTTTATCTCCTGGGTCAAGGCTTGTATCAGCAAGCCTTGGATTGCCCCTCTGGTTAACGGGAGAGCTGCCCCCTTTTTCCAAGCTACAAGAGGCCTGAGGCAAGGATGCCCGCTCTCCCCCCTACTCTACGCCATCCAGGCCTCGGTTCTCAGCTTTCAAATGGAACAAGCCAGACTAGAGCAGGAGCTGCCAGGCATTAAGCTGGCAAGAGGAGTCAGAGATATAAACCACTCTCAGTTCGCCGATGATACTATTCTAATGGGAGGAGCCAGCCAGATCATAGCTCGCCGATTCAAAGCTGAACTGAACCGGTATTGCCAGGCCTCCGGTAGCAAAATTAATCTCAGGAAGAGTCAGATCTTCGGATGGAACATTAATCCGAGGGAAATGTCAGATATAACCAGAATTTTAAATATGAATGGATCTGTAAGTTGGGACTCATTCAAGTACCTCGGGGTGCCTATTGTCAAAACCAAGTCCAAGTCCTCGGACTGGAACCCCATAGTGGAAAAAATAAAAAATAAAATAACAGGTTGGGGGACAACATGGCTGAATCTAGCAGGGAAGGTTGTTCTAATTAAAGCTGTCCTGAACAGTTACATGCTCTATCAATGCTCTCTGCTACTAGCTCCAGGCAAAATCATAAACCAGATAGAGGCATCACTAAAGTCCTTTCTATGGAACGGGGGCAACAACGGAGGTAGTAAAAAGTACTCTCTAGTAAGCTGGAAGATAGTTAAGCTGCCCAGAAATGAGGGAGGTCTACAAATCAGAGACCTCCATTATCAAAATTTGGCCATTGGGGCCAAATTACTCTGGAATATGCTCCAATCTAAGCCATCCTGGTGTAGCAGGGCTCTTAAAGCTAAATATTTTCCAGGCTCAAGGATTAGATGCCTGGAAGGAGACAACGTGAAGGGTAAAGGGTCCCCCATCTTCAGGCTGTGTAAAAAAGCGCTGTCCCAATTCATTAAAAAATTATTCTGGATACCCGGTAATGGCAAGAGCATAAATTATTGGAAGGACTCGATCCTTGGTAAGATCCCTCCCAGCTTGCCCCGTTTACAATCTTGGATGGAGGCGAGAGAATTAACAACGCTCTGGAGTATTTCAGAATGGGATGAGAGCCAACCAAATCGCTAGTTATCGTGGAAGCTGCCAGACTGTCCAGAAGTGCTGGAAATTGAAAAACTGAAGCTGATCGACCACTTAGCATGGATAGCACCGATCACCAAAATCCTGAAAGATAGGCGTGGTTGGGGAAACGAATTTGGAAAATACACAACGTTTGAGGGTTATAAAACGTACACAACAAATTACTTGGTGACAACGAACCCAGTATTATGGAACCACAATTGGATAACCAGAACGCTACCTAAGATAGATGTGTTCACGTGGACTCTGCTTCATCTTCGGCTGCTGACTGGAGAAAACCTAGAGAAAAGGGGGATCGCAAGCCCCTTCAGATGTCCTCTATGTGCTGTTAATTCAGAGACCATTTCTCATCTCTTCTTTAATTGCCCTTACTCTGTTTCAATTTGGAATGAAGTAATAATAAAGAAAGATGATGGGTTTTCCTGGAATGGGAATAATCAAGATTTCTTCATTCATTGGGATAGAATGTACAAGGGTGAGCTGGGGGGAGAAAACGGTGTGAGAGCTTGCTGGCAGAAACTGCCTAAAATTGTTTGCTGGTGCATCTGGTTAGAAAGAAACCAGAGAACCTTCCAAAACAAGAGTCAACCAGCATGGCAGGTGAGTGTCAATATCAAAGCTCTTCTCGGCGAGGTGGTAAGAAACACCAAGATTCTGCATAATAAAGCCGAGCTGTCCGAACAAGAAAAACTATGGATTCAAAGTTTCAAGATCCAAGAAAATAACAGCAAAGTGATTAATAAATTGGAAAATTGGGAAATCAAATTGCACAATTCCCAATTTGAAAACTGGTTAAAAGAAAGAAAGTTATTTAAACTGTTTTTTGATGGCGCCTCAAAAGGGAATCCGGGAGAAGCGGGAGGCAGAGGAGTCGTCATAAATCCCACAGGCAAAGTGGAAATCGAATACTCTTGGAATATTGGACACGAGACAAATAATATGGCTGAAGCATATGGGCTCTGGCAAGGCCTTAAGTAGGTGCAAAAGGTAGGAGCGGACGAAGTTGTGGTTATAGGAGACTCGAGGCTAATTATCCAAGCAGTGAGAGGTGGAAGAAGGGGCAAAAATGAGCAGATGGAAAGGCTGCTTAAAAGAATTAGAGATATGGTTAAAAGGTTCAGGAAGATCGAATTCTATCATGTTCTCAGGGAACTTAATATGAAGGCGGACAAAGCAGCTAATAATTTTATAAACTTAGAGTGCTTTGAAATCAAAGTTAACTCAATGATTAAGCTGGAAATCCTACCTTAAATTCTGTCTAAGGATGGGGAGATTGACTGGTTTTATGTACTCTTGATCAGCGCCTTTTAGCTGAACCTTCTATATTAATATAACCGTTTTTGTAATAAAAAAAAAATTAAAAATAACTATAATTTGAATTCATCTCATCTTTTATATTTATTTAAATTTAAAATATAAAACATTTTCTTTTAAAATTATTAATTAATTTATAATTAAAATTAAAAAATTGTTTTATATACATATTAAAACCAAAACAAATTTTTTTTAAAATTTATATTAAAAACAATATATAAATTTAAAACAACAATCTTTATATAAACTACATAATAATTTATATATTAAGTCATTATATACAAAATAACATAGAATTACTCACAATAACTTTATTTATATTAAATTAAATAATATAACCTTATTTACAAAACAATGTACAAAGATTTTTATTAAAAAAATTTGTGTTTATCACACTTCATTTTTTTGTGTTTATCAAAATTCAGGGTTATGAACAGCTGAATGCAAGCGGCCTTGTGACTAGAGGACGTGTCACCAGTTTTCACAGGGTGGTTGTGGTTTTGGTAGACATTTTTACTAATTTCTGAGCCAGTTGTCTAGAGAGGGGATTTTTTTATTTCTCTTTCCTGCTACCAGTTTTTTGTTATGAATTTTCAAAACATTCAAAAACACTGCTAAATCTTACAGAGTGTGGGTGTTGGGGATTTTCCTGTTAGAGAGGGGATTTTTTATTTCTCTTTCCTATTACCAAATTTTTGTCATGAATTTTCAAAACATTAAAAAACATTGCTAAATTTTACAGAGTGTGGGTGTTGGGGATTTTCCTGCTACTTGAAATCATTTCTGAGCTTAAAATCGCCCAACAAATAACAAAAATTACAAATTTTATAAATTAACTAAAAGTCAAAAAGTCACCTCGTTAGACAGCTCCATTTCCGAGGTTTCCATAACTGTTTTCCAGAGCATTCTGATTGTTTTTCAGGGATTGAAATGGCCTCACACAGTTTTCTATAGCATTCTGACGGCTTCTCGCTCACAGGGTAAATATAAACCATATGTCTTACAACTAGCAATTGTACCCAGGGGTGCAATAACAACGCCGTGTTGCAAGCTAAGCTAAGCTAGGTTTACCACCGAGTTTCAATGCCCAAAATGTATGATTAAGGTTTTACCATACCATTATCATAAGAATAAAATTATAAACAATAATCAATAATCTTATTACCACAGCGCTGTAAACAATTATAAAGACTCGTTCACGTATGAATCATAAAATATTTGACACTTATGACAAGAACAGTGACCAGAAGTGTGGAATGGCAAACCAACAACCCAATAACTTTTCTACTTTGCAAGTTTTGGTCCTGAAATTGTCCATTTCAAATGAGCTTCATGGGATCGAGGAACAATGTAGAAAGACACAATCTCAATTATCATATGTAGTTTATATCTCATGCAAACTAAGTCCTGATTCTATCAGAACCCATCATCTTCCATCTTGCACTTAGAATTCTCGTTTCTGTGACGTATAAGCTTTCCGCATTCTTCAAAAAAAGTCTACTCCACATCCTAAAAAAAAGTATCAGGGGATTTGAAATTTGATAGGGCAAAAATGGTGTAGCCGGATTTCACAAAAACAATTAGAAAATAGCAGAAGATCTGCCCTTCCAACTTCTTGAGAAGAATTAATTTGTAAATAATATAAGTAAACAATTTGGAAAACTATTTCTTAAATAATTAAAAAGACATTTCGAAATAAATAAAAAATTGGTATCTTATCATAATTGAATGTGAAGATATCGAATAGTGACGAAGAAGAGGACACGAGGTATATGCAGCTTGACAAGTTTGCAGGTCATTCGCAGGACACGTTTTAGAGTCCTTCAATGTAACAGAGGCCACCAAAAAGAGAAAAACAATATAGGTTCCCCGTCCAAAGTGATCCCTAAATTCCAACATCCCTTCAACGCCTATCCATACTGGTCCATACTACATGCCATCCAGATGGAAAGCTAATCCTACCTGCATGGCCCCAGATGGCACAAAACCATACCTGCATGCAGCCCAAGATGGCACATGTGCATTAAGATGTAGATGCAAACACGCCCTCGCGATCTAAGCATTCAATTGCTAGTGGTTACCACTAAACTGGTGTTTTCCTTAATGCTCTTTCCACTAACATTAGCATTAGCTCAGTTGGATGATCCTAGTTATTTGGTATAGTACAGTTGAGGTGGAAAAGATTTCAGGAACGGCAGTGCTCTGGAAGGGAACTTGAAGGTGGTTCTGAATTCATTGGTTGAGAATGTGAACAAGACCGGCTACATTATTTCATCTCATGGACAAAATGGAGACAAGGTATACGATCTTGCTCAGTGCCTGGGTTATGTGAAGGCCTCTGCTTGTCGGGAATGCATTTCAAGCGCTACAAAGACTCTCCAAGTTTGTACAGAAATTCACAGAAGTATTATTCTCCAGGGATGTTATTTGAAAATCAACACCCAAAACTTCTATTCGAAATTGGATTTATCAGGAATTGGATGTAATGGTGCATATGGAGATACAGGGGGTTGGGATCTGGATCCGTCTATTGCAGCTATTATGATGAAGGTTATGGATGATGATGTGTCCAATAATGTGGGTTTCACTACAGGAAATGTGAGTGGCATTCATGCGCTAGCACAGTGCCGGAGAGACCTCACTATGAATCAGTGTAGACAATCCTTCAAAGCTAGGTTCCCAGTGTTATCCTCATGTGGGAATATATCAAAAGGAGCGGTTTTCAATGAGGAATTCACAATTCGTTATGAGAGACACAAGTTTTGCCATTTAATCTATTGCTAAAATTTCATTAGCAGTACCTATTTAACTATTTCGGTAAATGCAAATCGTTATAATTTGGTGCAACAAAAAGGCATCGTAATCTACCATTGACTGCGGCATTGAGCATAACTGGTTTCTTTATTGTTATGTCTATCTGTTCTCCACAGAGTGGGGAACTTGGTCATGTCTATGGCCGCAATACCAGATCCCATTCCTGCAACTCAAAAAGCTTGGAGTTATACGATGTGGAGCACTGCCACAGGTCTGTTATTCATAGCTGTTGACACAGGAGGCATTAAACCCTGTGCAACAGCGTTTGGAGCAAATCAGATAGAATTCTCTATGTCGGATGGCCACACCAAAGAAAGGCTTCGGGTCACATTTTTCTCTGTGTTTTACTTTGCAATAGGAGTGGGGGCCTTCCTCTCAATGCTCCTTTCGCCATTGTTGAGGGCCAATGTCTCGTATGCAAGCGCCTTTGGAATGCCTTCCCTTCTCATGGGTTTTTCTATAATCATATTCTGGATTGGCCGGGGATCCTTTGTTGACAAGCAGGCTGTTGGAAGTGTTTTTTCTACTGTGGTTAAAGTCATATTTAATGTTGTAAGGTTGAGGAAGAACAAATCTGGTTCTGTAAATTATGAACAAGTTAATTGTAGTGCAGAATCGAGCAGTACTGCTCATTGACTTGATGCTGCTAAGTTAAGATGCGGTGTAGGAGATGTTGAGGATGTAAAGGCTCTGATGAGAGTATATGGTTTTCTCCTTCATGCTCCTCTATATTGGTGCATGTATAATCAGAAGGCCTCTACTTGGGTATTCCAGGCAAGCCAAATGGATGGGCATGTGTCCTGGGAAATATTGTCATAAGGCTCGATCAGATGCAGGGGATTATTCATCTATTCATATAATTTAAATTTCTTCATGTATTTAAGCTAGCTGCATGTGTTATTAAAAATATTCATATATGTTGGGCTACAGATTTAACAAATATTGCATCCAAAATCTAAACCTCTGTGATGCAGAATGTGGTGCTCACTGTTGTGCAACTGCTGAAATACAAACCTCTGTACTGCAGAATGTGGTGCTGTGGGGCTGCCAGACTGCTGTGCTACTATAAAGGAAAGGGAACTGTGACCAACATTCAAGGGAACAACGACGGACTGATAGTGTTGTGCAACTTCAAATAGTGTTTTCCAACTTCGAGGAATACGAATTGACCTCGCCCAGAGGTAGAGGTAGATGGAGGCAGGCATCACCGTCTAAGAGTGTCAACAGAGTTAAGGTGCATTTAAGGGAGCAGGTGCCACTTTAAATGGCCATATTTTCAATTGACAGAAATGCGAGGCAACAAATCAAGATCAACTAGGCAGATTACCCCAATCGTCGGATAAAAGCATCCTACAGATAAAAATAAAAATAAAACATTAAATTCGAGGAGTCAACTCCCACTTGTTGAAACGCCTTACGGCATAACAAAGGCATAACAATAGCCCTGACGCCCAAAAGTGCAAACTTTTCTGCATAAATAACACAAACTCAGGTGGTCCCTGAACTTGAGCTTCGTGACAAATACAAGGCAAATTTGCTTGACGGAGTTGAAGTATGTGGTGTGGATTCAAAGGATGTTGCAGCTTCATAGGGAAATTTGCACAGGATGGATGACAGTCGAAATTACACCTCCCACAGCCACAAACAAACCCTGATACATGTTCTTCACAAAGGTCACATATAACATTTGATAGAACTCGCTTCCCCCTGAACAGTAGAGGATGCTCCGGATGACAGGAATGATTTACTGTCTCGTGAGTTCAAGCGCAGGATTCGTGCAAATTGAAGTGACAGGAAATGCATCGATATCTACCACCAAAGCCCTCTTCTTTGCAACCATCACATATCTCTAATTCCCGACTCTGAGTGAAGCGAAGGGTGTTCTTGCTATGGCTGAAATGTCGAAAGCTCGCCATTAACAACCGCTTCTTCTCCGCCTTGCTGCAATGTCGGTGAAGTTATTTCAATGTTTCAAATAAAATCCATGCAACTACACCAACACCGGTTTAATATCCAACAACCCATTCGACATTGCTAGGAGTAACGACAATAAGTTTCATATCTCGTTGTTAGAATAATCTTTTTTTTATACAATATCCAAAATTCTATCATTTAGTTATTTATGATTTCATTATAAATTATTCATATTTATGATTTAATCATTAGATTACTCGTATATAAATTTAAATTCAATTGTTTAAAGCAAATAATCCAACGATTGGGACAATTAGATTAGCTGTCATTCACAATTTTAAATTGGTTGACTTTTCGTAAGTAATGGCACGATTCAAGTTAATTATATGAATATTATTGCCCATGTCACGACATTGTAATTTAAAATGATTTTTATAGCATATTTAAATGAAAGTACTATATATATATTTCAAAAAATATATATTAATTAAAATATTTTTAGGATAATAAAAAAATTAATAGTTAAATTTATAATTATTGAGTTAAATTTAAATCAATTTGTTGAATGTAGTAATATTGGTTGACTTCTCATAAGTAATAGCATGATTCAAGTTAATTATATGAATATTAGATTTGGCCATGGCATGACATTGTAATTTAAAATTATTTTTATAGCATATTTAAATGTATATATATAAAGATATATTACTTAATATATTTTTAATTTAATTAAGTTTGTTTAATATTGTAATAATAAAGAAATATATTGATATATAGTTGATTATTATAATTTTTATATATTAGTAAAGTAGTTGAGAAGTATGGAAGATCTAAGTACAGTGGACCAGTGGAAAGTAGTTGAGAAGTATGGAAGATCTAAGTACATACTGCATGCCTGAGGATGTTGAAGATTATGGAGTAATTGTATAAGAACGAGTATTTGCAATGAAGAAAGGGGTTGAGGAGCCTTTACTTAGATAACAGAAATGCTCGTTTACCTCTGCTGCAAAAGGACATTAGGAGATGCTCTGAACACTCATTTTCATCAAGCGAGCCTGAGGCCCCAGATGTCAAGGTTTCCTGTTTTGATCGGTCACGCGCATCACAACATGCTTTTCCAATTTGTTTTGCGATCACGGTGAATCTGCTACCCCATAATTTGTTAGGATTTAGAATGATCGCTCGGGTTTGATTCCCATGTTGTAACTAATTTTGGCACTCTGTTTCGAGATTCGTCTCGGGAGAAATTTGAACTATAAATGTAACCTCAATAGAGGAGAACAAGGGTTTGACACTCATTTTGGAAGCCTTTGTGCTTAGTTTTGTATCTCTAAACATTTTCTTGGAAGTAATTAATGCATAAGTGTTTTCTGAGTTCCCGAGATTCATCAAAGTGTTCAATGTTTAGTCTTTGTTTTCCTGTATGCTCCATTTCATGCATGTGTAATTTCTGCTAATATGTTTCTAGATTGTATGCAAGGAATTTGTTCTCTATCAAACGCTCCTTTCATCAGAAATCGTATTTGTAATGTGTTTATAATGATTTTCATGAAATTCACCCTTAGTTAGGTGCTCTATTTCGGTTATTAGCCTTTATTGTTGCTTCTGCTAAAAGTGTTTCAAGAGATTCATCCACATATAGGTGCCTCTTATTTCACAAGGCTTCTTCTCATTTTCACCTATCATCACTTAAAGTTATTTGACTGAATGTTAACACTCACGTTGCCTAAGATTATGAAGGATAATCAACAATCATTATGATGTAAGCCCTTGAATGTTTCAAACTTCGACTCCATTGTCCAATGATGTTTTATGTTTGTCTGTCTTACACTCTTTAAATATAAACAATCTGTTCCTATCAGAAATCTAGCCTTTTGAGTACTTGCTGCAAGATATATGTGTATGTGAATGGTCCTTACGACACTTAGAGAGCCCTCTATGGTTGTATAGGCTAGAATATAGCCTAAAGATTTGTTTGAAATGGTTACCCCAGTGATTTCCTACTCACAACCATAGGAAAATTATCGGGTGATAACAGGTTGCATAGATTTAATGAAGTTATGAATGTAAATAGTTATTGTCAGTTAATGGAACACAAAAATGAATTTCATGCAGAAAAAAACTACCCATTCCATTGTTATGGTTCCCAAAATCAAATATCTATGGATATACTCTTATCATGGAGCTCTACGAATTATAAAACTAAAGTGAAAAACATTGAATTGTCATTCTTTAATTCTCGAGTCCCCAACAATCACAAGGAAATTTATGAGTCTCGAAACAGACCTCAATTGAAGGAACTAAATAGTGACGGGTGGACTACAACATTGGCTGGGTGGAGCTAACTGTAGACAAACTCTGTAAGACACATATTATAGCATAATTTTTCATATAAAATCTGTTAAGGAAAAACAAAACAAATTTGTAATTTTATGATTTTTTAAGATAAAAAAACAGTAAATAATAACCTTGACAAAAATACCTGAACCAACTATTATGAAAGTTGAAGAAACCATGTTCCAACACCAAGTTAGAAACGAGCTCACTAATTAGTGTGGAAACTCGACTCTGGAGCCTAGATGTTGAATCTAGAAAGAAAATGCATTAGAGATACCTTTAAATAGATTTTCAAGATCGTAAGTTCATATAGGCTAAAGCAATGGCGGGAAGTTAAAATTAATTAGCGCAGGGCTCTATGGAAGGTGATGTGACGAGATGAATGATCCTGCTGCAGATAAATATTTATGAATCTCTTATGGCTGCATCAAACATTTATTATAATATTTAATGTTTGAACAAAGAGTCAAGACTATTGGGGCATGAGTTAACCTGTAGGTTGTCTATCATTTATTAGCAATTTAGCCGTGGGCAGATTAGTTAAATGCAAACTCGACAAGGGAAGGACCATTAGTTCAATGCAAACTCGATGAGGGAGGGACTGCTGACATGGGGACTAATAATGAACGACCTTGATTCGGTAACATGGGCTTCTGAATCCTCCATGGTTTGTGCACAATATCTTGTGTGAGATTGAAAACCACGGCTTTCCAAGGATTAGTCATCGATTTTTTTTCTTTTTGGTTGTGGATTTAATATAAAAGAAGTAGGAACTAGGAACAAAGTGGATTTAATATAAAAGAAGCAGGAACCAGGAATAAGGCATGATGTGACCCATTCACTGGGTCATGCAGGTGTAAATCAATAGTTGATATTTACGGGCAATGAAAAGAGTTACACTTCTTTGAAAGATTGAAGTTTTGTTAAACCTTCTTTGTGGACGGGTAAATTATAAATTATAAATTATTTTTATGAGTATTTTTTTCGAAACACTTCTAAGATAGGTTAAAACCCTTGGGAAGGGCTGGGACGGGTTCAATTTTGACAGTTGTTTGCAAGTCCAATGTTTGAAAATGATTTTTTGGGGGGAAATCGTGAGTTGTGTATCACAAAATCATGTTTTGAAGATACATGTGAAAAGGGAAATGGTTTTTGCTGCTTCATTGCTTATTTGGGAGTGGGATATGTGCAAACTGAAACACCCCGTTTTCTCCTAGTAGTGTTATTTTAAAACTGCTTTCTTCCATGAGTCTGTTGCATGTCAGATCCACATTAATATGTCATTGTTGTCAGCGGAACATGGCATCATGGGCAATGGGCATGCATTGTCGATGCGCCCAGATCCACTCCTCCAACGAAGCTCCCATCCAATGAATCCAACGTCGTTTTCTCTTCATGCATCCCACTGCCCATCGTATGTCCATACATACGTCATGGTTTGAATTTTGAATTTCAAATTCACTTAATGGGTGGGCTTAATTTGAAGTCCAACTTGATTTTAAAATCACGTAATGGGCGGGGAATAATGAGTTACCAAAGTTCAGAAATGCAGGGTGAGTGCGATGCGAGATGAAGTTTTGAGGTCTGCGAGTAGTAATTCTTGGGTGTAGACTATTCTATGGCTATCTTGTTACATATAACTCTACTCAGAAACACGTATTCGAAGGGCCATGCTTTCTTTCTAGAGTTTATGGGTTTTTCTCAAATGGTTGATGGGACACAAAGAAGATAAACTTGTTTCGATTGTTGCTAGTCTTCTCGAAAATGGGGGAAGGTGTGACCTATTCATCCTTCATTCCTTCAGGTTTATTTGGTAGAGAATAGCCGCATTCATTCGGGAGGGGAAGAAATTAGGGATATTAGTCGTTGATGATTCTGGAATATAAGCAACCCACTTATAGCAGCAGCAATATGGTCTCCCTCCTATCTAGTGACCACTAACTCTATTACGTTGATTTACGATTTTGGGAAGCGAAGCTTAGTGGAGATACACCCAAAACATTCATCTCTGACTCCTTGGTTTGGGTTATTCGCTGGGAACTAGTATCAAACTTAAGTTAGATTAATTATGAAATTAAGATGTTGAGCCTAGCCCGCAAACCTGTATGTTCATAGTTGGCAAAATATAAGTCATTTAGTTTATTTTGTATGTTCATATATAACCCGTGCACTATAAATCCTTTATATCCAAAATTAATTTGATTAATTAGAACAAAAACAACTAATGTCAACCATAAGTCACTAAAACTAATGTCAACCCTAACCGATAACATGTTGCCAATATATGCATATGCATAGTAACAAAAATAAAATATAGCTGCTCGTAATATATTCTCGTCAAAGTTCTTCCCCTAAACCTAACATAATATGGAGATGGTATTAGGCTGAAAAGATACAAAATGACATAATATGGAGATAGTATTAGGCTGAAAAGGTACAAAATGATGAACAGATAAAATAGCAAAGAATGCAGGGAGGACAACATAAAAGACAAAGACCGTGTAGGTTTAGCACAAGAAAAAAAAATAGCAAAGTTGAATGGAATTATATAATCGGTACTTAGATTTTTATGTTTTATTTTACTTTATTTGGAACTTAGCAAATTTAATATAGAGAACGGTAAGGGAAACTTAACTAAATGTAATATATATATAATTAAAGGCCCGAAGCCTCACGAGTTATCAAAAAAGGGGCTTAAAGTTGTCTGAAGACGAAATGAAGCAAGCCTCGTCTGAAGAAACGCGAGGGATTTTTTTGTGGAGACCACAGAGGGATATAGGATGAGGGTGAGTCGAATCATCCCAGGCGATACGAATGCGCCAAAAATGATAGCTGATACCCCGGAACCGCAAGAGCAGAGTAATCCATTGGCCCCTCCTTTTTGACTCCTATTCTTTGTACGAGGAGGATTGGAATAATCCTTATGGATCCAGGGATGACACAAAAAAATAGATTATATTATTCTAATTGTCGGATTCTAGCACCTATATAAATCTCTATGTACACGAGGCTTTCCAGCCCCTTATGCATTACAGGACCTCGGGCAAATGGTAAGTTATCGCCTGGCTTGGTCATAATATGGTCACCCCCGTTGGGTAATTTCCAGCTTATGATTCGAGGGAGGTCGAACTCGCAAGAAACACTCCTAATGCAGCTTGTAGCCGAATAACATAGAGGGCTATGGCGGGATTCAACTTGCGCTGCCAGGGCTACAGAGCTTTAGCAAAGCAATCCAAAACTTATGAACGCAACATTTACGGGTTCACCTTGAAAATGGCATTGAACATATGAACATTTACGTTTTTATTTCTATATCAGTTTGGATTGGTGGGTGCAGTTGCAGCTAAGTGACCAGCGATGGGTGGCTGCTGGATATCCCCTTGAGTCACGAGCAGTGTAATTGGTGGGTGCAGTTTCAACAAACCGGAGCAGTTTCAGAGCCTTCGTGGATTCAATTGCAGGGCAACAGGGAAAACAGAGTGGAGCAACAGATGAGTTTGACGCCTTCGTAGGTTCAGTTGCAGTGAAAACAGAGTGGAATAGGGAGCTCTGGTTGGCAGCATATGAGTTTGGCGCGACCCGAGGGCAATTAAACTGGTAGGTATGAGCGGTAATGGCCTCCATCTAATCGTCGACGTCTTGGTAAACTCTCCGTCCGGACTGCGTCTTGGTGAAGATCTCCCAGCCGACGTATTTTCCAGTCTTCATGACCTCACCTGATGACGCATGCTGCCACTGCCACTGCCACTGCCAATGCCCATGCGCCATGCCCTTATGTTGATGTCTTAGGGTGGGTGCTAGATGGGTCATGCCATGCCCTGAGAGCCGAGGAATAACGAAAAGGAAATCCGGACACTAAGAGGAGGGAGGCCGAAAACATACTAAAACTGCTTTGATTTAATGATGAAAGTATATCATAAAAATCTGAATTTCATGAGGCTCTAATTTCAAAAACTGATCAAATACATAATTCCATGCTAGGCAGGGAATAATGAAAAGCTGAAAAAACAATGAAAAAACAATGAAGGAGCGGGTGAAGCTTATGCCGTATCGGACCCCTGTGAAGTATGAATATGCGATTCAGATAGTATCCAAAGGTAAGCCAATCCTCATGACTTTTGGCTTTTTTCTCTTTGGAAAATTTGATAGTCCATTATGGAAAACCTCCTCTGATTTGAACCTGTGGAATGGTTAAATTTCGTTTTTTCTAAATGTGTAAATGCTTTTGGTTGATCTGTGGGGGGCTATGAGCCCCAATTGTACAATAACCTGTTCTAGCATGGGAAAGGGCTTCATGAGATTTGAACTTTGGGCCTATGCCTTGGACGGACAATAGCTCTACTAATTGGCTTGGTTAAAATTGGTTGTTGTTAGATTGTGGATCAATATCAAACTTGAAGAGTAAGCAAGGGTATTTGGATCCCATGCCCGAGAATGATTCAAGGAGATTCCATTAGTCTTTCAGTTCAATTCATCCATTTGTTGAAACATCTTCATTTGGCATCCATTTCAGAAAAAAAATGATCCCCCTTATGTTCCAGATTTTGACGATCATGATCATATTCCTTGTTGCGGTTCATGAAAAAATTAAAATTCTCCGCTGAGCTGCTTGGTTCATTGGAGTGGTACTAGGATTTGGTACAAACTACATATTTGAAACCCTAACAGAAGGGCTATTAGCTAGGTTATGGCTTGTAGGCACATCGACTTTCTCAGCTGATTGTGAAGGTTGTTGCGCATTGAGTAGCACATCGATTTGCTTATCGGAACCTTGGCGGCAGAACAATGAGGGCAGTCAACATAGGATCAATGTGGGGAACCTTCCCTGCTGTTGTCAAAGGGCCAGGATCTATGTAGTATCCACACCTTCTTGGGGTCTCAAAGGGATCTCCACAGACATTGACATGGCCTACTCCTCAACCAAGAATACCCAAATTGGGGGATCCTCTGATGAAGAGAGAAGTCTTCCATAATAGTTTCCTACTGCATGTCAACATTTACTGAAAGGGTTGGGTATGGAGCTCTAGGCTCTTGTTGGGTGAGCACACTATTGATTTCGTTTCCTAATTAGAAGAGTTGCCAAGTGGGATAATTTTATGAATGGGACTGCAATCCTAAGAATTGCTAATGCCTCTGTCTACTTCACGTGCGACCTCTCTTTCCCATGCAGCCTCATGCTTCGGTGGTGCATTTTTTCCTCTTGGGGAATCCTTCTCTCCCTCTTGCACACACTCCATCCTCCCTCGCAAGGAAGTATTGTTGGCATTGAGCAGTAGTAAGAGTTATCGTATATTTGCAACCAATGTTTTGTTAGAGGAAAGGTTAATGGGGATTACAAGCATTCAATGATTTTTGTGATGACTAGTTGAAGTTCATATATTTAAAGGAGATTAGTGGTTCATTTGACTTTGTTGGAGCTTTGGCTTCATACGGTCTTTCTTCTCATTGGGGTAGTTTTTCATATGGTGTGTATCTATAAATATGATTGTCCATTATGTACTGAGTAATGGAAATTAATTTAACAAGGTTATATATGTGCCTTCATAAAATTACCAAAATACTGTATTTGTGGGCTAAATTCAGACTAGCCAATGATTCTGGTGCAGCCAAATCTAGCAAAGTCTGGTGTGTTTATGTTAAAAGAGATTATCGAATCTACAAAAAGTTTAGAAAGATTTGTCAAGGAGGCTTTGGATAGGTGTTGTTTGTAAACCTATAGAAGGAAAAGATATAGCAGTAAAATTGTTCTCCCAAGGAATTCATCAGTTCCAGAATAGGGTAATTATGAGATTCTTAAAGCATGTGATAGAGTCCAATTTATGCATGTTTCAAATCACATTGACATTGACCGTGTGATGTGGTTGCACTCATAATTAACACTAAAAACTACATATGTGCTTGACATGATTAACAGGTCAATCTTTTTCCTAGGATCCATAAAATTAACTTGGTATATTTACTCAGTTATTGTAATGAATTCGAACATCTCAAGGAGAGAAGCCAACCTGTAACAGGCCCAAAATTTCACTGTTAACTCAGCAGTTACACAAATCCTAGATATAATTTATAATGCATAAACTGATATACATAGAACTAAACTTAGCCAGAGATTATAGTTGTAAGAATTGCCATTTCATAAGATCTATGACTAGCAGAGGCTAGGCAAAGTGTACTTATGGCTGTGCAAGAATTGGAAAAGCGATTTCCAAAAGGTCTTTCAAACTTGACCCTATTGAGGTTAGTTTTTTAATTTTGAAATGAATAGTGTTTGTGTTTGTGGCCATTAATGACGTGGCATTTTTTGAATGCCAAGAGTCAAGACTCGCTCACGATTATGTATTATTTCTAGGGCTTGAATTATGTCTGTTTTATATCTAACTTTAAGCCCTTCTCAAGGCTACAGCTTTTTGATATATTTGTAACTTCAGAAGATATTCTGATGTATATTATCATTGTATGTTGTTGTACCCCCATTGGGGATGTGTGTTACCTCTTTACGGGATGTCTAAATTGTGTCTAGACCTTGAGGTACAACCTCCGTTGTAAGTTGGGGCAATAGTCCCCAGTGTAACATCATGTAATATGTAATTGTGGTCTCTCTAGGAGAAGTGGGCCCCATGTGAGATGACATGTAGGCTCGGATCTTATATTTGGTCAATGACTTGAAAAGGTATAAATAGGGAGGCGCTCTCCCTCATTTATACATACCTTACACACTCTCTAAGGCGCATGAGAGAGAGAGACAATCGGAGGAGGAGAGAAAGATAGCTGCTGAACATTTCTTATTACTGCTTTTGATCATCTTACTATTCAGAAGAAGTTTGCGGGGTTTTCTCCTTTATGGTTTCCTCGATGAAAATCTTTGTGTCTTGTGTATCTTTTATATCTTATGCATTTTGTTGTACTTCTTATTCTTTCAGATAAAGATCCTAGATAATCTAATCAGATCTTAATAAAATCTAACATGGTATCAAAGCCTCTTTGAAAGAAGGCATTGTGCAGTTGCGGGAACTAGGGCTTCCTAGTTAAAGGTGTTCTCTCCACAGATCATCAAGCAAGGAGGGCTAGGCTAACTCGCCTCACTAGGGCGCATCTATTGGTGGTATCAGTTTCTGAATCGGAGAAGTTTCATCGTACAACCAAAATACAGCTGCAATGGCAACTAATGGAAATTAGGGTTTCATGCCTGAAAACCCTAGAAGACTAAATTTAGTAATCCTAGAACTTTCGCTATAACGCGATATTGGAGAAGGCTCAGACGCCGAAACTTTTACAGGCCGAAGAGAAATTCGTGCTGTACACTGTGTAAAAGTTTTAGCCTCAGATTCACTATACTTCAGGAGATATGGTTCCTCCAAATTAGGTTTCTAGCCTCCTCCAGAATACAGTCACAAACAGGTGACCTAGGGAGATTTGCTATATCTCAGGCTAGGAAGGTCCAAACGAAATTTCGCAAGATGTTGCAGGTAGGGCACGGACTGTAGTTTCTGTGGTACGCTTTTCAGAGCCAAAATGTGAAACAGTGACACGTGGAAGTCCGTACAAGTTCGCTATGTTGAACAGTCCCCAAACCAGTCACCTTGGGAAAATCCGAATAAGTACCACTTGGAGAATCCATTTCTGCTCTAACTTGTGGGGTTGGAAAGACGACTTATCAGGCTATCACAGTGAGAAGTTTCAGACCTTAAGGATCCGAAACTTTGGAGATACAGAAGAAGCAATATCAGTCATTTCTGCAGAAGAAATTGGAAAACTAGGGCTTCCTGTTTCGGGAGCTTCCCTCCACTATTTTTCAGAAAAGGAGTACATTGGACAACTTGCCTTGAAGAGGCCCATCTTCCTATCCAATTAGAAGTTTGAAATTCCAAGTTTTGAAAATTAGGGTTTCTTTGACAAACCCTAGATCAGCAAGCACCGGAACTAGGACGAACACCTCAAATCGGTAAGATCTAAATTTTTGCTATTTACATTTGAGGTTCTCATATCAAAATGACTAATCACACCAGCTTGATGACAAGCTTGGTGAAGCTGACAACTTTCGAGTATGGAAGTACAGGACCTCTGTGATCCTTGAAGAAACTGACTTGGATCAGTATTTCAGTATGGAAGTTCTAAGTAGTGTTACAAAAATCGGACCAGAATCGGTAAAACCGGCCGATCCGACTGGTTTTGGGGTCTCACCAGGTCAAACCGGTGTCTCAAATCGGTTTTGCTCTGGTTTTGACCGGTTCCTTACATAACTGTACAACAACATTAAACAGGGTATTTTTAAAATTTAAAAAAAATAATTTAAAAGTTGGTTAAGTGGGGAAGGTTCTAGTGAAATATGCTCAGTATGGCACATACCAAGAGCACTTTTTGCAAATTTGTGTATAATGGTTTGGATTCACATAGTTGCACATGAATATATATATATATAGTTTTTCAAAATTTAAGAAGTTTTTGTATTTTGGTGGACCGGTTTTGTGATCCAGTTTTTTTCCCTGTTTTGGTCCGGTTTCGGTCTGGGTCCGGTTTTCAAGGTTGATTGGTTGGACCACCGGTTCGGTTTTTGTAACCTTAGTTCTAAGAGCCAGAGGGAGATGAGGCTAAGGCTAGAGCCAAGAGAATCATTGCAGATTCTATTCAAGATCATCTCATCCCTCATGTGTCATCCTTGAAGACACTAAAAGGAGGTGTTCGATGCTATGATGAAGCAATCGAAGAATAATAAGATATTGTTATAACCACCTTGAATGGCCTTCGAGGATCATGGGATTCTTTTTTTACGAAATTTTTTTCTGGGGATATATCCAACAGCCCGCAAGTCAGATATACCAGAAACTTGTGACTTAGCAGGGGCCGAGACGTCCCGGTACCACATCCCAGGGGTTGCCTATAGGTGGGCACCTATCCCAGGGGTCGCCTACCCTTCTAGCCTTGTCACAACGGGCTATGAAGTTCATTCATTCGAGGAGTGTGTTCCAGAAGGAAGTGATTATCTTCAATAGAATCTGGGAAGAGTGCACACAAGAAGAAGCTCGACTCATAATAAGAAAAGAGAAGATGGGAGCAACTGAAGATCAAGCTCTCACGATTCAAAGAAGATCCCTCAAGCGATGAGGAATATGAAGGACTCAATTCTTGAAGAACCTCTTATCCATCTTAGCATTTGGATAAGAAATGATGTTGTCATGAATGAAGAAGATGATGAAGCTGAAGGCTCAAGAAGGAGTCTACCCACAAAACAAATAAAGATAAGTATTCAATTGTCATTTCACGATATTGTTTGGTTATGCATTTGTTTATATTTAGTTGATGTGTTATGCATGTTTACAGTTTGAGTATTGCATTTATACTACTGAATTGCACATGATGGGTAGGAAGTCAATGATGTTGTACAACATTCCATTACTAATTATTTAGATTGAAACCTTTTTGCTGACACATTAGGAGTAGTACACACTCTTAATAACATTAGGGTAGAATGCATCTAGAAGTTATTGTATGTACACATGATATGGATGAATGTTGTAGCATTGGCTAAAACAGTTGCATGGCTATGTGACATATATTTGTCACTATTAATATGTTTTGGAAATTATGATATGTTTCTAAGTAGATCATTCCAAAGAACAGTAACGACAGTTCAGAAGAGGAACCTAAAGCTTCCTGGGTCAGAGACACTGTGGCGAAAGAAAGAGCTTCAGAAGAATATAAAGAGAACGGTAGATCCACCTCGAGAGATGAATACCACCTTGGGCATGAGAAATAATTCAAGATGAAGAATAGTATGACGAGACTTCCAAAGAAAGCAAGAGGCCTCAGACACACTCTAGTTATGTGACACTGTTGAGCGACATCATTGATGCAGAGCCTTCCAGCTATGAAGAAGTAGACAACAAGAAAGGGAAGGAGACTATGATCAAAGATTACTAGTTCAAGAAGAATGATGTCTAGGATGCGGTGTCGAGACCTGAAGGGAAGTCTGTAGTGTCTTCCATATGGATCTACAAGATCTAGCATGCAGTAGATGGCAACATCCTGGGATACAAGGAAAGATTCGTAGCACGAGGCTTCTCACAGAAAGAAGGCACATGCTACGAAGAGACATTTGCACCAATGACGTGGTACACTTCCATTATATCCATACGTATAGGTATGAGATGGGAGATACATCAGCTGACATCAAGATAACATTCTTGAATGATGTAGTCAAGAAGGAAGTATATGTAGAGCAGCCACTGGGAGTTGAGACACATGACAGGGACAATCATGTGTGCAAATTAAAGAAGGCATTGTACAAGCTCATAGATGGGTGTGAGAATAAATTTTAAACAAAGTTCAAGATAGAGGATCTTGGTATATAGTGACCCTAGATGAATACATAGAATATTAGTAGCAGAGGAAGCTACTTGTCACTCCATTACAGAATGTTTCAATACACAGAGTACGAAAGGCAAAGGGAGAATGATGCTCCGCTTCAGAGGGAGTGACTGCAGAAGATCCTGAGGTTCGACATGGTATGACAGGATGGACAACTTACTGATGGCTCTAGGCTTTACTGAGAGTTAAGCGGATTCCAACCTTTCCTTTAAGGTTGAAGGCAGAAGACCAGTGATGCTCCTGTTATATGTCGATGACCTGTTCTTGACAGGAAAAGAGGAACTCATCAAAGATGCAAGAAGGAGACTTGCTGCCAAGTTCGAGATGAAGGACTTGGGTATGATGCACTACTTTCTAGGCATGGAGGTGTGGAATAGTGCGGATGGAATCACTCTTGGACAAGGGAAGTATGCAGTGGAGATCCTGAAGAGGTTCGGGATGATGGATTGCAAGGCCATAGCCACACCTATGGCATTGAACCTGAAGCTATTGAGTGATGCTTCATTAGAGACGGTTAATGCCACGATGTATCATTAGATGATTTGTTCATTGATGTGCCTAACGAATACAAGACCAGACACATGCTTTGCTGTGAATGACCTGAGCCAGTTCCTGACGGATCCGAGACATGCTCACCTGGTTGCAAAGCATGCAGTGAGGTACCTGAAGGGTACAATCGAGTATGGGCTCAAGTATGATGCGAATCAGAAGACTAACCTGCATGGTTATGTTGATTCGAATTGGTAGTGCCACTGAGAAGAAGAGCACCTTGGGTTGCTTGTTCAGTTTGAGATCCAGTATGGGCTACTGGTTTGGCAGGATGGAGTCTTGCACGGTGTTGAGTACAGCCGAGGCAAAATATGTTGCCACTTGCTCAACTATTTGTGAGGTAGTATGTTTCTTTTGAAAGCTACTATTTGATTTGATTGATCTGACTTGCATTTTTGTATGATGCAGAGAGGATCAGTGAAGCTCCAGTATGTGATCCAGATTGAGATCTCTCGAAAGAGGGAGTGATGAGTTCTAGCATAGCCGGTGAGACAGGTTGTCTAAGCATAAAATCCTGGCGAAGCTTGTAGGTTGCTCAGACATAATCAGTCCTGTAGGTTGTCCTCGGATGTAATCAGTTCCGGTGAAGCTCGCAGGTTATCCTTGTGTTATCTCCTCAAATAAATTAGACAATTTATTTCATGTAATGATAGGAAGTCATAAAACATTTTGAAAATTTTAAGGCTCATTGTGAGAGCTTTCGGTATGTAATGAAGTCTGAAACACATTGGACTTTGTTTTTCTTCAAGAAAATCAAAGCTCAGGTTTTGGTGGCTTAGGCGAACATTTCAACTGCTCATTAGCCACCGAAAAGCCTAGCTTTCGACAGCTTAAAACATAAAATTCGGGGCTATTTTAGCCATCGAAATCACAGGAAGGTTGAAGCAGTCAGCATGTCCTTCAAATGCGGGAACCGTCAGGATAGAAGCGCTATCATTGCCCATTAGCCACCAAAAAGACAGGATAAGCAGTTGATTATGATTTGGTGAAAGGTGTTTTTATGAGTTTGATGTGATCTATCTAATCCCAAACCCGCTTTATCCTACACCTGTCCTGTACATTGCGACTTCACCCATACTTCATTTATTGTAGCTCCAGTTTGCAGACCACGAGGCTCATCAGCTAATCATTACCTTTTCAAATCTCAATTGCTAAGTGGATCCCTCAAAGTCAAGACTTTCCCTTGATTCATTCCTCATTCCTTGCGTGTGTTTTCCCCGAGCCAAACCTCCCATTTTTCGTGTTGTGTCCTCCCCCAGTTCGAATTTTCAAATTATAGGTGTAGAGAAACAATTCAGAAAATGAAGAGAGGAGGACCTGCCCTAAGGAAAGAGCTTGGTGATATCTGTTACCTGGAATCACACCTCAAGGTATGTCAACTATTCAAAGACGCAGGTTGTTATAGGTTTTGTGAAAAAATCCAAGGATCTCATCAGCAAGTAGCAGAAGCTTTTGCTCTCACATTTGATGGCAGAAAAGTAGTAATCGACAAGGAAGAATTCTAGGTAGATGAAGCTCTTGTTGTCCGCCGATTGCACACTAGCAGCAGAAATCTTCCGAAAGCTGTCTCCTCACTTGAGAAAGTGGGAGAGGTGTGACCTTGGGGGCAAGCACAGAGCTAGGTACTGTCACCTACTCCTAGCTCCTCCGTTTAGGCTAACTCCTAACGAAGCCAAGGGGGGTAGTCCCTACAAAAGAGTTTCTATGGCTCTTAAGTTGTTAAAGTGTTGTGATTAGTTGCGGATGCGGATGGGTGTTGTTTAGGAGTTATTATGATTTGAAGTGTTTGTTTATTATAAATATGAAACTAAATCAAAAGCAATCCTCGTTGCTAACAAGAGATTACAAAGATAAGCAAAAATTCTAGACTTTAATAGTGCATTCAGAGAAAGAAATTATGATAAACCATAGACCATTGATCAAATAATATGATTATGCAAATTAAAAAGGACCAGTGCCTTATGGAGTCAAATAAGCGTGTGAAATAAAGTCTAGGATTTTAAGCTGGTGAGTATTAGGTTTTGCAAGTGCTCTTGGTAGATTTTAAGAGTTTTTTGTTTGTGATCTTTGCTTATGGTGGTTGGATGTCCTAACCGGTAATACCTTCAGTGGCTCCGTTCGAAGACATGACGGACCTGTCTGGGGTCAAAGGTAAGTGTTCAATAACTTAACTACCAGTGCCCAGATTGGGTAGCCCGACGCCCACACTTGGAATTTGCCCACATGCCTCGGTATTTATCAAACAACGCCGGTGCGTTGGTTATGGGGAAAAGTTTTAGTTAAGTTCCTCTTGTGGGGTTTAGAGATCCAATGTCGTTTCTGGGTATTCCGATCGAAGATTGGTCAGAGCATACTCCGGTAAAGAGGGAAGGGGGTTAATTAATTAAAGGGATGTGAGTTGCGAATTTTATTAAGTTAATTAATTAAAACTCTCCGACAGAGAGCGCTCTTGACCTCGTCTTATGACAGTGGTTCAAGAGACTTAGCTAATCTATATGCTTGATGCAAGGATATGCAGTGGGAATGCTCTCCGATAGAGAGTGCTCTTGACTTGGATTACGGCAAGTTCAAGAGACTTTCAAGATTAATTGATTAACTTATTAAACAATGAAAAGACGACTCTCCGATAGAGAGCACTCTTGATCTACAAAGTGAGATTCAAGAGATTTCTACTTTAAACAGTTGAATTACTTATGAAAGATACAAAAAATTAAAAGATGAAGTAATCAACCTAGTTAATGGAACAAAATGGGCTAATCTAACAATTAGTATCTACTTTGCAAGAAAAATGAAACTACTCTAAGTACCTGAAATAAATCTAAGCTAAGAACAAAAAACACTCTTCCTCAAATGGAGAAGAAACACCAAGAATGGGAGGCCCTATCCCACTTAGCCTTGTTATATTAATGAATTACAAATGCCTTTTGGAACTTAATCCTTGTCAGGACTTTGAGAAGTAACTTAAGTAAAAATAAAAATAAAAACTTTTATGAGTTTGTACAAAGGAGAATGACTTCTTTTTTTGGCTTTGGATCGAGCTTTGCTTGCTCTTTCTTGTTTGGTTTCGCTTTTGGTTCACCTGTGGATAAGAGCTCTAAACAAGGACTAGTGAGAGTGTTAGGAAATCAAACTTAACCTATTATTCGAAAAAATTAAGCGGATGAGAAGACAAGTGCCTTATGAGATGAAATAGGAGATCAAAACAATGGAATGAGACCCCAAAATTAAAACTTGGAAAGGATCAGGCAAGCTCACCGTTTTTTATGTAAAATGCACGATTTTTGGCGAAACGACTTAGGATTTTTTGCAAATTTAAAATTAAAGATTTTTTAACATTTTAGGCTAATTTCCAGAATCTGGAAAATAGCAGAAAATTGCAGAAAATCAATAAAAAAAACAGCAAGTACAGAATGGCACGCTTTTCGAGAAAAAGTCAAAAAATTAAAAAAATTTAAAAATTTTGAGAAATTTTGAAAATTTTCTGATTTTTTAATGAATTTCCAGAATTGAGAATTAACAGAAAAAGTCAAAAATCAGCCCAAAAAACAGCGAGCTTGAAATGGCACGCTTTTCGAGAAAAAGTCAAAAATCAGCCCAAAAAACAGCGAGCTTGAAATGGCACGCTTTTCGAGAAAAAGTCAAAAAATTAAAAAAAATAAAATTTTTGAAATTTTTTTGGAAAATTTCTGATTTTTTAATGAATTTCCAGAATTTAGAATTAATGAGAAATACAGAAAACCAGCAAGCCCAAAAAATGGAAAATTTGCACGTTTTTCGAGGAAACTCGTGCACGTTTTCCAAGGCAAAAAGAAGGCTGGATTTAAAAAAGGAAATGAAACTAGATCTTTAAAAATGGACTTTTAGAAAGATGGATCTAGCTTTGAAAAAGTAGATCTAAGGCTAGAAAGCCTAGATCTATCTTAGTAGAAGCCAAGCAAGCTTAAAATAAAGATTTAAATGACTTGATAACTTCTGCAAAAGTGGAAAAGAGGTAGGATAGAACCTTGAAAATGGAGATCCACTTGTAGCAACCAAAGTAACCAATAGATTTTTTGAAGTTTGTGGTTTGATGGATGAGGCAAGTAAGCCCTTCGCTTCTTGATTTCTTAAAGTAGAAGACTCCCTTAGGCACCTGTAGAATGAATGCATAAACCAAACAAGAGCTCTTGTGTTTGGGAGAATACCTGAAAGCCACAAAACTTAAGAGAAAAGCATAGATCAAATAATATTGTGCTAGATTGTTAGCCTTCTAATCACAAGATATATACTTAAGAATCAAAAGAAATGAACTAAGAATGGTATCACCTTGAACAAGATGAAGCATGGCACACAAATAACTCCCACATGGACCTCCAAAGTCTTCTTGCTTTATTCAAATGCAAAAGATATTACAAATTTTTCCAGAGTGTACTTGCACAAATTCTCCATTCAATAGAGCTGAAAGAGCCTCTATTTAACAAATGAGAGAGTGCTAAAACCCTAAAACCAAAAAACCAACCCTAACCAGCTTAGCCACCTAACAAAGAGCCCAGACCTAAACCAGAGAACCGGGAGTGAGGGGAGGCCTCCACCCAGGCAAGGCGCCCCCACTCCAAACCTGTGCACTGAAAACAAGCCATGGATGAGACCACATATGTGAGTCTGGATGTAGGTAAGCTCATCCTTTAGGTCTGGAAGGAGCCTGAGCTAGGTTTGGGATGCCCACTGATGGTATAAGCTTCAGTCTTCACCTTGATCAAATCACCGGACCAATGAGAGCTGTCCATCTCATCTTTAGCTGGAGATGACATGTTTGATAACTGATAATAAATTAATTGCTCTCTTAATAATGACTGAAGCTGAGTTATGATAACTCCAATCATCATAAGTGTTCCATGAGATGTCATTTAGCCTTTTATTTTACTAAATTTGGATTAATTTGGAGAGTTTTAGTTTTCTCCAAAATAATCATTTTTTTTTAATAAAATTTTTTTTTTAATAAAAATCATTTTTTTACTAAAAATCATTTTTTACTCAAAACTGTCTTTTTTGAGTAAAAAGGCATTATGCGTTCGATTGCTGATCTGAAAGTTGGTTCTGACTTGCTGGCTGATCAAGAATGATTTTTGGCTTAAGGTTAGAGCCTTTAATCACTGAATTTTGAGTCCGGATCATGAACGGGTTTTTTCCATTTAATTTATGGAAAAATTAACCCAAAAAACTTAGGAAAAGTAATTAAAAATTAAAAAATAATTTTTCACTGTTCGAAAAAGATTTTTTCGAATTTTTTTTATGTGTCCAGATGACTTAGGACATGACCATGATCTATCTAAATAATGTCTAGTAGGCTTATAACACTCAGTTGGGCTCTAATAACCCCCCAAGGCCCAGAATTCAACATCGGGCATTCCAGCTTTGGAGGAAGCGGGAGAAAACCTCGTCAATTATACTCGACTGAAGGCAAAGCATAATTGTCAGGGGCAAAAAACTCCCTGGAATACCCTATTTGAGATTCTACGTCTCAGGAGACTGAACCACTCAAAAATATCCTACTAGCACATTTTATTACAAACCTCGCGGGGCCATGGTCAAAATTATTCAAATAAAAAAGTGACTAGCCAATATTGGCTAGACAAGCAGACGGATCAACTGATACACTGGAATCAGACTTTGAACAAGTCTGTCAACCGGCGGCTCCTCAGGTAACCCAACTATGGTACAGAAAAGTTGGTAACAGCTCTTATAGCTGAAGTGACAGAGCTTCCAAGGACTGGAGAAAATTGGTTTAAGACCACTGTTACAAAGAATGTTGAATTTAGATCCTACCTGAAACCTGGGCACAAAATTATTGTATGAAAGAAGAACATTCCTACGTCCTATCTCGAGGAGAAATGTCAGCACCTGTTGAAGTCAATTTTTGTTTACATAACCTATGAGGGTAGATACAATAGGGTGATGATCTATCATTTTAAATTAATGAATCACTTCATTGGCAGGAGCCCCTTGAATCTGCCTTTTTACCTCTACAAAAGCTTGACTAAGATGGCTCATCAAGTTAGAGCCAAGCCAACCAAAATTGCAGCTAGATTATCTCATCATGGCTTGAAGCGGGAGAAAACCTCGTCAATTATACTCGGCTGAAGGCAAAGCATAATTGTCAGGGGCAAAAAACTCCCTGGAATACCCTATTTGAGATTCTACATCTCAGGAGACTGAACCACTCAAAAATATCCTACTAGCACATTTTATTACAAACCCCGCGGGGCCATGGTCAAAATTATTCAAATAAAAAAGTGACTAGCCAATATTGGCTAGACAAGCAGACGGATCAACTGATACACTGGAATCAGACTTTGAACAAGTCTGTCAACCGGCGGCTCCTCAAGTAACCCAACTATGGTACAGAAAAGTTGGTAACAACTCTTATAGCTGAAGTGACAGAGCTTCCAAGGACTGGAGAAAATTGGTTTAAGACCACTGTTACAAAGAATGTTGAATTTAGATCCTACCTGAAACCTGGGCACAAAATTATTGTATGGAAGAAGAACATTCCTACGTCCTATCTCGAGGAGAAATGTCAGCACCTGTTGAAGTCAATTTTTGTCTACATAACCTATGAGGGTAGATACAATAGGGTGATGATCTATCATTTTAAATTAATGAATCACTTCATTGGCAGGAGCCCCTTGAATCTGCCTTTTTACCTCTACAAAAGCTTGACTAAGATGGCCCATCAAGTTAGAGCCAAGCCAACCAAAATTGCAGGTAGATTATCTCATCATGGCTTGATCAAGCTGATTGTTTCTGAGCTACTGCAAAGGAGGAACATTGCCTCGGCATACTTCCTGTTTTGGAATGAATTTGAAACAGAGCTACAACCAAAGGATAAAAAGAGGTCTTCTTCAAAGAAGTCTTCCACTCCCAGAAGTGGAAAGAGGAAGAGGAGAGCCATCTCTCCAATTGCAGTTGATCAAGCCTCTCCATCTTCTAAGACTAAGAAGGCCAAAAGGAATCTAGATTTCAGTAAGAAGACAGAAAGAAGAGGTTTCTTCACAAGACAAGAATGTCCTCAACCTGCCATACATTGATTCTGAGGATGAAGAGGAGCAAGGAGCTGACCTAGCAAATCAAGTTGCAACAGGGCATGAGGATCTTCCCTCGCCTACACCAAAGGATGATCAAAGTCAACAAGTTGCAAAGGCTTCATCTAGCAAGCCAAAGAAATCCAGATCTCAGAAGATCAACCAGCTGCTAAGGCAGGTGTATGAACTAGAAGTTCTTGAAAGGGAAATTAAAAGAAGCAATGAAAGATTAACTAAGAGAAATACTGAATTATATGACTCTCTTCAAGAACTAACAAAGAAGTATACTAAGCTCGAAAGAAGAAATCTCAGGTTGATGAAAGACAACACTAAGCTCTATAGAAAAATCAGGCTGTCAAAATTGTAGACAAAGTATTCAAACCCTCAGTCTCAAGCACATCATAAGCTGGAAACCCTAGCAGAGGTAGCCATGAATCTTTATGATCGAGAGGCAGCCTGTGATTCTACTGCCATCCCAGACCCTATTCAAGTTGCAGAGACACCAGAAGAACCGCATTGAAGTTTTAAACACCAAGGTAAAACATGATTGTTGCAATTCTGATTAACTGCTAAAACAGGCTTTTCGGTGGTTAGGCGAACACTTCAACTGTTCATTAGCCATCGAAAACAGAGTTTTAGGTAGCTAACAGGCTTCGATTTTTGCTTTCCTAGCCACCGAAAGTACAGAACAGGACAAAAAACCATATTTTTGCACAGATCTGACTTTTGTTGATCCAAACACCTCGAGGATGGTTTCTCATGATAAATAAAAACTAAAGGCATAAAGATTAGAGTTCTGTTTCAGTTTTTGCCAGCAAAGATAGAGGTGATAAGCTTCCTGCCTACTTTGGTAAAAGGTGACTTGTCTGCCAAATGGCAATTTCAAGTTCTCCTTCAGTTTCTACTGCAGCTGTCAAAGATTTCGAAGATCAGGAAGATTTTTTGAGATATGGAGATTGACCCTCAAAATAGGATATTTTCCTATTTTCTAGCAACTGTTTTTGATTGTCTATTTTTAGCAAATTCGATCCATTTTTTCAGGATCTAGAATAATTTTGTGAAGGCTATAAAGCCTGTGACTTCAGAAAAAGTAAGGGTTCAACTTTAGAGACTTTTTCACATATTGTAAGCTCAAGCTTCTCATTTTGAGATCAGTAATACAAGCTTCTTTTGCCATTACTTGTTCAGATTTTCATCTTCTTGTCTATTCTATACTTGCACCTAAATGTCAAATTCATGTTAATTCTGTTTGTCTATGTTTGATAACTGTCAACTTGTCAATACATCCATAAACTAGAATTTGCAAGTACTTTACTTGGTTTATCTGGCCATTCATATATACTTTGTGTGTATGTTTCTGTTGGTAAATTAAGTGTTCTTCGTACATTCATTTATTTACAACTCTCTGAACAATGATAGTTAAAAGCCTTATCAATCTGGTTGTGTTTATGCATGTCTTGAGTGAGTGAGGTTTGATTTAGTCATCTGACTTGATCCATTTGGATGAACCATTGAAAACATATTTAAGTTACCAGGCATCTTCGAGTTATAGCCTAGAAGAGTTTCTTGGAGTGCTAACAAATTGGCGTCGTTGCCGGGTGTTGCCGCCTTTTCACACACTTGGGTCACGTGGCAAAAATCTTCAAGCCACTCGGTGTGTCCTTGGGGGCAAGTCTCGAGTCAATGCTGTCACCTTGTTCTTGACTCCTCTGTTTAGGCTCAACTCCTAACGAAGCCAAGGGGGGTAGACCCTATTAAGTTACTAAGGATGGTTTCTTAGTGTGGTGATGTTAAATTGAATCAGTTATTTAGGAGTTTGAATATTTTAACTATAGACAATTAAAGATGACAAGATACGAAGATAAACACATGAAAGCACAAAGCTGATAAACAATATATATATATAAAGCAAAAAATGACCAGTGCCTTAGAATGGAGTCAAATCAATAAGATCAATGTGCTTGCATGTGCTTGGAGTGAATGTTTTGCGATTGCATCTTGGTATGTTTTAAGTTAAAATTGAAGTATGAGTTGTTTAAATTAGGCTAAGGCGGGACTCCAGATATACCCGAGAGTACTTGGAGTATGTCCAAAACAAAACCTTCACGGCTACCCGCAAGGAATATGTGGGCTGAAATGGAGTCTCTGGGGCTATTGTTCGTAACGCACCTGTTAGGGTGTGATAGAGATTGGTGCCTTGAGGTCGCTTTTCAGAAGTTCCCGCTTCCTTTGGGTATTTTGCCACCGTAAAGGTTTGATCGAGGTGTTGGATTTTCACTTGATGGTTTGTCAATTGGGGAGGGTGAGTCCTAATTATGCTAGTCACCCAAGTGCTTTTGATACAGCTTGACTGATCGGACGAACCACAGCCAAGTGCATAGCATACACACTGGAGTCTTGTCGATTTTAGTAAGTTTTAAACTGGATGTTCTTGTTTAAAAGAAAAGCCTCCAAGAACCTCTTTCGATCCAAGTGGATCTCAATCAGGGAATCGAGGAGGGGTTAATTTTAAAGTTGCTGATAAACAAAAGATAGAAAAAAGCAAACGGATACACAATTCTAGTTTCTTAATTAATCCTACCACGAATCTTTTTCCCCTTTCGGGTCACTCCGGAAATCGTGGGGTAAGTATTATGATTACTTTGAAATGTAAGATATGGAGTATGGAATGAAATATATTATACTACCTTGTAGATTAGATCAATACTAGTTTGAAAAGAAATAAGCAGAAAGCGACGAAAAGGACACGGACGCAAATCCCCCCAGGGGGGATGGGGAATGGGCTCGAAAGAGCCTATTCAAAGAATGATTTTATTACAGCGGTTACAATATCAAAGCACTGATAGATCAGAACTTTCTTGATCCTTATACAGGTTGAAACCAAGTTTTTACAATTTTGCAAAACAATTAAGATTTTTTAGCGAAAAGGGAGACCCCTGGGGGATTTGAACGCTCCTGAGACCACTTTGGACAGCAACTTCCTTTTCTTTCTGTCAGACCTGCTAAAGGACAGTGAGCAAGTTAGAATAACATATGCCCAAAAGCACTTTAAGAGTACCTTTGGATCAGCCTACTTTATCTCAAAAAATAATGAAGTTAAACTAGCTAAATCGGCGAAAAAGTTTGGGATCTTGGCTTGCTGTTTGTGCAGCCAATTAAATTGCACCGATATTGCAGAATATTAAAATTTTATAACAGCGAAAGGAAATCTAATGCATGTGATCTACAAGTTTTCTTTAAAATTCATGCAAAAAAGACGATTTCCCTACAGCTAGATCTAGGATGCTTATGAAACTTTTTTAAGTGCAAGATCTAGGATATGAGCTATGAAATATTAGATCTATGTATATTTTACTTTGATGAAACAGATCCAAATGAAATCACAGCTATGAACTGAAAAAGTAACCGGGTAAAGTGTTGATTTTTTGTAGAAATGAGAAGAAGAGGAGAGAAGGTCGGATCATTGCTTGAATGGAGCAAGCTGGAAGGAGGCCCTTTCGTGGAGTGCTGAGGGACAGAGTCTTGAGCTTATTGGATAGGAAAGGAGTTAATCTAGATCCACACCCTCATCCAATCGGGAACCTGCAACTAAATAACACAAGCCTGCACAAACCTCGTGAGATCTGGATATGGATGTATAAAACAACAAAAATGAGAGATTATGCAGAAATAACCTTATTTAAGCATATAACTAAGATTTTGAGCATACATCATATGGATAAACAAGATTAAACAATCTAGCTTTCCTAGTTTATACCCTTACTAGATTCAGCCGAATCCTTGAAGCCAGAACACAGAAACAACACATAATTTGGCAAGAAGTTGCAGCTACCACATTAGCAGCATAACACTGAGCATCCACACAATCAAAAGCACTACACAGTATAGCCTCCAAAACTTCTTTATTCACAAATAATGATCAAATACAGAGTTACAATGGCAATCCCTTCAGTCCAGCTCTAACTAGCTTGGAAGAGGGAGCCTCAAGCAAGATATATACAAATTATAGGCCATCCAGCCCAGGGGGGGCGCAAATCCCAAGGAGATACATCAAATCAGTTGAAGGAGAGTCCATCAATGCCTGATCTGTGTCTAGCTGAGCCAGATCTGAGTCTCACTGAGTGCAACTGTCCATCGGGGGGCTGATCTGATTGACACCTCAACCTGTTGACTGAAGAATCCACCAAAACTCATCCAGTTGAGCCAAAAACGTGTGGAGGAGAGAGGGAGGGCGAAATTCCCCATAAAGGATGCTCAAGATCAACTCTGGATCTGATTTGATCACCTCCTTCAGTCAAAGATTTGTCAGATCCAGTCAATTTGCTTCAGATCTGACTGATTTCAATCAAATCGGTTGAGAATCCACTGATCTGTGATTTTGGATTTGCTCCATTATTCATCAATTTATTAATTAAAATCATCAATAATTGATTTTTGGGGCTTTTTGACCTGAGTGATGGAAGATCACTCAAAACTTAGGAAAAAGTGGGTCCATGGGTTTACATGGTGCTCCTAGCTTGAAAATGAGCACCTACATGACTGAAACTGATTATTTGGCCCACTTTTATTACAAAATCAAATTTTCCAATTAAACTATTAAAAAATAGCCTAAGTTTTGGAAAAATTAAAATTTAATAAAAAACACTGAAAAACTAAAAAATTGAAAAATTGAAAAACACCTAGGGGGACTTAGACATGTTCATATGACTCAAAAAAGATGTCTAGCATGCTTATACATTGACACATAGACTGTAATAACCTCAATAGGCCTAAATGCCAAGCCGACCACCCCAACTTTGGAGGTATGGAGTGAAAAACTCAAAAATTATCAGTCGTTTATTCAATGACCAATAATAACCAAGGGAAAAAACACCCTGGGCTGATCGGATTGACAAATAAAATCTAAGAGACCGAGTCTTTTACAGACACTATCATGCTAGAACATTTATTACAATTCCCCCATGGGGTATGAACATGTGATATAGTACAACACAGCTTCCCAGAAGCAAGATTGAAGGTCTTCTGAAGTCCAAACAAGTTATCTTTGTCCGGTTCACCAGGCTCACTTGATAAAAAAAACCACTAAGTACAACTTAGGTGGTAACATTCTGGCTCCAACTGCGCGACGTGTGCTCGATCTGGTCTTTAGGGCAAGGAGAGGATACGAGAACACCCTAATCTCTGGTTCATATACCCTGTAAAAACATCTCAACTTGACAAGAAAAACCTCAGTAGCACAAGTTTTATAAAAAACCAAATGAACCATTAAGTTGATTTATTTAAACAAAATAAATGTAATTAAATAAAAGAAGCAAAGTTTTATTATAGCTAAGTAGAAATGCAGAAAGTAAATGCCCTCTTTCAAGGAGCTTATTTTCCTACTCTAAGCATGATATAAAAAATGGTTAAGTGTAATCAGAAATCCAATGTAACCACCTGAGCATTTTATTAACATAATTTTTTTTTTCCTTGTCTTTGGTTACCAGCCAAAGTAAGGATACCTTATTCAGAAAATACAAACCTGGGTGATGATTCAAGATGGGCGGGATGGATGGGAGATCATAGGCATGAACAACGTCATAAAAATTCTTCCCAAACTTGTATGTGCTCATGCAGGCTGCTTCTATCCATGATTGGATAGGACTGATATACCAATCAGAACGATGAGGTAGACTAACTACATCATCATACTGATCACCGGGGTTTATCAAATGATAACTTGTTGCACAAGCCCCAAGTAGCTCCAAATCATAAGGAACCTCTATATGTGAAAAAGATGGCAGAG
>LPNX010215357.1:64969-153718 GCA_001517045.1 Pseudotsuga menziesii | reverse complement strand
TTTTTAATTAAATTGCATATTTACATGATGTCCAAAATTATAATGTGTCGGCTAGCACAAAATACCATCGACAACGATTTTTAATCGCCGAAACATAAAATGCTAAATCGATGGTGGGGATTTTGCCTTTAGCTCCACACCATGATTAATTACAATATATACATCATATACATTTAATGCAAACAGGGTGTTACATTATTCCTACATAATTTTTGGGATACCCTATCAACATTAGTGTAATTATATATGTGATTCTTGTCACATTACTTATAAAGTCCTTAAATAAATAAATAAAATGATCTCACTTCTTTTGCAATACATCCACCCCCACTCCTTTTTAAAATTTATAAAATGTGCCTAGTTAGCATGAGTAAATACCCATCCCTTTATGTAGTCTATCATTTAAAACCTGATAATACTTCCTATCCCCCTCCATGCAACATGCAGTCGTTACTATAAGGGTTTTATGTTTTCAAATTACCAAGGGACGTCTTCGTACATATTTTGTAAAATACTCCATTGTCTTAACCCTATAGGCCTCCCTCTTGAATTCCCCTAATTATTTATCTCTACTTGAAGATACAAAATTTGAATTATAGATTGAATTCCTCCTTGAGTTCAACCACATTCAACCTAGTTCTTCACCTTATGGATCACCTAAATTCATTATTCCTAAGAAATAATAACAATTTTGGTATCTTATCATAGATTATGATTCTATTAACAAGATCACTATAACAAATCATGGTCCATTTCCATGGATTGGATATTTTCTAGACCACTTTAAGGGTGCCAATTACTTTACCAAGATGAATTTTACAATGGGTTATCATAAAGTAGGCAGAATCCTACTGACTCTTGGAAAATATCCTTTAAGACTATGTTTAGCTTGTATGATTGGTTCTTTATGACATTTGACCTTACCAATGCCCTTGCCTCCTTCATGTGGATTATTAATTATATTTTCTATACACTTCTAGGATGATTCATTGTAGTTTTTAACTCAATGTAATTCTCATTTTTATCCAACTTAGTGTGAGGAGAACCTATAGCATGTGCACTTGGTGCAAGAGCTACTTCAATCTTCACAAATTGCAACTTAACTGCAATAAGTCTTATTTGGTCTAAACATCCATTCACTAATCAAGTTTTTTAATTGATCAAATTAGGATATGCACATAGATGTACATATCTATTTGGGTCTTAGTATTGACATTGATCTACTTCTTATCTATTTCGGTGCCAAGGTCAACTTCCCACATAGTCCAAATGGTTATCCCAAATTTATTTTCAAAACACCTTCCCACATGTTTTTGAGAAATCACGGTCACATTTTTTCAAACAAGTAGGAATTGTTATGCCACATCTAGTAATCATGATTAATGTATGATATAGTTAGTTGTATGCCAAGAAATGGATGTATAACCTTGAATTCAATGTAGTTTTTGTTTATCTAAATATTGGGTAGTTAAATTTGACTATGTCAAATAAACACGAAAATGATCCATTATAAAACTAGATTCATGTGTATGTGTCTCTTTCACATATTGGTGGATCGTGCATCTCATTATAGGGTTATTGATTCTTAATTGTGGTATTATTTAGAGCATAGTAATCTAGTCAAAGGTGACATTCATATATCTTCTTATTGTAGATGGTCACATAAAACATACTATTCATCCATATAAATCATAAAGAGGAATCAAATTTGTAATAGAGGGAATCTAATTCCATTAAAAATTGTCATATAGTATCAAATGTACATTGACTCAAGGATATTTAGGACCATAAACTAGAAACCTATCATGTTTGAGAGATAGCTAAGATCAATTGTTTTTTGGATTCTTACATTTTTTTACATATGCCATAGTGTGTCATCAATTTGAGCCCCCCCACTTCTCGAGCCTTGTTCTCTTCTTGATTGGTCTATGCCTTATACCCACAGAGTGTAGACCTATGTTGGGAATTGTTGCATGGAGGATGCTGTGAGGATGTGTCATCACCTACATTAAAAAAAAAAATTAAATTGATGAGGTCAATTATTAATCATTAAGTTCAATAATTAAAAAAACATATGCAAAGTTATTTACCTATTTCACTGGTTAAAACTGTTGGAATGGTTGGAACGTGCTCCTCTACTCGCAGAGGGACTTCAGTTGCATGCCCTTCCATTTAAACAACACAAAAATTCATAAGTACATTATCTTAAACATATAAGTATAAAAAAATTCAAATGAACAGTAATAAAAATAACAATAAAAATAATTCATATATGATTTTATAGCTACATTTTCATTTACCCATTACACTAGTAGAGATCGTTGGAATGGTTGGTGTGTGCTTCTGATATGCTTGTAGTGGGACTTCAGTTGCTTTCCCTGCCATTGAAACAACAATAAAATTTGTAAGTATGCAATCATAAATTTATAAGTATACAAATTCAAAAGTAAAATTATTAAAAGTATAAAATGAATATGTCAAATGTGATTTTATAGTTACGATGTTATTTACTTGGTGCACTAGTAGAGACAGTTGGATTGGTTGGCACATGATCGTAATTTGATTGCAAAGGGACTTCAACTGCATGCCCTGCCATTGAAACAATGATAAAATTTGTAAGTATGCAATCATAAATGTATAAGTATATAAAAATTCAAAATTAAAATTATTAAAAGTATACAAAAAAATGAAAAAAATACAATTATTAAAAGTACACAATCAATAAGTAATATTCAAATTAATTTATATCCATATTACAATTATCATGTGACTATTTGGACGAACCGTGTCTTGGTTTCATTCCAATACCTCAATGTTGTTGTCCACTGGTGGTTTCATTTTGATTGGTGCTCCCTTGCTATAAACAAAGAATCACAATCATGTTTTGGTGATATAAAAATGATTTCATTTTACAAATAATGCATGGTTAAATTAAATTGATGGTTATTTATTGTTTCTTACTAATTGGATAGAGGGATCTCCCCTAGACGTTTTCAATGTTCAACCACAACTTCGAATCCAAAATTGAAAGTGAGCTTATGGTCGTCTTCCTCTGTGATTGCATATTGAAACATATCCCTCAGTATTGCAAAGAGATTGGATTTTAGTTATTGGAAGGTGAAACTAAACATAAATTGGGTGGAAATATGAGTGCTTTTGTTTAGATTTTGCGTTACTCACAATTCATGTTGGCAACTTCATATAACCACCTTGGTCAAATATGTGTTGGCCATGTTTCTCAAGCCTTTCCTTTGTTTGTTTCGTTGTGTCTGGGAATCTGTAAAAAAATTGAAATGTGTTGTTTATCACAATTTTATTGAAAATTGAATAAAATTTGATGTATTGAATAAAAAATGTAATGTACCTTGGTGGACTGGGTGGTGTTTCTCCTTCTTTTTTCATTTTATTGTCCTATCCATACCTGATAAGGGTCCTTCATCCCCTATCAGGAATCAAGTGTAGTCGCTCATATCTAGGGTTCTTTTGTAGTTGAACCCTATACATTTCCCTTGCAGTTTTTAAATAACTCCTAGCCAATGAGCGTACCCTGCTTCTGTTGAAGGGATTTATCCCAAACAAATATTCAAGGTAGTCTGTAAGGGAATTTTTCAAGTAGGATTTTTTGGAATTCCACTTTGTGCATATGGTGGGCCCAAATAACTCCAAAAACTTATCATTCATGTATCTACAAAATTTGTTGTTTCCTGCATCTAGAAATATTGTATCATTAATTTAAAAATAATAATATTTAATATTTATATTTCAGGTAGATAACATGTAACAATTGAAACATTAAAAAATTCCTAGGAATCTTCATCCCCTTGAGTGGAATAAGTTTCTCATTTACCAAAACTGTTCCTAGATGTGCCCCCATTCTTTGAACATGTGTTGATCCAGCATATGAATGCATAGCATCAGTAAAAATGTCCCCTCCATCATCATGACTTGTAGGGGTTGGAGTTGTGATAGACTCGGGGGTCACGTCAAGGGAAACTACAAGTGGTGTCTCGCCCTAAGTATGGGGACAATTAGTGATAGGTGGACCTCGCTGGTATATGGTACATCGTGACCAAGCGGTGTGGCGTATGTGCTTCACTGCAGCCAACAACGAGGTGAGGAGATGATGCATCCATGTGAGGTTGCAAAAAATCCTACATAAGAAGGACAATGTTAATTCCATTAGATAATTTAAGTGCTAAATAAATGCAAAACATAATTGAACATATGTTACAAAAATATCTTTCAAAGTTAGTGTTTACCTTATATCTATCTATATCTTGCATCACCTCTTTGACCCGTTGTTTGGTCTCAAGCGTTTGTTCATGTCTAAGCAAATAAATAAGTTCTTTCTACAACTTTATGGAATCCTTTTTTACTGTTTGGGTTGGGTCGAGTGAAGAAAACAACTCATCACCATCAAGATTTAGATTAGGAACATCATGTCTAGTTGACTACATATTTCAATAAAAAAAAGTTAATTCTAAAATCTAAAATAAAAAAAAAATTACCATTCAACCTGAAATTGAAATTGTTTGTCTGTTCTTAAGCTGGTTCTTTCCCTTAATCATGACCCTGCCACATGAAGCCTTAGTAATTGGAATAATAAATTTAAAAAAAATAGAATATGACAAGATTGTATGAATGTATAACCAAAGTACTTAAGATGACACGATATTCATATAAGTGGTACTGATTTTTCATGTTTAATTTGATATATATTTTATGGTAATCCTCTTCCATGGATACATGCTTCCCATTTGGTTGTATAAATGCACTAAAATACAATACAAACATTCACAATCACAATTCCCCTTTGGCAGGACCTCAGCAATCATGGGCATGAATAAGTTTTGAATCCACCAGCTTCTTATGAATAAGAAATGTCTAGTTAGTTGGATTTGAAATATTGTGTATACTTGAAATAAATTCTATACCCTCTTATGGTTTGTGTTCATTTCCTATCCTTGTATCTAGATTCAATAACTTTCTTGACATGATGTTTTGCTTATCAGTCTTTGAAGTGAGCTTGCTACTTTCCAATGTGGCTTTGTAAGAGTAGGAAAAAATAGATCCTACACTTATAAACAACATTAGTAACTAGAAACCTTGAATATGATATATGTAATCCAATACATTATAGAACTAGAAACCTTGATTAGGATGTATGTTAATTCAAAACATTGTAAATCAACTACTTGGAAAAATTCCTAATCACCACTAAAATGCAAAATGTTTACTGATGTCCAAACAAAACATGAGCTTTCCTTGATGAGTTTAATCAAACACTTTTTTACTCTTAGGATTTAAATGTTCATGCATATAATAAATAAGGAGAGAACACAAATCCACATAGAAATACATTTAATATAGACACACAATGTTTATGTAGAAAACCCAAAACCAGGAAAAGCCACCATAATAGATCTATTATCTCCCTTGACCTAAAATGGCCAAGTCCAGCCAAGTGAGATAGCCACCACTCACCTCCAGGCTAATTTACAATGGATACTCCTTAATACTTATAAATGATTCTTTACATGCAATACCATGGTCCACTAATACCATGGAACATAACATGGGCTAGAACAAACCATGTGCTAGACCTAAACTATCTTTGACTCATTCCTGAGTCAAGGTTAACCCTAACAATGCCCCCTTAAACTTGACTTGGAGTAATCACCAACCCCCCTCAATTTTTTACCAAGGAATATCACATATACCCCCTATAACCTAGGTCTAGCTCTCGACTTTACCAATGAGTTACTAGGGGTATGCATTCCTTACCAAGTCTTACATCCATATGCCCATTTACATGCAAACATCTCAATTAAATTTTTTAGTATGTCTTCATGGTGACTACACCATCACCATCTATTGCTTCATCCTCTCACTTTTCCATGCTCTCCTTCTTGCTCATTTTATACCATGCTCCTTTTGTACATGCATCCAACTTTGTCATTGACGTCCATATTAAAAGAATGGCATCTACCAAATTACATGGGTCCTCAGCCATTGTAACCATGACCAATTTTCTAGGAGTTCTCTTTACACACATGGCTCATCAATATTGGTCCCATAACTGAGATTAAACCATCTCATATTCCTCTTAAAATTGAAGACCCAACCCCTTCGACCACATCGAGCTACACTATGAGCACACCTTCCACCCTCGTACCTACCCAGTGGTTCATTCCATACTTGATACAACATTCCTTCTCTACACATAATAGGGATACCTTGTGCTTCTAGCACTCAAGGAAATTACATTCTAACCAGGAACCCACAAAAATTGTTAGGGTGTCAGATACCACTAAATATGCACCCTGCAACATATTAATTAAAAATCAGGTACAAAATCTATGACCTCAAGGATCTCCAACCACATGCTCTGATACCGGTTCTTAGGATTTAAAAGAGAATACATATAATAAATAATGAGAGAATACAAATCCACATAGAAACACATTTAATATAGACACACAATGTTTATGTGGAAAACCCAAAATTGGGAAGAACCACCATAATAGATTTATTTTCTCCCTTGACCTAAACCGACCAAGCCGGCCAAGTGATCTAGCCACCACTCACCTCCGGGCCACTTTACAATGTATCCTCCTCATTCCTTATAAAGGGTTCTTTACATGTAATACCATGGGATAATACCATGGGCCACCAAATATCATGTGTTTATGTATTTGTAACTTTGGAATGTATTCACTTGTATATCTTATGTATTGTACCCCGATGTTTATTCCAGGAAGTATCTGTAATGTAATTGAGTCATGTCATACCTCGATGTTCCTATCAGGAGAATCAATAATGTAAACAAGTCATGTAAATTCATTGATATTAACCCTCCACTGTAAATCAGGGAAATAGTCCCCACAATTGTGTCAAGGTTAATCCTCCTTGTTGATCAGAGGGGAAAGTTCCCACAGTTGTGGGGCACTAGGGTTATTAGACTCTCATAGAGATGTCGGCCCTGGTAAGTAATTTTTAAGTGGGTCTGACATGTCGAAGTGGAAATTAAGTGAATGAAAGAATATAAATAGAGAGTGAGCCTCTCTATTTATCACACACACACTCACTCACTAGGGTGCATGAGTGAGAGAGGAGAAGCTCTCTCAAGAGAGAGAGAGAGAGAACAAGCTATTGGAGATCATCTTTATGTTTTTGGGTTTTACTGCTGCCATTGGTGCTCATTCTATCTCTGAGGAAGTTGCGGGGTATTCTCCTTTATGGTTTCCTCGAGGAAAAATATTTGTGTCTCTTGTCTCTTGAGTTTATTGCCGTGCATGTTATTCTCTTAGATAAGATCCTAAGATCATATTTCTTAAATGATAAAAATCTAACATGGTATTAGAGCTAACCTGAGAAGAATACGTTATGTAGTTGCAGAATCTAGGGATTCTTACTTTTTGTTTCTCTCTCCACAATTCATCATCAAAATAAGGCTAGGCTAACTCTCCATTGAAGGGCGCATCTTTTTGTCGAAGCAGAATTTGATTCCGGGCATTTTCAGTTTTTGGTACGGGAAATTAGGGATTTTTACAGAAGAGGAATTTTTTGAGTGAGACCAGCATAGGATTTCTCTTCTCATCAAAATCAAAGTTTAGAGACATGGTTCGATATTTTTCATTGGGTGAAACTCTTGGAAATTCAAACCCTAGTTTGACCCCGGGCTTGAAAAACCCTAAAATATTGAAACTGATAAGGTTTGGCAGATTCACTATATCTCGAGATGGAAGAATTCTCATAAGACAAAAAATTCATAGGAAGAATATAAATTCCTAATGTACATTTTATCCGAGTTTCAGCCTCAGAATCGCTATATTCTAGGAGATATGATTCCTCTAAGTTAGGGTTCCAGCCTCTCCCAGGATTCCTCCCCAAACAGGACACCTGGGGAGAATTGCTATATCTCTGGCTATGAAGGTCCAAATGAAATTTCTCAAGATGTTACAGAAAGTGCATGTACTTTAATTTCTGTGGTAAAAGTTTTATACCCTGAATATGAAACAATAACACGTGGCATTCCGTACAACTTCGCTATGTTGAATAATATTGAATCAGGTCACCTTGGGAAAACGCTCATAAGTCCCAATTGGTGAAACCAATTCTGATGAAACTTGTGGTGTTGGAACAATAAAAAATGTGTATACCTCAATACGAAATTTCAGACACATAGGGGTAGTAATTTTGGAGATACCACAGAAACAGTATTAGGTATTTCTGCAGAAGAAATTGGTAAACTAGGGCTTCCTGTTCTGGGAGCTTCCCTCCACTGTTTTCAGAAAAGGAATACATTGGAAAGCTCAAATTGAAGAGTTCTATATTTCTATCCTATCATATATGAAATATTCCAAGTTTTGAAAATTAGGGTTTCTCTGACAAACCCTAGATCAGCTAGCTCCAGAACTAGGACGAACACCTCAAATTGAAGGAAGTGATTACTTTCAGCAGACTCTAGGAAGAGCACACATGAGAATAAGCTCGACTCATAATAAGAGGAAATGGGAGCAATTGAAGATCAAGCTCTCATGATTCAAAGAATATCCCTCAAGTGATATGAAGGACTCAATTATTAAAGAGCCTCTTATCCATCTTGAGCATTTGGATAAGAAATGGTGATGTAATGAATGAAGAATATGATGAAGCAGAAGGCTCAAGAAGGAGTCTACCCATGAAACAAATAAATATAAGTATTTCATTGTCATTTCATGATATTTTTATGTTATGCATTTGTTTATATTCAATTGATGTATTATGCATGATAGAATGTTTGCATTGCTGACAATATACTACTAATATGCATGTGATGGGTAAGTAGCTCATGGTGCTATACAACTCTCCATTTATACTTATCTAGAATGAAACCTCTTTGCTGACATAGTGGATTAGTGCACAATCTCAATGTTGTCCTGGTAGAGATGGAAGGCATCTAGAAGGTTTCCGTGAGATATGGATGAATGTTGTATTGGCTAAAATAGTTGCATGATTATATCTTTATGCATAAGAATTTACCATTATGAATATGCATTATGAAATGTTTCTAATCATACAACTGGTGCATTTGACTTGTAGGAAAGATCGTGTACAATTTCCTACAAGAAAAGAAGGATGAGACTTGTTCTGAAGAAAGAGTGATGACAATTCAAGATTCACTCTAATAATCCAAAATGAAGAATGATGTCTAGGATGCAGTATTGAGACCTGAAGGGAAGTTCGTAGTTCCATCATGTAGTAGATGGAAACATCATGGGATACAAGGCAAGATTTGTGGCACGAGGCATAGACTATGAAGATACATTTGTAGCCGCTAGAAATATATATGACAGGAAGAATCATGTTTGCAAATAAAAGAAGGCCTTGTACGAGCTCAAAAGGCACCCATGGGATAACACATACATGAGGAGCTTGAAGATCACTTAGGGTAATGAAGATCTTAACCTTTGCTACAAGGTCGAAGATGAAAGCCTGTAGAGGATGACAAGCTCACAGATGGGTGTGAGAAGAACTTTTGAAAAGTTTAAGATAGAGGATATTGGTATCCAGTGACCCTAGATGGATACATAGAATAATAGTAGCAGAGGAAGCTACTTGTCACTCCAGTACATGCATAGGGAGAACGATGCTTCGCTTCAGAGGGAGTGACTACAAAATATCTTGAGGTTTGACATAGTACGATAGGATGGATAAGTTATTGATGACTCTAGGATTTACTTAGAGTAAAGCAGATTCCAACCTTTACTTCAAGGTTGAAGGTGGAATACCAGTGATGCTCCTATTATATGTTGATGACTTGTTCCTGACAGAAAAGAGGAACTCATTAAATTGCAAGAAGGAGACTCGCTGCCGAGTTTGAGATGAAGGACTTGGATATGATTCACTACTTTCTAGGCATGGAGGTGTGGACAAGGGAAGTATGCAGTAGAGATCCTGAAGAGGTTCAAGATGATGTACTGCATGGCCATAACCACACCTATGGCATCGAACCTGAAGCTACTAAGTGTTGCTTCATCAAAGTCGGTTGATGCCATGATGTATCGTTAGATGAGTTTTTCCTTGATGTACTTGACGAATACAAGACCAGATATTTGCTTTGTTGTGAAAACAATGAGACATGTTCACCTGATGGTTGCAAAGCATGCAGTGAGGTACTTGAAGGGTACAATTGAATATGAGCTCACGTATGAGGTGAATTAGAACATTAACCTGGAGGGTTATGTGGATTCGGATTAGATAGGCAGTGCCATTGATAGGAAGAGCACTTATTGGTGTAGCAGGAAGTAGTCTTGTCTGGCACTGAGTACAGTCGAGGCAAAAGATGGTGCCACTTTCTATTTGCGAGGTAGTATGTTTCCTTTGAAAAATGCTATTTGTTTCGGTTGATCTAACTTGCATTTTTGTATGATGCAGAGAGGAGTAGTGATCAAGATTGAGATCTCTTGAAATAGGGAGTTCTAGCATAGTCAGTGAGACAGGTTATCTAAGCATAAATCCTGGCAAATCTCGTAGGTTGCTCATATGTAATTAGTCCTGTAGGTTTTCCTTAGATGTAATAGGTCCTGGTGAAGATTGCAGTTTATCCTTGGACATAATCATCCATGATGTGATTCTATGCTAGAAATGGCCAAAGTGAAGTTTGAGTACTTCAGGGAGAAGCTTGGTGTTCTCCATATTGAGGTTCCTTCCAAGGGGAAGTGATGAGTCCGTGAGCCCTTCTGACATGGTGAGAGGATTGGTTCCTTCCATGGTCAGATGTAAATGTTGTGGCCCTTCTGACATGGTGGAATCCTAAGCTTCACATGGTCATATATACATGCATAGATGCTCTAATGTGATTGTGGGTTGTGTTACCACATGATCAGTGTAGAGCCATTCTGATGTGATTGATGGATGTGTTCCCACTTGATCAGATATAAGTACTGAAGGCCATTATCTAGGAGAATGGAGGCACCTGGTCAATTACCATGAATACTCAGTTTAGTGCTGAGAGGCCATTCTCTAGGAGAATGGAGGCACCTGGTCAGTTACCAAGAATACTCAACTTAGTGCTGAGAGGCCATTCTCTGGGAGAATGGATGCACCTGGTCAATTACCAGGAATACTCAGCTTAGTGCTGAGAGGCAATTCTCTGGGAGAATGGAGGCACCTGGTTAGTTACCAGGAATACTCAGCCTAGAGCTGAGAGCCATTCTGATATGACTGTGGGATTGGATCCCACATGATCAATTGTAAGTGCAAATCCCTTCCATGGATGGTAGTAGTTGTGTCCTACCATGCCATTGGTTGTAAGTGCAGATCCCTTCCATGGATGGTAGTAGTTGGGTCCTACCATGCCACTGGTTGTAAGTGCTAGGCCCTTCCACAGATGATAGTAGGTGTGTCCTATCATGCTGATGGTTGTAAGTGATGGGCCTTTTCACAGATGATAGCAGGTGTGTCCTATCATGCTGGTGAATGTAAGTGCTGGTAATTTCTGAAATGGTTCTTGGATGTGTTCCTCCCATGGTCAGATGTAAGTGCTGGGCCTTTCTGACATGGTTCTTGGATGTGTTATTCCCATGGTCAGATGTAAGTGCTAGGAATTTCTGACATGGTTCTTGGATGTGTTCCTCCTATGGTCGGATGTAAGTGTTGGGCCTTTCTGACATGGTTCTTGGATGTGTTCCTCCCATGGTCAGATGTGAGTGCTGGGCATGCCTTTCTGACATGGTGGTGGATGTGTTCCTCCCATGGTCAGATGTAAGTGCTGAGTAGGCCTTTCTGACATGGTTCTTGGATGTGTTCCTCCCATGGTCATATATAAGTGTTGAAGAAGATGAAGACCTACATGGAGGTTAGGCCTACAATTAGCATGAAAAAGGGCTAGCTCTGTAGAACTTCCCGTGACAAGAAGAATGGAGAGATAGCACCATTTGATTGACATAGCAGAAGCAGTGATGATAATGATGAGCCAATGATGATATAGACTTGATGATGATCCAGTGATGCTCCAGATCAAGTGATGATCCAGACTTGATGATGATCTAGTGATGATCCAGATCCAGTGATGATCCAGACTTGATGAAGATGAATTGATGATGAAGATGACTTGAAGATGAAAATGACTTGAAGATAAAGATGACTTGATGTTGATCCAGATGATACAGAGAAGAAGACTTGTGCTGATAAATTGTGTCGAGGGAATACCTTCCTAGTTAAGAGGGAGTGTTGATGTATTTGTAACTTCGAAATGTATTCACTTGTATATATTATGTATTGTACCCCAATGTTTATTCTAGGAAGTATCTGTAATGTAATTGAGTCATGTCATACCCCAATTTTCCTATTGGGAGAATCAATAATATAAAAAAGTCATGTAAAGTCATTGAGATTAACCCTCCACTGTAAATCAGGGCAATAGTCCCCACAATTGTGTCAAGGTTAAGCCTCCTTGTTGATTAGAGGGAAAAGTCCCCACAATTGTGGGGCACTAGGGTTATTAGACTCTCATATAGATGTCAACCCGGGTAAGTAATTGTTAAGTGGGGACGACATGTTGAAGTGGACATTAAGTGAATGAAAGAATATAAATAGAGAGTGAGCCTCTCTATTTATCACACACACACTCACTCACTGGGGCACATGAGTGAGAGAGGAGAAGCTCTCTCAAGAGAGAGAGAGAGAGAACAAGCCGTTGGAGATCATCTTTATGTTTTTGGGTTTTACTGCTACCAATGGTGCTCATTATATCTCTGAGGAAGTTGCACAGTTTTCTCCTTTATGGTTTCCTCAAGGAAAATTCTTTGTGTCTCTTGTCTCTTGTGTTTATTGCTGTCCATGTTATTCTCTCAGATAAGATCCTAAGATCATATTGCTTAAATGATAAAAATCTAACATCATGGGCCACCAAATACCATTGGCCACCAATACCATGAACAATACCACGAGCTATAAGAAACCATGTGCGCAAACCATGTGCTAGAACTAAAATACCTTTGACTCATTCCCGAGTCAAGGTTAACCCTAACAGTTACAAATTTTTCAATGCCATTGTCATAAAATATTTCACTGTTGTCCCAAATATTTCTAAGTGTATGCACTTGTGTTTAAGGGTGTATTTGACTTTTTAAAATGATAGTTTCTCACCCCACAAATTCCTAACATTTCATACACCAAATCACTTGCATTAAATAATAAGCAAAACAACTTTGAATTGAAAATATCTTAATGAAATGACAAGTAATAGATCTTATTCAATTAAATAATGAGCAAGGTACATGCCTAATTTTTTTTATGATAGATCTGGAAATTTAATTCCTTTCCCATAGTGGACAAGTTACCCTTGTGATTGTTGTAGCATAACTCTAAGAATGGGCTTATCAATTGGCTGAAGATGTTCAATGAACCTCTTTGCAACCCAATAAGAATAATACTGTCCACACTTTGTATACACATTCAAATACACCAGATGATGTATTATTATTGGAGTTTAGATTACTATCCTTAATAATAATATGGTAGTGTTTCCCAATCCTGTAATAAGGAGATTTCCCAAAAGAGAAATTGCATATTCGACACTATAAATGGTGTATTTACTCAGATAGAAGGAAGAATAACCCTTGTCTAGACTAGAGAGAGGGCAGGAGGAAATGTATGACACCTTTAGATTTGGATTGCTTGACTTTTAGGAAATAATAAAAACATCCAAACTTGCCCCTTCTCCTATCTTATGGATTCAGTTAAGGAATGATGAATTTAATGCTTACAAGCTCAACCAGTAGAATCCAAAACTTTTAGGAATGAAGACATTAGTTTGCAAACTTGAACTAGACCTTCAATACATGCCCAAAACCTTACCCATCTCCACAGATCATGCTGGTAACTGATCCAAAGAAGATATCTATGCATGACAACTCTTATTCAACAGTAAGAAAATGAAACAAAATTGTATGGAATGTAACCACTTGATGAGAAGGAAATATCTGTTGTAGAATGGAGGCCCAAAGCTTAGTAAACTCCTATCAATGCACCCTTCTTGGATATGAGCATTTAAAGGTGAAAATGAATTATATATGGTGGATTTGACCTTCAAAAATTTGCTCACTCTTGACAAAACCATGTTGAGAATGAAGATGATATAGAATCCAGATAGCATTTAAGGTAAAAATAGAGCTATATAAAGATAATTCAATAAAAGGTGACCAGAGAAAACAAAGAGGTATGGCACATACAACTCCAATTGTGGAAGAGATAGAATAGCATAGATCCATCTTAACCCTAGATCTACTAAACAATGAGAGGGATCAAAAGCCTCAATGTATTTAAAGTATTTGAGAGTGAAAAAACATTGAGGTTTTCACCTTGAGGTTAAACACACACACATGAAGTAATGTTCATCTCCCCTACCTGGCTTGTAGAAACACCTTTTGGTGTGTTGGGCTAGGAAAAGTGCATAAGGAAGAATTTGACGCGCAAGTGCAAGAAAGGAAAACAAGTGCACGACTGAGGAAAAGCAGGTAAAGGAAGAAGCATAAGCGCATGACGGAGGAAAAGCAGGTAAAGGAAGAAGCACAAGCGCAGAGCAGGGGAAGCTGCGATGAGGATCAGTGCGGTGAGGAAAAGAACATCTAGAGTTGATGGAAGAGGTGAGTAGAATAGTTAAAGATGAACAGGTGAAAGTCAAGGAAGACTGCAAAAGGAAAAACTAGCGGAAGACTAAAGGACAGTTTTGCGACTAGTTATGACCTGTAAAGATAGGCTGAAAGACATTTTCATGGCTAGTTAAGGCCGTGGTTAATGTAATAAAGGACCTTTGTGGCTAGTATGGCCTAGAATTAATATAATAGTAGATATTTTGTAGCTACTTGAGTCTGTAATAACTGAGATGTGCTCAGTCTACCATGCGCGGTCTTGTAAACACTATAAGTAGGAGGAACCCTCTCTGTATAAGGGTTAGCTTCATTAAGAGTTAAGAAGGGTAGGATTATTGTAAAATATCAAAGAGGAGTCTAATAGTATAAGGTTGTTGAGCCGCGAATCTGCAGTTGAGTGCATAGACCGTTTTGTAGGACTAATTTGTAGCTAAGTGTGCAGACAGTAGAGTAGAAGAGTCGATCCAGGTTGTGTGTAGATCAGTAGGAGTAGATAGAAGCAATAAACCAGAGAGTATGAGAGCAATAAATAGTTGAGAAAAAGACATATCTTAAGAACAGTCTGTAAGTCACAGAATGCAAGGTGCTACCTATATTTCTCATTCCAGATGAAGAGCACCTTGGTGGTTTTTCCCAGATGGGTTTCCACATTATTTCCTTTGTTGAGTGATTGAATGCTTATGTGAATGTTGAGTAATTTCCTATATTGTACTGTTGATGGTTAGTGTTTGAATGTATGTCGCAATATTACCAATCAATAAATGAATGAATGTTTAAAGCATTGTCGACATGTTATGTATGATCTCATGGTTAATCTGTTAAGTTACAATATAAGTAGTACCATGTTCATTATAAGTAAGGAATCAACTATGCCACACAATTGTGCTATTTGTTAAGTGGTTAAGGACAAGGTTGCGTCGCGCGTCGGTTGTGGCACATCGTTGCACCTATGTTGCATAGTAAAAGACTCCATACCTCGGGTGAGACTGCACCTGTCTTGCGGGTGTTGCCGAATGAGCTTGCTTTGTCGGTCTGATTTCTTTTGGTGTCTTGTTGGTATTGTGTTTTTGTTGAACCTCGGGTCGAGAGAAGAAGGAAGATTAGGCCAACATGGTGCAACAAGGAGGCCAACAAGGTCAATGGAACAATTTTGAGGGAGTAGATATATATATCCCATAATCAAAATTATGGATATGGTGGTTGTTATGCCAAATTATTCCTTGGTATGCAAATGAGAGACAACTAAATACAACGTCACATGCATTGCAAGGCATATCAAACTCATCCTAAGAGAAAGGAAAAAAAAGTTTCCATCCAAGTCCTTATTAGAGAGAAAACCCATGCAAGAGGGATATAAATAAAAAATCAATCATATATCCACATTCACTAGTTTTACTGTAGTAGACCTCGTGTAGAATGAAGTTGATCTCTAAAACAACAATTCCAAGAGTCCAAGAAAGTGAGCAAATTGTAATATTAATTGACTAGATGTCTTGAAACTAGTGGAACTAGTAAACACTATTGTTGATACAAGTTGCAGGTTAGTGAATTGGGAGTATACTCATTCTTTTGGATTATTATTAGAATAAATATGCATATTCAATGCAATCATGAGTTTGGAGCCAGAAGAAATATCTTATATAGTAAATTCTAAGAAAAGTAGAGACTTTCTAAAAAAAAATCAGGAAAATAATTTCTACCTAAAAGAGAAAGGCCCATCAAATTGATGATAATTATGTTCATAATTATAGATCAAAAAATAGAAACCCAACACTAAGACTTGCAGTTTATAGTAGCTTAATAGTGTAGCATATATGATGATTTTAGATGAAAGGTTTTAAATATCTCTTATATCTCATGTCATGTATACATAATATTTCTAAGTGTTGGGTGTTAGTTGCATGAACAAAATCCTTCATGGATTTAGTCTGGAAGATGGATTATTGTATAGATTTAATATCGTTTGCATCCCTCAAGGAGAGTCAAGAATCAAGCTAATGTAAGAATCTCATAGCTCCATATTTTTTGGACACTTTGGCGTCAATGAGCAACTAGCACGGGCGCGCGCACACACACACACACACACACACACACACACACACACATGTATGCATGTATGCATGTATGTATGTATGTATGTATACACACACCCACACACACACACACATGTATGCATGTTTGCATGTATGTATGTATGTATGTATGTATGCATGTATGTATGTATATACACACCCACCCACCCACCCACACACACACACATTGTCTATGAATGTGGATCATTGTAGATAAGTTTGTAGAATATTGTAATATGAGTAACATATCCAAGTAAGTAAATTCGAACTTGGGATTGCACCACCCAGTACTAGTCTTGCCAAGGCCATATAAGATAAGGATGTTGGTAGATACCCTACAATTAGCCCCTTTCACTATTGTTTTTGTTTAAGAGAGTTTAAGTGCTCATTCTGGTGCTATTATTCCATCAACCACTTGATCAACCATGTGTTACTCTACCCACTTGATTCCAAATTTGCTTGGTGACTGTCACATGATTGACATATTGTAAATTATAAACTTGCACAATCTTTCATCAAAGTATATTTTTGATAAAATGGAAAATGTTATCGTTTGGTTTCTACCTATTTAAGTCCATAAATTTTGTCAATCTTTAATGAAAAATAAAATATGTGTGTTTTGAAGGAGTCTCCCATTTCGAGGTTCATAAATTGTTATACATTGTTCCTTTTGCAGGTGTTCGAAATGAACCTCTTATGCATGTATTATTCCCTCAATATTTTTAAAATTTGTCTCCTTAGGTGGATGCTCCTGACAATGATCATATTTTTGAACTTGCAATAGCTAGGTGTAACACCTCGGTTTTGATTGCATTAAATGTACATGATGTATATATTGTAATGAATCGTGGTGTGGAGCTAAAGGCAAAAGCCCCACCATTGATTTAGTTGTGTTATGATTCGGTGAATGGAATCATTGTCGATGGTCTATCGTGGTATATGGAATATATTAAGTTTTGTCATCATGTAAATATGCATCTTTAATTAAATAACCCAACCAGCTATGTTCGCGGCAACTAAATTAAGAAGGGGCATGATTGTCATAAGGATAAGGGAGGGAATGTCAAACCTTGAACCAATGGGGAAAAATCCATGTGTCACCACCTTGTTTGATTTTCCCATCTTTCCTTGTCTTATCCAACTACCACCTTAATGCTTTGCAGAGTAGTTGAGGCAGTTATTTGCTGGGTAGGATTGTCATTCATTTCCCACACGCACACTACACCAGTGAATCAAACCTCATGTTGGGTAGAAGAAATGACTGCACCCATCATTCCACTCTCTCCACGACGGTGCTGTAAACACTTCCGCACTTCTGACTCACTGTTCTCCATTGTCGCTCATCCTCACACAAGGAAAAACGCCTTGTGTCTCATGTAGAGGAATTATTTTTCTGTTTGGTCTCACGCAACCAGGAGAGGGATCCGTTTCGACTGTCATTCGTGTTTTCCACAGAGAGGTATCTGGTGTGTTTCCATCCATATATTGGGATATGGTGTAAATTTCTCTCACACACAGGTTGGGAGGCTGATTTTCCTTCCCCATTGCGATCTGTGTAAGTCTTCCTTGTGGCTTCATTGTTGAGAACGGATTGTTGTTTCCCCACATTGTTGGTTGTGTCTGTTTTACATTTTGGGACTGCTGTAGGTTGTTTTGGAGTTGTTTTGGCCACGGTAGGGTCAAGAAAGACTCGAGAGTTGTTTTCCTTGCCCAAGCTATGAATCGCTTGTGTGACTGCGTGTATGCAGTGGTTGGTCTTCGAACTGTGTTGGGAGCAGGGATGGGGGCTTGGTTTGCTTGATAAACTTGGTGTGCTTGGAAACCACACAGATAGAGGTAGAGGGCTGGCTTTCTTCTCCACAACCCCTGAATAGCACTGGAAGGGAAGTCAGGGCCTGAGGGACTGTGTAGCAGAGAAGGGACTGATTCCTTGTGTTGGGTGTGTGTGGGTGTCTTAGAAGTTAGGCTAGTTCTGGTGTAGGTGTTCCTAGCTCTATAATGGGCTCACTAGCTTAGAATTTAGCCTTTCCCAGCTCCTTGATGGCTTGATAAACCTGACCATGTTGGCTTGGATATCTTGTTGATGGCCTGATAAACCCAATTGTGTTGGCTTGGCTATGTTTTGTGTATCCTTGGCTATGTGTAAGCTTGCTTGTTCCTTGTTCCTTGGGGAGTCATGCCCAGCTCGGGGGTGGCAGCATTGCTGAGAGATTTAGGAGCATGCTAGCCTATGGTTGGGTGGAACGTTGCAGCGGTGTAGCTGGTTACGGGACGAGTTCTTTATGAGATAAGTAATCTTGTCTATTTTACTTATGCAATCATATTTACTGTTAATGAATATGATGACATGTTGAATGCTTGTATGAACGTATGTTTGCTTCCACTGTATGATAAATAATCATGTTGCATGTTCTAGTTCAAAGCATTTTGTTTCAGCATTTTATGTACATACATGTCCATGGGGTGGTTGCACGGATGGTTAATGCCATGGTAGCGTCCTCTTCTCTAGTCGAAGGGTTAGGGACGTTACACTAGGCCACGCAATTGGAAAAAATATTCCTATAGGCATAAATAAGATATTTTTTCTTGGTGAAGAATTTGCTCTCCAAACTTCAAAACTATCCACTCTATCATTTTAGATAGGAAAATACCTTGGATACTCTCTTCAAGAAGAAGAAGATACAGATGAAATTTCAACCCCTACTTATGCTTACATCATTGTTACAGAAAGTGCATGTTCTGCCATTATGTGGTTAGAATATTGTTGAATATTTTGAAATTTTTACTTGGGTTTTGGGAAATGGGTCTCTTGAACACAGTGCCAAACATTAGGACGTTGGATTGATTCATGCATTACTAGTTTGTAATACCTCAGATCTGATATTCAGATCAGAATTCTAACTCTTCTATAATTATTAATTGAGGTGTGCAATCGGATTTTTGCAGTCACATTAACCACTTAAGATGCAAGGGAAAAAATGTGAATCACTAACAAAGTTGTGGTAATATAGAAGAGGGTTAAGGAAGAGACCAATGAAAATTTAGGAAATATAAATTTCCTTCCATAGAACATGTAAATAAGGAACCATTTAGGTTTCAGAATCAGCTTTGCTGAGACCTACTGCCACGCTTCTGGGTCACCCAACAATGCAACTAAGAAGAACTTTCACATCCATTCAACCATAGGTTTTTTCAATTTAAAGAGGTGTTATAAGAAATTTAATAAGCATAAAATTAGGTTTCATAAGTTCAGGAACATATCTGGATTGGTTTGGGGTTGTTTGGAACATTTTGGGCAAAACTAGCAGTTTTGGCCTAGGGATACCCTGCGCAATGATGGATGTCAAAACATGATATGAACTCAACGAAATAATTGTATGAGGAATGGGATAGGTAATGGGGTGTTTTAAATTCCAAAAAAAACTTTTGGAATGGAATTTGGATGCATAAAACTTCTAGAATGAAGAACACTGTAAAACTAGTATATTTTTCCTAGTCAACTAGCACGGGTGTGCAAAAATGGATGAATTTCAAACCAGATTGTATTTAGACCTGGTAATGAAGTTTTACAGAGACTAATATATTATTTATTAAAACATCATATAATCTAATACTAATTCCATGGAAATTAGTTCATTCTAATTACATTAAACTATAAAAAACCCCACTAGATGGGCACATAAATCTATTCTCATGAGAAATTTAACATGGAATATCTATGGGACAGAAAATCACTGTCATATACATATCATAAGGAGTAAATATTATCTACATAAGTTGATATGAACTTTATGGGATCCTCTTTAGCTCAAAATCACCTGCAATAAGATAGAAGGGGAAAGAGAGAAGAAGGGGAATGGGAACCTTGGGGCGCATCTCCCAAGAGACTGAGGAAAAAAAATTAGTAAGGAAGCCTTAGCTTCATAAACACCAAAATAATCATCAACCAAACTTAGAAATGGATCTCCAATTGATCCGTCGGACCTCAACTTGTGTGCATTAAAAGTTTGTGTTAAAAAGAATGAGTTCAGCAGGTGAATTAATGGAACAACATTAACAGGAATTAAATGCTGAAAATAGATGGAAAACAAAACTGATAAATAGATATAAAAGAAACACAGAATCAAAGAGTCACAAAACAGAAGTTGATAACGGAGTTCACCCCCTTCACTGGGCTACGTCTCCAGGTCCCTCTCCAATGGGTACCGATCCAATTAATCTCTTTAAGATGGTAGAAAATGGTTCTGGAATCAAATTCAGCAACTGTGAATAGAATGCTGTACAAAGTCTTTAAGACCTCTCTTCTGGAAATTACAATTAGCCTTCGAAAGGCAAAGAAAGCTAAATTATAACAAAGAATGTCGACTTGAAAAGAAACAGCATCTGGGCACTTCCCAGCAACTCCCTAAGTTTCTCATAATAGAAAAATGAAGCTCTGTGCTCTAACACTCTGCAAAATCAAATTTGACAGCTGTACAAATAGAATGTTGGATAGAAAGTCCTCAAGACTCCTCTCTGGAAATTACAATCTGGTCTTCAAAAGAAAATAAGCCAAATTATAACAGAGAGTGGTCGACCTCTAAATACAAACAACAATCTGGATAAATTACAGCTGACCCCGCAAGCTTCTCCTAGCAGGAAAAAAAAAATGCCCCCTCAATGTGGCCAGAAACACGTTTATATAAGTATTCAGTCCCAGGGTAAGTAACGGTTCAATAGCTATTATCATCACAGCTGTTATATTTTTCATTATCGCTACAATCATATGCTAAAATGGAACCATGCAATCCCGCCAAATTGCTGCCCAAGCGTTATGTTACCACGATGTTCCATATCCCCGAAACATTGCAACCAACTCCACGCACATGTGTTGACTCACAACACGTTGCAATGGCCGTTACGCACATATGTTGCACCATACCATAGCGTCACATGTAATGTAACCATTTGATGTCACCACTAACTTCGCGATGTCATAGCAAGTGTGATATGTCTGTCACAACAAAGGCGATATGTATGTCGCAGCCAGTGTGATATGTCTGTCACAGCAGTGCGATATGTCTGTCACAGTAGGTGCGATGTATGTCGCAGCAGGTGCGATGTATAGCGCAGTAGGTGTGACGTATGTCATAGCAAGTGTGATATGTCTGTCACAGTAGGTGCGACGTATGTTGCAGCAGGTGCGACGTATGTCGCAGCAAGTGCGATATGTCTATCACACTATACATGAGTTAAAACATATGTTATGTTCTTTGAACCATAGATTAAATACCATTGTACCATATTGGATCAGTGTAATTTGAAGATGAATAATCCACCAGATCACCAATTGTCTTTAAATAAACCTGGGTGACATGTTGAACAAGTCAATCACTTGTTGAGCAAGTTACCACCTGCTAAACCCTAACCCTAGCCACATGGTGTGCCCTCCTTGAGAAAATGTCATGTATGAGACAAGAGATATGTTTCATGTCATCAACCTTCATTCAATTTAGAAAATGCACCCTCCTTAGTGCTGGAGTTGCCTGCTTTTGCCTATGACAGCTTTTATGCACTACTTGCTTTTGTAATTGAACTCAAAATGGAAATTGCGCCCTCCTTTGGCATAGAATTTCCTGATTTTCCTTATGACTTATTTTCTGCACTTTTTCTTTTTTTACTGAACCTCTAAATGGAAATTGGGCCCTCCTTTGGCCATGAGTTTCCTCTTTTGTGTCTGACTACTTTTTCTTTGCTTTTGATACTTTCCCTCTTTCTTGTCTGCTTGCTTTTGTCAGCCCCTTGACAGTTTCTAATTATCCTCCTAGGCAAGTTGAATTTCCTAAGTGCGCCCTCCTAACATGGAAACTTAATTCCACATATTTATTTGTACATTAATTAATAATGGAAATAAATAAAACCATGTACATGCCTCATAAATAAAAATTTAATTAAATTCACTAGGTTAATTAATTAATTCATCTTTTGACCCCCTAGGTGTTAATGAAGGTCAACAATTTTGATGTCCCTTCAAGGGAGGGACATGGAAATCCTGCTCTCCCAAGTCTGCTTGTCCTCAAGCAGAAGCACTCTAGAGTGATGCAAAAATTTTCCACCATGTTTCTGTTGCACCACTTTGATCATAGTCATTTCTTTAATGACCATTTTTTTCAACAAAATTGTCAACCCAGTTAAGGTAACTGAGTAGAATTCCTGGATCCCACTGCCTCCTCTACAATGATCCAAAAGTTTCTGCCCCTTTTGGAAATATGTGATTCCAAAGAATGCCAGGGTCCCATGGTATTATCTTCCCCCTTCCAAACATCAGTAGCAACAACAAAATTTTATCATTGTAGAAGATGAAAATGAGGATGTGAAAATCATACCACCAAACTGAAAATTGATCACTCCCCATGAAAAACTGAATATCTTTGAGACTCTCCCACCCATCATTGAACTTCTTAGTGTGGGACCACATCATCTTGAACCTCCCTAAAGTATGAAAATCCATGTGCAATATAGACGAGAACTCACATCACTGCTGCTATGAAGACACAGGTGGTTATCCCATGCCCCTTCATGTATACTAAGAGCATAATATAGCATCCATACATTCTCATGCCACTACTCATACAATTTTTCTAATGTGTGTAATGTCTCTCCATTGATGCAAGCAAGATATTTACCCTCCAGAGTACACATCTCAATCATGTGTCTAGCCACCCAATCAATGGAAATACAGACTTGCATGTTGAATGATTCAAGTGGGAATAATTAAACTACCATTGACGCACTTGTCAAACCACATGGCTTGACCATCGATCCCTAAAATAGAAGAGCGGGAGTCTCATGCTCCTCCTATGGCATCAACAGAAAAAATCCTTTCACCTAATTTTCATCCCCACATGATGTGGCTGAAATAGAAGTGTGGGGTGAAGAATTGTGAACCAAAACCCCACAACACTCATCCATCAATCTAATGGATGCAAAAATTCCTACATTGGTTGGATCAGTGATAGTGTGATCATGTGCCTCCTCCAAAATGTACAACACTTTCCTATAGGTAACTCATAATCTCTTAGGAACCATGCAAGTGCTTTCTCTTCATCTTGTTTGACCTCAAGATCCTCAAGCACATGAAAATTAGAATGCATCTCATGTTCATGTGTATGGGGGTATCTAATGGCTGAAAATTAAGTCTTTGTTTTTGTTCATATGTTAAGACAATGATAGTCCCAACTAAAAAATTATTGTAGAAATAAAATACTTCACCTCCCAAGGTCTTCATTCCAAAGGAGTCTCTATCCACCCAATCAATGGATGAATAAGGTATTTTATTTGATTATCCATATGGAATGTGATCAACCATCCTTCTGATAGAGAATAACACTTCATCCTTCCTCTCAATCTTAGTGAGTTCCTGGCCAATGTTTTCTTCCTCATATATTTTCACAAGCATCTACAAATATGCTCCTTCCTCATGGTTGTCGTCCACATGAGGTTCCTTGTGCACATCCAAAGTAGTTTCTACCATATGAAAATTATTCTTTTCCCTTTGAATTTTATCATTATGCAACCTTGAATCTTTAAGGGCTTCTTGGGTTCTCTTCAAGGAATCATATGTATCCTCCCATTTACTATGGAGCCTTTCAGACTCTTCTATTTCCTTCTTGAATGCACAATGGTACATTTCAGCCACCATGAGGAGATGATCTCTGTCAAATATTAAGTTCATATAGATCTCCCTCATATTGTCTATTCCTTCTTTAAGTGCTATGCACTCTTACAGAAAGGATTCTCCTTCCATTTCTCCTCCAGAAGATTTCCAACAACATTTTTCCACCAAGGTTGTTTATGGATACCATAAGCTTCTGTTTGTCCTCCTTTAGTGATCTACCCAAATTATTTTTATCACAAATAATACCCCCCACCAATATTTCTTCTTCTAACAAATGACATACATGACCATTTTTCCCGTGGAGTGAATCCACAACACAAAACTCATTCTGAACATACAAGTCAGCCTTTGAATTTTATGCAAAATAACTTCCATGATGTAAAGTGGAGGGTGTCTGTAAAGGTTGGAATGAAATGTGATATTACAAAAATAAGAAATAAACTCATTCCTTGTAATTTCATATTCATCATACTGCAAGAGAGTACAAAAATATGAACTGTGTGCATCCCTTTGCATCAGATTTTTCTCCTTTGAATTTTCTAGTTCACACCCAGTTGGTGGGGGCTTGTACTCCACTTCATTAGGAAGTTCAAATGAGGATTTCAGATCTGATATATGTTCTTATTTTGGATATGATCCAATATATCCCTTATCACCATTGAAAAAATCACCCTTCTTTGCACTTTTTTTGTGATCACCAACAAAGAAACTAGGAGTGAATTCATCTCCCTCAAAATTGTTCTTCCTTTTGCAGCAGTCATATGAAAGTGAAGTCTTTTCATCCTCCCATTTATCATATGGATGTAAGTAAACATGGATGCTACAAAAATCAGAACCTTTATCATACATGTTCTTCATCTTACCCTCTTCATGTAAATATACTATGGAGGCCTACTCCTCCACTAAATTCTCTGGTTCATACCCAAGTGGTGTGGCCTTGTCTTCTTCTTCATTATGTGGCTCAAGAGGTGACTATAAATATGATTTGTGTACTTATTTTGGATCTGATCCAAAATATGCCTCACCACCCATACATGAACCAACGTCTTGAGCAGTGATCTGGAGATCACCCGCAAAGAAGATTGAAGTGCATTCATCTTCAATTTATTCTCCTATGCAACCACCTTGTGGTGACTTGCACTTCACCTCATGGATCTATGTCTCTACTTCATTTCTCTTCTTCTTTAAGGAAATTGAGGTTTATTCATCTTGCGTGGTAATCAACTCAAATATTTTTGAAGCTCTGTTTGAATAAAAACCAAACATTCTCCTACTGCTTGAACAAGTAGATGGCTTTGATGAATCTTTCATTTTGACTCCTCTTTTAGCTCTAGGTGGCAACCATCTAGTCCCCACTTTCTTGCACACTTCATCAACCATGTGTGTACTAATTTTGATGTTGGTTCCATAGTAGGGATCTCTAAATAAATTTTGTATATCTAGAGTGCAGTAATCTGGAAAATATAAGACCTCCCTTATCTCTTTTTTTAAAGAACAATATTCCATGAAATATTGGAAATATTCCTTAGAGTTCTTTTCGTTGAACATTTTCCCACCAACACTTGTAGATTTCTGCCAAATGAAATCATCATAATATGGAAGCAATAAATCATCAACATTATCCCTATTGAATCTACCTGAGGTATTGCATGAGGGTTCTTCATAGTATTCTTATTCATGTTGCTCAATGTCTTCTTCAATCACTAGTAGGAGCTTCATAGTTGCACCTGGATTTAGTGATTTGCAAAATTTATTCACTGAGAACTTAACACCCACAGGGATGGATGAAAGTGCTATGATACCACTGTAACATCCCAGATCTGATATTCATATCAGAATACTAACTCTTCTATAATTATTAATTGAGGTGTGCAATCAGAGTTTTGCAGTCACATTAACCACTTAAGATGCAAGGGAACAAATGTGAATCACTGACAAAGTTATGGTAATATGGAAGAGGGTTAAGGAATATACCAAGGAAAATTTAGTACAGTTAAAGTACCTTCCCTAGCACATGTAAATCAGGGACAATTTAGGTTTCATAATCATCTCTACTGAGACCTACTTCCATGCTTCTTGGTCACCCAACCGTGCAACTAAGAAGAAATTTCACATCCATTCAACTAGGGTTTTGTGCAATGTATAGAGGTGTTATAAGAAATTTAATAAGCATAAAATGAGTTTTCATAAGGTCAGGAACAAATATGGATTGGTTTGGGGCTGTTTGGAACAATTTGGGAAAAACTAGCAGTTTTGGCTCAAGGAGACCCCGCACAATGATGGTTGTCCAAACGTGGTAAGAACTAAAATAAATCATGGTATGAGGGCGGGATAGGTATTTTTGTGTGTAAAATTCACAAAACAAATTTAGGAATAGAATTTGGATGCATAAAACTTCCAGAATGAAGAAAACTGTAAAACTAGTAGAATTTTCCTAGTCAACTAGCAGGGGTGTGCAAAAATGGATGAATTTAAAACCAGATTGTATTCATACATGCTAATTAAATTTTAAAGAGACTAATATATTATTTATTAACACATCACATCATCTAATACTACTTCCATGGACATTAGTTCATTCTTATTACATTAGACTGTAAAAAATCCCGCTAGATGGGCACATAAATCTCTTCTCATGAGAATTTTAACATGGAAGCTCGATGGGATAGAATATCACTATCATATACATATCATAAGGAGTAAATATTAGCTACAAAAGTTGAGCTCAACTTGATGGGATCCTCCTTATCTCAAAATCACCTGTAATAAGATAAAGGGGGGAGAGAGAAGAAGGGGAATGGGAACCATGGGGCGCATATCCCAAGAGATTGAGGAACAAAAATCAGTAAGGAAGCCTTAGCTTCATCAACACCAAAATAATCATCAACCAAACTCATAAATGAAGCTCCAATTTTCTTTAAATAAACCTGGGTGACTTGTTGAGCAAGTCAATCACTTGTTGAGAAAGTTACCACTTGCTAAACCCTAACCCTAGCCAAATGGTGCACCCTCCTTGAGAAAATAACATGTATGAGACAAGAGATATGCTTACTTGTCATCAAACTTCATTCAATTTAGAACCTGCACCCTCCTTAGGCCCGGAGTTTCTTGCTTTTTCCTATGGCAGTTTTTCTGCACATCCTGCTTTTGTAATTGAACCACAAAATGGAAATTGCACCCTCCTTTGGCCCAAATTTTCTTGCTTTTCCTTATGACATCTTTTCTGCACTTTTTATTTTGTGACTAAGCCTCTAAATGGAAATTGTGCCATCCTTTGGCCTAGAGTCACCTATTTTGTGTTTGACTGCTTTTTCTTGGCTTTTGATACTTTCCCTCTTTCTTGTCTACTTTCTTTTGTCAATCCCTTGAGAGTTTCTAATTATCCTCCTAGGAAATTTGGCTTGCCCAAGTGCAGCCTCTTGACATGGAAACTTAATTCCATATATTTATTTGTACATTAATTAATAATGACAATAAATAAAACCAAGTACATGATTCCTAAATAACACTTTAATTAAATTCCCTAGGTTAATTAATTAATGAATCTTTTGAACCCCTAGGTGTTAGGAAATGTCAACACTTTTGATGCCCCTTCAAAGGAGGGACATGACATAGTTGGATATCATAAAATATGGGAAGCCACTAAATACTTCTAGAATCATCATAGATATTCCAATACCATTCCAAAACCCTAAATCTAAACCTACTTCGAGCTATAAAAAACCTAGCAAAAGGAGGGAAACATGTTCACATTCTTTAAAAGCCATTTTTGTTCCATAGTATGAGAAATGAGTGTGGAGGAGATACTAACTTAGGATAGCGAGAAGCATATTATAGAGCAATATGGAAGACAATAATGTCTCATAATGTTGTCCCTTTGCAACAAACTAATCCTATCGTGTGTAATGAATACCAAAGTCGGGATTGAGCTAGAGATATCTTGATTTAGGAACATTGCTCTCTTCCTCCACTATAAACGATGGCCAAACCCTAGCTTGGACTACCAACAATGTTGAAGACTTCATATTTCATTCATTGAGAACTCTTAGATCATTTTCTTTGTTCTAGAAGTATCGTTCTATTGGAAAGAAGCAAAAGATCTTGGAAAGTTTATATGATGAATGTGTTGTAGAACATTGTGTTCTCTCGTGCATACAAAAGTACCATTAAATTACTATGTGTTTCATTGTATTTTTTCCCACATTATCAATGGGGTTTGAAGTTTTAAAAGTTATGATTGAGTCTCTAAAAATGTTAAAAAACCTCAATCGCTGATGAACCAGAATATCAAATCCTTTATAAACCTTATGCAGCACCATTTTTGAATGTGGATATCTCTAAGTTTTCATAAACCACTGTATAAAGTGGTAGAAGAAATATTGTATCTTATTCATTCATATCTATAAGCCCATTGAAATTGCTTTTATTTAAGTTATGTTTCTAAAGTCGTAGAGGCCTTAACTAGTAGTGGACTAGAGTCAATTAAGGGATCATGTCAAAGTCTGGGTTAAGGTCAAGAAGTAATGCCAATTCTAACATGGCCTTGCATTAAATGATCATTTACCATTTTTGGAGTTGGTTCTCTATCGTGATAAATTTGCCACATTGTAATCTAATCATACCCATGAAATATAATGCATTAATCAGAGGTACCTTAAAGTGCTAGGACATAATGTAATCAATGCCTGCAAATTTTTAGCTGTATATCTCTGATTCAAGTACTAATCCAATAATCACTCTTCCCAAAAAGTTGTTTTTTTTATTTCCCACACAAATATTGTATTCCCTTCATCACACACAAATATGCAATTGGGTTACTTAGTTGTTTTCCCAAGTCATGTGTTATTTATAAATCGTGAAACGTTCCCTGACACTTTAGGCCTTCCATCAATATACATAATACCCCCCTTATTTTGTTTGTAATTTATTAGCTATATATAATTTGTGGAAAGTGTGTATGTCCACATACTTTGCATATATTGGACCAACCTTATCGAATAATTGTAATCATAACATGATATGACATTCTCCATAAGTTCAGTTTCTTCATTGTATTTTAATTTTATTCCATCCATGGAAAATAGCCCTAGGCCATGCAAGAGGATGGAGCAATGGGGTACATCCTCCCATTAACACAAAAATTAGTGTCCACTTGAATCAATTCCTTCGGTACCCATCATTTCACTAGATGTTTATACCTCAATGGAACTTCCATGTCATATTTTCTCTCATCCTCATAAGAACATGTTCCTCCTTTAGCAACAAAAACTTCCATGCATCAACGGAATTTTCTTCTGACCTTTTCACCTCTTGTTATTATTCACCTATTACAGCTACAAGACGTCTCACTTCCCTATAATAATCATGAAATTCCTTCACTCGAGGAAGATATATCAGACAAATACTTGTTTGGTTGTACCTACATAGGAAATTTTGATGAGATAGTCATAAATTTAAATTATGAACAAGGGTTGAAAAGTATTATGTTACTATGCAACAACATATTCTTGCAACATTTCAGTGTCCTTGTAGTCATGTAGCATGTAGCATGTATGGTCTTTTCATTTTCATCTATGTAGCATGTATGATCTGTGGACAAAGGATAAGATACATTTGGAATGGAGGATTTACAATACTATATGCACATAGAAGAAGGTCTAGAATTTGACACATATTCTAAGACCGTGAAGCAATATTTTCCAATGGATGCTATTACATCATGGATTGTGAGAATTTATGGAAAACTTCTTCATATGTGATAAAAACATCAATGGGATATTTCCTTAACATGAAGTGCTTAGCAATTTAAGGCAATTGACTTAAGTGTTATAATATATAAAGCAAGAATAACCACCTCATGTTAATTATCTTAGCTTTTAGGTAAGGAGATTAAATATTTCCTTGACACAGTAACTAACTTTGAATGGGGAAATACCTCTAAATGATTGATATTTATTAATACTTTGAGAAAAAATCGTACAAATTTCATAGACCATCCTTCTTAGTCACCATTTGAGACCACAACCATTGGGTGTGTTATGTCCAACTAAATGTTATTCCAAATTGAATGCTATAAAGAATATTCATGGACATTCTGTTGGTTTGATTCTTTGTTGACCCAGGTTTAGATCCCTTGTTCATCAACAAAACCCAATATATCAGCCCAACAGAGAAGAAATCCATTGGAAACACCTGCTACATAGATAAAGTCTCACCAAATATATCTTATGGGGACTTCCAGAACTAGGTTTCTGTAGTTTTGAGGGGGATTTCCTTATACAACATTATTAGGTCACTCGACCGCAACTTGGGAATAAAATTTTGTCTCATGCATTCATTCAAGAAGATATCTTATTAATCCATCAACATATATAATAGTATGTAACATAAATCATTAAAACATATTATCTACAATTCCATATGATCATAACATTACATGTGCGACATATATAAATAGCTTCATTCCTAATAGATCTGCTCGACACATCAGATTAACTCATTCACCACATATATGCATTCTAAATAAACACATATATTAAATAAAAACAAACACAAGGCTTAGCATGGAAACCCATCTGGGAAAACCCACAAAGGTGCTCTTCATCTGGATTGAGAAATAGTTTAGCACCTTTTCTCTGCACACACGACTTGCACACTCTTCTTTTTATATTCTTTACAATTAATGTATTATTCTCTCATCTCATGCTCTCTGGTTTTCATCTATATCTATTTTCTTGCTCTTCTTCTTATATTATTAGTCGTCATCTATGAATATGCCTCTTTGGATGAGCGATCTGCGCACATCTTGGATCAATGATTTCATGCTTTTACACTTCTTTATTTAACCATTGACTAACTCTCAACTTTCATTCAATAGGATTCCTTTCTAATTTAACCCATCCCATTACATGTTAAATAGGCACTATCGACCCCAATTACCATAATTCATTATTCCCAAAAGAAAACTATTAGTCTAAATAACTTTTTACCAAAAATAGGTTGAAATCCTTGTCTCAACTTGCTTTCTTTCGTCCATCCATCGTCGTCTTTTCTTTTATTGCGACTGAAATCTTCATATTTCCGAGAAAAATTATGATTATATTTTCTCATGTTTTCCTAGGGTCAACGGGACCCCAACACTCACCTGTGTCTCATCCCGAGCCACATTATTTTGAAATATCAGTCAATGTGACTTTACTATGAAAATATTGAAATATTTATAGGACCTATTTTGTTTCTTGTCACACTTGTTCTTGTATCGTCTTCAATTTTTCCACAAGTTCAGAGCTTATATGTTCTGAAGTTGTCATTCCCTTCAAACCCAACGGTTATCACACCTTCTCATGAGCAGTCTAAATAGTACCTATAAAATTTTCCCCATCTGCCTATAACTCTGCGACATGATCTATTATTTTATGATATTGTGTTTACAATATGGCTACTTGCTATTGTAGTTTCTTAAGATCGGTTTCCTTGGTCATCTTTTCTATTTTGGGAATCTTCTTCAATTCATTCTTTAGCTAGTTAAAGTCTACTTTGGCAGTATGCAACTTCTTTGTCACCTATTCCATCTATGTGTCATCGATTAAGGCTCCCAGGAATGAGAAATTGTTCAACCTCTTTAGCACATAGTACTTCTTCCTATTCAATATTTTGCAAATCCTCCATTGCTGGCTTCCTTCACTCTTCTAGTACCTCCAATGGTGTACTGGGATTCATCTTAGATTCCAAATCCACAACTCACTTGCAGAGGTTTTCAATGACCTCACCAAGTCAAATTTTTTTCTTCTTGTGAGAACATATCTAGTGTGATGCCCTCATCCGTGAAGTTGCTACAAGTGAGCGTGACAGTTGCTTCCAATAACTGCATATCATCCTGCCAATTTTTTTCTTTAATATCAGTCTCCTTGACTATTTTCTTTAACAAAGAAATTCTTTTCTTCAATGACTTCAGCTATCCAAATATCACCTTCTCTTTTGTTTTCATCTCTTTGATTGCAACTTGTTGAATAACATACAATTGATACATCGATACTGTAGAAAAATTAAAAGTCACATGGCCAAGATCCTTGATCACGACATTGAGCTCTAGTGTTCCTAAGTAAATTTCTTGACCATTTACTTGTATCTATGTTTGTGGGGTCGTTGTATATGTCTCGACAGGTCTCTCTTCAGATGGGCCCGCTTGGTCCCGCGACACAGTCAAATATGGTTCTTGGTCGACTTCTACTCTAACTTATTTTACTGCAGTACAAAGTACCTATAGTAAATTGGTAATGTTTCTTACCAGTTCTATATGGAGTTCATACATATTTTTGCAACTTTGGTTTGTGACTTCCTCCACACGATCTAAAATCAAGTTATAATCATCATTTGTAATACCGACAACTCCAGATGATTTGTCTGCCTTCTTCTTCTTATGACTCTTCTCAGTATTTCCTAAGTGCTTCCTCTTATCCCCTAACTCTGGATCCATTGGGGTCATACTGTATTCATATTTACTATTGGAGGGAGATATTTTTGGGTTATATTCAGCTGGTGGATCTCCTCCTTGACCTCCAGTCCTCTTCTCTAATGTGTAATCCTATTGTGGTTCATCTTCTGCAGAGATTTGATCCTTTGCGATAGGTACTCTCCATTATTCAGGCCAATCCTAAATAATGATATCAATTTCTTTAGTGGATAGTTGAAATTGCGTCGCTAAAAACTGGTTCTAGGGGTCCTTTAGGGGATGCAACAATATATGGTATGCCCCGACCAAAAATCTTATAATGTTTGGAAATCATTTGACGGTTTCCTTTTTTATTATGGCCTGATTCTTAATAAAATATCTAAATACCCCTCCTTGTAAATAAAAGTTCACATTGTTGTCTCTTTTTTGCTGCACATTCTTCTTGTCAAACCAGAGATTCTGGTATCTGGCTCCTTGACATGACATAGGGACATCTACCCCTTTGTAGTCTGGTGGTTCTTCCCATGCGACAAATGAAATTAGAATTAAAATACATGATAATTAAAGGGGTTACCTTTATCTTGTGCATCGGTGGCATTTTCTAGTAACTCATTTAACAAATATGTCACCCAGTTAATGTGGTCACTGGATGTGCATTGCTCTATTGTAGATATTGTACCTGGTGTACACTAGTTTGGTCACATCTTCCGTAACATCTTGCTGGATAAAACCTTAGTTGTGAATCGAATGACAGTGTCATTGAGTAGAGACGATTGCAAAGCCTCTCTTATCCCTCGACAGATTGTACTTTTCCTTAATTATATTAACTATAGTTGTATCCTAGTCCTTCCCAATGGAAAAGGGTGTTGGGTCAACTCCTTCAAGAGTAAGTCCTGTAATGGAGGCTATGAGCTCAATTTCCACTCATATTTGCTTGTCGAGCCATAGGAACCCTCCGTGAAAACACACTAGCAACTGCTTCACACATGGATAAACTTTATTTGTGTGAACAAAATGTGGCATGTGCATCAACGAAAGTAGTGCATATTTATCTCATCCTCTCTCCCACTCCATTGGGACTATGTGAATGGGTCCATCCTTAGTTTCTCTGATAGTAGTCATATATATTTTCATCTCAAGTTCTGGGAACTTCCAAAGGTCATGGTCAATGAATCCCATTTTCTTCAAGTTGGGTATAATGTTCTCCATCAGTCAAAATCCTTTTGGTATGGCCAATGATACTAATTGATAATTTTCATTATTTCCCACAGTGATATTTGGTGCTTCTGTTGGTATTGAGGAAACATAATTAGGTATCAAGTTGTCTGACCTATGTCCCGTTGCTTCAACATCGGGTGGAGGTGCTATCATGCCTGGTTTGCAACAAGTTCCAAAACATTTCCTTCTTGATGGGCCAGGAGGGTCTGGTCATAAAACAACTTGTGGAATCACTGGTGATTATGAAACAACTTCTGAATGTTCTTCCATGATGGGTGTGAGTGATGTAATCTCAACGTCTGATTCTTGGGTAGTACTTGTGCTTGATACATAAATGAACATGCTCTATTAAAATAATTTCGACTCAAACAGTTGTAAATTGATAGTTTTGTGCATAATTTAGTCTTTTGGATGCAATGAAATGATGAAGCTTCAACACAAAGATGATTTGTATCAATAGGTTCAATCAGCCGTTCACTCACACGATCTTGCAATAAATGGAAAAGTGGTGGAAGATTCTTTCACATGGAGCAATGTTTCTAATCGTTTCAAGGTAACTGCTAACCAAACCATCACTTTTCCTGTTAATTCAATAGTATTTATTGTGCATTAATGGAATATGTGACCAAAAATCATACCGTCAAAATCTCATGTTACTTCACATTAGCTATTATCCAACTATCAATTGCGACTGAAATATATCGTGCAGAAACAATTACTCTCTTGCAATAGGAATATAGCCTGTGACACAATTCTTCTTTTATGAAAGTCATATAGTCTGCCACACAATTCTTCTCTTTCAACAAACATATAACCTGCGACAACAATTTCATACTTTGCAAAATACTCACAAACTTGCAACAACCATAAATTTGGTACAAAAACACTCATAAATTTTTTGAAATCAACACTCATATATATATTTTCTTCTCTTTCTGAACCATCAGTCGACCAAAGTGTGACTATCTTGATAAGGCTTTAGATGACTTCCATTCATTGATCCTTTGAACGTTGTACCATCTAATTTCTGCAATTGCATTGCTCATCCTTCAGTGATCTGAATGACAACGTATGGTCCCAACCAATGTGTTCAAAGATTTTGAGGGCCCAGGATTCTTCAAAAACTTACTATCATAGAGGAGAACAAGATCTCCAATATGAAACTTCTTATGCTTGATATGTCGTTCATGCCAAGATTTCACTTGCTCCTTCTCAAAATTTTGATGATATCCCGCGATGAATTGATCTTATTCTAATTGTACAAGATGCAACAATATTTCTTTGACGACACCAACATCATTCATTTTAGTAATCACAAATATTATTAGTATGTGTGCAATATATTCCATCAGCAGAACAACCTCTTATTCATAAACCAGTCAAAATGGAGTTTGGCCTGTCAAATTTTTGTAGGTGGTGCGATAGGCCCATAATACTGTAGGTATTTTCTGATCCCGATAATCTCTTTGTTCATTACAAATATTCTTCAATTTCTTCTCCATAAACTTATTGAATGCCTCGACAAAACCATTCACTTGTGTGTGATACGATGTTGTCTTATGGTGTTGAATTTGAAATTCCTCAGTTAACTTGTTAATTAGTTGATTAACAAAATGAATGCCTTGACCACTTATGAAAATATTTGGACATCCAAATCGGGTTACTACATGTTCGAATAGAAATATTGTAGCAATCACAACAATACAATTCTTTACTAGCACTGCTTCATCCGATCTGATCAAGTAATTTGTCACAGTGTGTTACAGAGAGAAACTTCCTATGGCTTGGGAGTACCACAATAGACAGTATGAAACTAGAAGTCAATCTTTCCCAATATGAAAGAACAGTAAGGAAATCTAATACTAAGGGATATTGAATCCTACCTTATTCCAGAAGGTTGAAGTAGATCCCCATTGAGATTTTCCAATGCAATTGCAATTACAATTTTCTCTCAACAACAACAAACAAAGCAAGCATGATACATATAAATGTGTTAGAGCTATCCTAGAATACATAATCAACAATGTATATGCAATCAAATACATCCACGGATTCAATATTCATATTCAAAGTGCACATGAATTGGACAAGAAAATATTTTTCTATTAATAAATCAAAGATACAATAGTGACAAACTTTGTTGGCACTTCTGCGAATCGGAGAAATCGAGACCTCCACCTGGTCCTCCACCACTTCAATCCTTCATCTCTCAATAGAAATCTCACAAAGAAAATACAATCTTAGGAAGAACACAATGTGCTCCAAGGGACAAAGGGATGCAGAATCAAGTATAAGAAAAGCTGAGGCAATAATGGACTATAGTTTTCTTGCTCTTCAATTTCTCCTCCTTTAATGTATCCAAGGGGTTCCTTATATAGCACTCCAAAGAGGTAAGGGAGGGTCAAATTCGAACATTCTCAAGGAATTTGGAAGGCCAAGAGTCAAGTTATTCAGACTCATATGAGGAAAACTCCAAAAGTATTTGGACTTATTCACACATCTCGATGTATGGGGGTTTGAGGTCAAAAGTCACATGTACACATGAATATAGCTTTAAAAGTCACATACATGAATAAATAGGTGGTTTTTAGGGATGATCTTGGAACATAAAAGTATAATACAAGTCCATGGGGTCTAAGGAGTCTACAGAGGGACATGGAAGTCCATGAATGTGTGATCTACTTGATGTGGTAAATTCAGCTATAACATATGCCCCCTAATGTGTGAGGTCAGAGGGGTAACATGATGGCCAAAATACATTATAAAATATATCCCAGAAGTGGAGTAATGAATACCTAGGTGGAAGAACCAGCCACTCATCAATATGATACAATGATAAATCTTTGCATGTGACTGCAAATACTTGTAGTAGTCCCGGATACATAAGAGTACAATGGTCATGAATAGGCATGATATACAAAGTGTCATGTGTGGTCATTTCCATGTACAATATACAATGGATCAAGATCCCCATAGTGGATGAAGATATTTGATATACATTGGAAATACTGGAATCATGGTCACGAGAGCTGAAATGTCATGAATACTGGCACGATCAAGGACGTAGCACATATGGAATGCCACCAAGATGGAAAGTCTTCTACATAAACTGCTATGAGTACATGTCCTAATATGTGAATAGATGTGTCCAGGTCGAACATAGTAGTCCATCATCTGATTACCGGTCATTGATGTATACCATTAACAGATGTGAGATAACCCACCGATAATGAAAGTGGGAATCAAGGTACAGAGTGCAATCTAATAAGTGTGAATAGATGTGTTGAGGTATAACACTTGAAAGAGTCCATCAATCAGGGGACATTTATGTATTCCCAAAACTGTCGATGGCGAGAGAACCTACCACTGATGATTGTAAGTCTCAAGGCACTCAAATGACTCTAGATTCCTATTCTAGAATAAATGATCTGATGTCGATGGAATGGAATCCATTGGAAGGAGGGAATTAATGCATCCCCCATCAACCAACAAGAGGTACTCAACAACGATGTATAATGTGGAAGAACTCAACAAACAAGATGTGCATGAACCAGTAACAATACCAGGAATGGATGACCTGCAAAATCAAGATAACTGAGGAATGGCTGACTCAGGATTCAAATTCCTTTCGAACAAGAGCATAAGGAAAATGGTGACTGAAGGTAGGCATCATGGACTCGATATGCAAACCGGGACATCTCTGTGACACAGGAGGCATCAACAGAGGCTCCATGGTGACTGGAAGAATAACTAGTCGGTGGAGATAAACTCAGAGTAACGAGTATAGCTCCTAAAGTCAAACTAATAACCCAACCAATAGATGTGATATACAGTGCTCTGTTCAAAGGAGACATTACTCAACTTCTACCAAAGATAAGATATTTTCTTGCCCGACTTTTTATGTTTTTTGATTGTTTTTGGACTTTTTCAGATATTTTGAAAAGCTTGAAAAAGAATAAAAGTGCTTTATAGTACATAGCTAGGAGGAGACAAGTGTTAGGGACAGGCAAGCTAGTTCCAAGTAGTGGAACATACCTATGCTCAATGCAAGGAAACATGTGCAGGATAACGACACTTGGGGGAAGGTCTCCTCCCATTAAAGGGGTGATCAAGATGCAAAGAGTATATAAAAAGGCTCTGCTTAGCTAAACATGAGACAAGCTTGGGCTATATGGCTTGTGAAATAAATGTGCACACCTAACAAACCATGCCAAGTGCAATTTTGTCGAATGAAAAATGGGGTATGCCACTACGTGAGATGCATAAACATTCATTCCTTTCTTGATCCAGTGGATTATTCATCTTCAAAAATTACACTGGTCCAATATGGTACAATGGTTATTAATCTATGTTTTTAACTCATATGCTAAACCACCACACAGTTATAGCCAGCGCAGTTTTAGCCGTGCAGTTATAGCATAGCCCGCGTAGTTATAGAATGGGCCGCGCAGCTTGTGCACCATCAAGTGGAACATCGCCTAGTTCGTGAAAAGCCTACGCGGTCACATATGCTACGGCGTTTGAGGATGCTGCGACGTTGTGGAGCTCAGTTATGCGCTGCGACGTTTGAGGATGCTGTGACGTTGTGGAGCTCAGTTATGCGCTGCAACATTTGAGGATGCTGCGACATTGTGGAGCTCAGTTATGCGCTGCGACGTTTGAGGATGCTGCGACGTTGTGGATGCTGCGACATGCTGCGACATTTGTGGCAAGCCCCGTAGATAAAATGGTAACATCAAATGTTTATTGCATTGGGTGCGCGGTTAGTTGGCGGTTACATTATATTGGGTGGCGGTTGCAATGTCACATTAAATGTGTAATGTTTGGCAGGTCAAGAGTATAGCATATGAACCGCCTTTTTGCAATGTTTCAGGGATATGGAATGTCGTGGTAACATAACGCTTGCGCGGCGATTTGGAAAGATTGCATGGTTCAGTTTTAGTTTATGGTTGTAACGAAAATGAAGAAGATAACATCTGTGATGATAAAATAAGATGAACCGTTACTTATCTGGGGACTGAATGCTTAAATAGACGATTCGGGACAGATTGGAAGAGGAGTTCAAATTGCTGAGAGCACCAAGCATCGCTTTTCTATTATGAGAAGCACTAAGAGTTTTGTTGTGAATTTTCAGATGTTGTTTGTATGTAAAGTCGACTATACTCTGTTATGATTTGGCTTCTTTGCATTTTGAAGGCCATTTTGTAATTTCCAGAGGAGAGGTCTTGAAGACTTTGTATAGCATTCTATTTATAGTTGCTGAAGTTGATTCCAGGGCCATTTTGTACCATTTTAAAGAGATTAATTGGATTGGTACCCATTGGAGAGGGACCCAGAGACGTAGCCCAGTGGAGGGGGTGAACTTCGTTATCAACTTCTGTTTGTGACTCTCTGATTCTGTGTTTGTTTTTTCCCACATCTGTGTATCAGTTTTGCTTTTCATTTCTGTTTAAGCATTTAATTTCTGTCAATGCTGTCCCATGAATTAAACAAACTGATAAATGCAATCTTTACAAACTTTTAATGCACTCAAGTTGAGGTCCGACAGAGCATATTATGGTATCAGTGCAAGTTTGTGAATGCTTACCAGGTCCAGGTCAAAGCTTGGTGAAGGAGAATTAATTGAAAGAGATCCTGAGATTGGCTCAAGGAGAACATTCTTAAGAACCATGTCTTCTCCATGAGGGGAAGAAGAAGGACATACAGAATAGGAAAAACCTATTATTTATGAAACTAAGTTTTTGGAGGCTTTTATCAGCATGAAAGTCATGATGGAAATTCTACTCGATGAGCGAGCAGAAAGGAAGAAGAAAGAAGAAGGACCTTCATCCAAAGATGCCGAAGTGAAGAAGGAAGAAAAGGGTAAAAGAGTAGGAGGTGATGGTGATCCTCCTGATACTAATCAAACTTTCTCTTCTTCTCATTCACATAATGCTAATGCAAATCCTAATATGCCTTATTTCAAATTGGATGTTAAATTCGAATTGCCAATTTATAATGGAGATTTAGATGCTGAAAAGTTAGACAATTGGATCAAGCAGCTTGAAGTATATTGTAGGGTGCAGGGCATTAATGCTGACCCTTCCAGGATTCAATTGGCCACTTTGAGGATGAGCGGTATGGCTCTTACTTGGTGGGAGAGCAAGATTCAGCAAGATCTTCGAAATAATGGTAAAATTATTTCAGTTTGGAATTAATTCATTGAAGTATTAAGGAAGTAATTTTATCCTTTAGGACATATTCAACAATTAACCATGAGTTGGAAAATGTTTAGACAAGCTAAAGGACAAAGCATTAAAGATTATACTCATGAATTCAGAAAGAGGGCTATTGCATTGAATGTTTCATTAGATACACAGGAAACTCTTCTTAAGTACATTGGTGGCATGCATTCTTATTTGAGACATACTTTATTGATGTTTAACCCCAGTAATTGGATTATGTATGTGTTCAAGCTACACATTTAGAAGCTAGGGGTAAGCATGCTAATGATACGTTTGTGAAGAAATAATTTAAATTTGATAGCAAATCGAAAGGTAAAGATAAGGGGAAAAAGAAGGTGGCTACTGTTAAGCAAGAGGGTGAAAAGCCTACATGTTCACATTGTTAGAAGGGACATGATGTCTCTAAGTGTTGGAAACTTCATCCGGAGTTAAGGCCAAAGAAGTATGGAGGAAACAAATATAAAGGCAAAGCAAAAGCTACTGCAACAGTTATTCAAGAGTTGGGATCCGACTCAGGTGATGAAACAAAGGTTACAGCTGTCGGAATCCAGGGTAAGAATAAAAGTATCTCACTTCCCATTGATGCAAAATCAAGTTCTAGTGCAAGTACAAATCTGCCATCTACTTCTAAGCAAAATGATAAAAATAGAAGTGCACTGTTTCATGTTTGTGTCATTGCAAATCACACAAAGATTGATACATTGTTTGATAGTGGTTCACAAGTAAATCTGATATTAGAAGAAGTGGTTAAGAAATTGCATTTAGTTACTATGCCTCATGAAAAACCCTATCCTATTGGTTGGGTTACTAATGATACACAATTGCAAGTTACAAAGAAATGTGTTTTGAAATTTGCAATCACTGAAAATGAGGTAGAATTGGATGTAGTACCACTTGACATTTGTGGAATTGTACTTGGGAGTCCATATTTGTATGACAGGAAAGCAGTCTTTTATAGAGAGTAGAATAAGTATCATCTTTTTAAAGATGGTGTGGAATATATTGTATGAGCAAATAAGACAAAAACAAATCTAGCAATAGTTTCTGTAGGACAAATGAAGAGGCTGGTAAATGCTAGTAAGAATTTTGTGTTAATGATGGTTAAGGTGAAAAATGATGAGATCTCTAAATATTTTGAGGGATGTGATCCTAAACATAAATCTGAACTAATTGAAATCATTTCTGAGTATGATGATTTATTTCGAGATCCGAAAGGGTTGCCACCAAAGAGAGAGATTCAACATGAGATACATTTGCAGTAGGATGTGCCACTCCCAAACATAGCCATGTACCGGATGTCTGTAATGCAGAATGAGGAAATCAAGAAGTAGGTTCAGGAGCTGATTGAGAACGGGGTCATCTAGCCAAGCACTTCTCCTTGTGGCTCTCCTATAGTCTTGGTTTGGAAGAAGGATGGGTCTTGGAGGATGTGCATCGACTATAGGGACCTTAACAAAATCACCATTAAAAACAGGTATCCTCTTCCTCACATTGATGATTTGCTTGATCAGTTGAAACATGCAACTTAATTTACAAAATTAGATCTGCGTAGTGGGTATCATCAAATCCGGGTCGCTGGAAATGATGCCTGGAAAACAACATTTAAAACAAAACAGGGTTTGTATGAATGCCTTGTGATGCCTTTCGGGCTCTGTAACGCACCTACTACTTTCATGTGGGTCATGAATGATGTCTTTCGTCCATTCATTGATGATTTTGTAATTGTATATCTGGATGATATCCTGGTGTTTAGAAAAACCTGGGAGGAACACATTGTACATGTGAAAAAAGTCTTAGATTTACTGAGGAAGGAGAAGCTATATGTAAAATTGTCTAAATGTGAGTTTGCTAAAACTTCTTTAGTATATCTGGGCCATATTATTGGTGGAGGCCACCTACGAGTGGACCTAGCCAAGGTTGCTGTCATTGTAAACTGGCCACGGCCTAACACCGTTACTGAAATCAGAAGTTTTTTGGGTGCGGTTCAGTATTGGAGGAAATTCATTTCTAGGTTTTCTTCCGTTGCTGCTCCATTACATGCGTTGACAAGCGTTAAAGAAACTTTCCAGTGGGGAGGCAAGCATCAGAGAGCCTTCGACACTTTGAAGGAAAGGATTAGCACAACACCAGTTCTGACGTTGCCAGATTTGCAGCAGCCATTTAAGATCGAAACAGATGCCAGCGGGTTTGCCATGGAAGCCGTTTTGATGCAAGGGAGGAAGCCAGTATGTTACCATTCAAAAACATTCTCTACTGCGGTAAGTAACTATCCGACTTATGACAAAGAATTATATGCTTTAGTACAGAGTGTGAAGAAGTGGAAACATTATATAATGGGAAAAGAAACAGTCATACATACTGATCATCAGCTGCTTCAATATCTGCAATCTCAAACTAAAGCATAGCAAAGTAGGCATTTAAGATAGATGGGATTCTTGCAACAGTTTCATCTCGTAATTAAATACAAAAAGGGAATTCATAATAAGATAGCAAACATGTTATCGAGGCCACCTACCAACACTTCAATCATTCTTCAAAACAGTTCATTAACACATGAAAGTTACATTGAACAATATGAAGAAGATAAAATTTTTAAGAACATATATGCATCACTGATACATGGTAAATAGGAAGAGAACTATTATGTGCATAATCAACTCCTGTATCATCTTGGTAAACTCTGTATTCTAGAGAAAGAGAGAATGCATGTGATTCGAGAAGCACATAGCTCATTGATTGCAGGACATTTTGGTGTAAGTAAAACATTGTCTGTATTGCAGAATCATTGTTATTGGCCTCAGATGCAAGAAATTGTAGCTAAATATATACGAGGATGTGTTATGTGTGCAACAAGTAAGACTAGAAATAGGAAATTGGGTTTGTACACACCTCTTCTAGTTTTTTCTCGTCCTTGGGAAAGAATTTCTATGGACTTTGTAGGAGGACTACCTATGTCGAGAAAAGGTCATGATTACCTATATCTTGTTGTGGACAGATTCAGCAAAATGTGTATCTTAATGCCATGTAACAAACAGATCACTGCTGAAAAAACAGCTCATCTATTCTTTCAGAATGTTTGGGTACATTTTGGGCTACCCATGTCTATTGTATCTGATCGGGATTCCCGGTTCTTGGGAGAGTTCTGGTTAACTTTATGGGAGCTTATGGATACTAAACTTAAGAAAAGTACAACTTTTCATCCACATACCGATGGGAAAACAAAGGTAGTAAACAGAACTGTGGTTCAGCTACTCAGAGGATATTGTAGTAAACATCCTAAACTTTGGGATGAGCAGTTGCAATATATACAGCATGCTTACAATCATGCAGTTCATTCTTCCATGAAAAGATCTCCTTTTGAAACTTGTTTTGGTTATCTACCGAAAACACCAATGGACTTCTCTTTTGGCAAAGATGCAGTGGATGGAAATCATGATGTAGATAAAGCTCTAAGATTCATTCAGAGAATCCAAGCGGTGCAGCAGGAAGTTCAGGAACAGTTGGAGAAGAGCCAGGCGAAGTACAAAGCTAGGCATGACAAGCATTGAGTTGATCATCAATTTCAAGTTGGTGACAGAGTTTGGTTACATATCACTAAAGAAAGAATGAAAGGTGAAGGTAAAAAGCTTAAGCCTATCAGGTATGGTCCTTTTGAGATCTTGGAAAAGATCGGTACTAATGCTTTTCGCTTGAATTTACCTCCATACATGCAAATTTATTCAGTTGTCAATGTTGAGAATCTTAAATTGTATGAGCCTCCTATGATCATGGATGAGGAAACTAGCATACAGATTCCTTCAGTTGATGATATGGCACCTGAATACATGAAAGAGATGTAGGATGATGTCATTCTTGACAGAAATGTAAGGAATTCACGAAGGGGGAATGTTGAGTACCTTCGAGTAGGGCTTAAAGGCATGCATCCTAGCAAAGCAAGATGGATGGAGATTGGAAACGTAAGGGAGCCATACCCTCACTTACTTGTAGAGTGACATAGGATTTTGGTGGTCCAAAAGCTCTCCAATGGGGAGGAATGATCCGGTGGATTATTCATCTTCAAAAATTACACTGATCCAATATGGTACAATGGTTATTAATCTATGTTTTTAACTCATATGCTAAACCACCGTGCAGTTATAGCCAGCATAGTTTTAGCCGCGCAGTTTTAGTTGCATAGTTATAGCATAGCCCGCGCAGTTATAGCATGGGCCGCATAGCTTGCGCACCGTCAAGTGGAACATGGGGCTGGTTCGTGAAAAGTCCGTGTGGTCACATATGCTGCAACATTTGAGGATGCTGCGACATTGTGGAGCTCAGTTATGCGCTGCAACATTTGAGGATGCTGCGACGTTGTGGAGCTTAGTTATGTGCTGCGACGTTTGAGGATGCTGCGACATTGTGGATGCTGCGACATTTGTGGCAAGCCCCACAGATAAAATGGTAACATCAAATATTTATTGCATTGGGTACGCTGTTAGCTGGCGGTTACATTATATTCGGTGGCGGTTGCAATGTCACATTAAATGTGTAACATTTGGTAGGTCAAGAGTATAGTATATGAACCACCTTTTTGCAATGTTTCAGGGATATGGAACGTCGTGGTAACATAACACTTGCGTGGCAATTTGGAAAGATTGCATGGTTCAGTTTCAGTTTATGGTTGTAACAAAAATGAAGAAGATAACAGCTATGATGATAAAACAAGATGAACCGTTACTTATCCGGGGATTGAACGCTTCAATAGACGATTCATGCCACATTGGAAGAGGAGTTCAGATTGCTGAGAACACCGAGCATCACTTTTCTATTATGAGAAGCACCGAGAGTTTTGTTGTGAATTTTTAGATGCTGTTTGTATGTAAAGTCGACTATACTCTGTTATGATTTGGCTTCTTTGCCTTTTGAAGGCCATTTTGTAATTTCCAGAGGAGAGGTCTTGAAGATTTTGTACAGCATTCTGTTTACAGTTGCTGAAGTTGATTCCAGGGCCATTTTGTACCATTTTAAAGAGATTAATTGGATCGGTACCCATTGGAGAGGGACCCAGAGACGTAGCCCAGTGAAGGGGGTGAACTCCATTATCAACTTCTATTTGTGACTCTCTGATTCTGTGTTTGCTTTTTCCCACATCTGTATATCAATTTTGCTTTTCATTTCTGTTTAAGCATTTAATTTCTGTCAATGCTGTCCCATGAATTAAACAAACTGATAAACACAATCTTTACAAACTTTTAATGCACTCAAGTTGAGGTCCGATGGAGCATTTCTAAATTCCAATGCAATCCTTCCTATATGAAATCCTCAACACAACTCTCATTCAAGTAATCCAATGCAAGTACCTGCTTAAATCCATATGTGAGATGAAAATAAGAAAGCAACTATGTAATTGTTTTTGAAAATGCAATAAAAGTCATTAAAATTATCAGTCTCTATAGTAAGCGTGAAACACAAGCCAAGAAAGACACTGAGACAAAAAGACTAATGCAATAATGGCAAAACAAAAAAGGAGATAAATGACTAGAACTACTTTCAAAGAAAAATCAATGAAAAAGTGGTCTCTGGTCACAAAAGAAGAAGTCAATAGATAACATCAGTACCCAAGAGGACCCATCCACACTCACAACCCACCCAAAAACTTCCCACAACATCAAAATCAACCAAAAAGGAGGATGTACGTGAATTTTAGCCAAAACACTACATGTATACGCAACTTTTGGCCAAAAAACAGTGTGTATATGTGAATTTTGGCCAAAAACCTGCGTATGTATGCAACTTTTAGCCAAAATCCTGTGTATACAGAGAATAAAGTGGTAAAAAGTAGGCCAAGGGTTAAAATAATCTAGGGGAGTGCCAATGGACGAACATACTATTAAATGCGACACATAAACGAGGAGAAACAGAGAGCAAGTCAAGCACATTGTGCCCCCAAATCCCAAAGAAAAACAAGGAACATCCCTAGGGGAGTCGCCAATTCTTTTATGGAGAGAAATTTCCTATGGCTTGGGGGTACCACAACAGATAACATGACACCAAAAATCAATCTTTCCAAATATGCAAGAACGGTAAGCAAATTTAACACTAAGGGATATCAAATCGTACCTTATTCCAGACGGTTGAAGTAGATCCCCATTGAGCTTTTCCAATACAATTTTAATTACAATTTTCTCTCAACAACAACAAACAAAGAAAGCATGATATATATAAATGTGTTAGATATATCCTATAATACATAATAAATCATGTATAAGCAATTAAATACATCCATGGATTCAATATTCATATTCAAAGTGCACATGAATTGGATAAGGAAGGATATTTATATTAATAAATCAGAGATACAATAGCGACAAACTCTATTGGAACTTCCGTGAACCGAAGAAATTGAGTTCTCCACCTGGGCCTCCACCACTTTAATCCTCCATCTCTCGATAGAAATCTCACAAAGAAAATACAAGCTTAGGAAGAACACTATGTGCTCCAAGGGACAAAGGGATGCAAACTCAAGTATAAGCAAAGCTGAGGCAACAATGGACTATGGTTTTATTGTTCTTCAATTTCTCCTCCTTCAATGTATCCAAGGGGTTCCTTATATAGCACTCCAAATAGGTAATGGAGGGTCGAATCTGAGCATTCTCAAGGCATTTGGAAGGCCAAGAGTCAAGTTATTCAGACTTATATGAGGAAAAATCCAAAAGTATTTAGACTTATGCACACATCTCGATGTACGCACGTTTGAGGTCAAAATTCACGTGCACACACGAGTATAGCTTTAAAAGTCATGTACATGAATAAACAAGTGTTTTTTAGCCATGATCTTAGAACATCAAAGTATAATACAATTCCATGGGGTCTAAGGAGTCTGTAGAAGGACAGGGAAGGACATAAATGTGTGATCTACTTGATGTGGTAAAATCAGCTATAACATAGTGATAATATAATGTGAACCCATTCTTTTTCCTAGTTGATTAACAGGTCCAACAAAATCAACAACCCATTTTTCAAAGGCCTGCAAAGTCACTTATGGTACTAGCAGAATATCATATCATCACAACAGTTTTCCAGTTCTTTGGTAGATATCACATCTGCGACAATAATCTCTAGCATCCACATGCAAAGTAGGCCACCACAATCCTGCTTGTAGTATCTTACATATTGTTTATTTTCTTTCATAATTTCCTCTTGGGACACCAACAAGTGATTCATTCAATACCATCACTCACTTATGTTCCAAGACAAAGTGACAAAGGATTTCATCTCATCCCATTTTGTATAATTGTCCCACAATCAATTGGAAGTCTGTAGCTTTGAAAACTAGTTGTTTCTTCTGCGCAATACTAAATCCTTCTGGCACATATCCTGTACTTAATATATGTACAATATCTCTGTAGTGATCATAAAACATTTTAATTGCAAACAATTTTGCGTTAGGAAGACTATCGTCGAGATTTCCAGGATCTTCTCCACTTTTTATCCTCGATAGATGGTCTAATCCTCAATTCAATTGATCTGGTTTAACAATAATCTCAAATTCAAATTCTTGGAACAAGAGAAGCCATTGAAAAATATTACCCCCCAACATTGTCTTAGTAACCAAATATTTCAACGTAGAGTGATCTATATACATCTTGAAACGTCCTCCCAACAAATAGTGTTGAAATTTTTGAAGAGCGTATACCATAGCTATTCCTTCTCTTTCCATCATGGTATAGTTCTTCTTTGTTGTCAATAATTTTTCAACTGGAAAATGTGATGGGATGATAAATATATCCTTTTCTTGGTTGCGCAATTACAATGCCCACCGCTAAAGATGACACATCGACATGTACTTGAAACTCTTTCTTATAGCCTGGAAAGACTAATATGGGTGTTCTAACCATCTTGTTTTTAAGGACATACAAAATCTCTTGATAGTGTTCTCACTCCACTAAAACTTAACATCCATATTTATCAATTTCTCCAGAGGGGTAGTGTTACGTCCCCGTCCCTCAACTAGCGAAGAGGACGCGATGGACATATCATACACGACCGGGCAAACAGCCCAATGAGCATAATCAAAGAAATCAAATGCTGAAATTAAACTTGCAAGCATACTCAGATGCATAATTCTTTATTCATACAGCGGAAGAAAACATACATGAGCATTCCAGCATTCAACAGAATTCATTCAACATCAATATAATTTGCAGAGGTGAAGTAACCAGCAGCACTTATCTTTAGATGAAGAATTTTCCCGCAACCAGCTACGTCGCTGCAACGTTCCACCCAACCATAGGCCAGCTTGCTCATCAATCTCTCAGCAACGCTGCCACCCCCGAGCTGGGCATGATTCCTCTGGAATAAGGGTCAATTGCAGGCTTACACATAGCCAAGGGGACACATAACAGCCAAACCAACACTGCTGGGTTTCACAGGATTTCCACAGACAGGCCAAGCCAGCACAGTGCAAGGTTCAACCACTGCATACCAGCAGCCAAACAATCCTTTCACAGCTCTGTGAAGAAGTCATAAACAACAGGGGACAGTCCCAAACAAAGGGTGAGACACCACTCCAACCTACAAGGCAACTCAGAGCTGGTTTTGGCCCTATCGTGGCCAAAACAACCCAGCTGCAACCCAAACAGGGTACTTCAGTAGCCCAAACACACAATGAACATTAACACAAATAGCAGACCACAAAGGATAATCAACAGTACTTCCAGCATAGCAACAGACCACAACAGAGAAACAGCTCACTCCGAAAACCCAGTGGCCCAAAACGCAGTTGGTCACCACAGCCAACAAAAATGTGGGGAAGTCAACAGCCCCAAAACACAATCCGTGAGCACGGCTCACAACATTGGAAAACGGCCCCAACAGTCTGTGCACGAGGGAACTTACACCATCCCACAAAACGCAGGAGAAAACATACCCGATTTTGCGTGAGGATTTCAGCAGTAGAGGCCCTGCGTGAGGAGAAAACAACTCCGATTTTTCCCATGGATGAACAAAACAACAGCAAGGACATGAATTATAGTGCGTGGGTGCTTCAGCAACTCGTGGAGCCAAGGAACTGTCTGCCTGAGACCAAAACCGCCCAATTCCTGTGCGTGAGGAGCCAACAGAACCAAAATCGTGGTGAGTGAGTGAACTGTCCAGGGAGAGTGCGTGAGGGAGAAGAATGGGCAGACGTGGGTGGAGTGTGGATGTGGGCAAAGGACTTACAGTCCTGCCACCCCACTCCCAAAGGCAATAACTACCCATCCACCAGCAGCCATAACTTCCCAACCACCCAACAGATCATTAAAGAGGTTGACAAGGTTGGATGAGACAAAAAGGTGGCAAATCAACAAGGTAATAAAACATGGGTTTTTTCCCCCATAACCAAGGTTTGACATCCCCACCCCTTATCCTTTGGAACCATGCCATTTTCATTCAACGTTGCACTGCCGTAGCTGGTTGTGGTTTATTTTAATTGATGTGCGGGTTTACATGATGCCATATTAAAATGTGCCGGATAGCACAACATACCATCGGCAATTATCCCCATTGCCGAAACATACACAACCAAATCGATGGTGGGGCTTTTGCCTTGAGCTCCTCACCATGATTAATTACATTTTACACATCATGCAAACGGGGTCGAAACCGGGGACGTGACAGGTAGTTGTAAAATTGAGCACAAAGATCTATGTACCAACACATAACTCACAAGAAAGATCACACAATTTTACTCAGAAATTGAAGAATGAAACAGTGCAAAAATGGCTTGCAATTGTGAAAGCTTTCATTAATCAAAATTAATTAGATAATTAATTATAATGAAGTACAATGGATAAATAGCCACATGCAATTCAAATCTATGTGAGGGAATTCAAATTGGTTGGACTCTACTTGACTGAATGGTTAATTGACCTTGTCTAAATCATTATCGGAGTTCAAAATCCAAACTCAAGTTTTCTAATTAAGTGTTGACTAGTCTAACTGACTGAGGTAGGTGAGTAAATGTGCCTCACCTGCATGCAGCCATGCAATCCTAGCGCTAACTAAATATAATTGAGTGTAGGGAACTAGAACCGAATGTAACTGACTCCTAACTGAGCTTGAATAGTCACCAATTGAACTCAACTAATGGAGGTTGGTATCAACACTCCCAGTGTCTCCTAATTGTAGGGTTTGATCTAGAAGGCTCCTAAATTGATGCATGCAAGTGCAATCAGTGGCAGTTGGCATCAACTAGTGTTCCCCACACTTTAGTAACTGGTGGATGTGCCCCAATTAGGCCAAGTGTACCCAGTGGTGCTAGTGACTAAAAATAGACTAAAAGGACTCCCGATTTAGACACGACTCCTGATTTAGACATAATGACCAAATTGGACAAGGGAGGATTATAATCCTAACACCCCCCCTAAATGCTAACTTGGAAATTTGTGGGCCCTGGTAACTAAGACCATAGGTCACCCATTAAATGAAGTAAAGTAACTGCTCAACACAAGGTGCTGGGGAAAAGGCCACATGGGAAAAAATCCCCCCCTCTAACTAAGCAGATAGAATCAGGATTCAAGTTTGAAAAACTTGAAAATGTGTTGCTGCAATCTCTGTGATGTAGCGAAGCAGCATGCATGATGTTCTGTGCACAAGTATCCTGGGGCCTGACATGTAGAATTCTCCATCTTCTCCAAAAATGATGATGGAAGGAAGGAGGAATGTAACCTTTTCCTCTTGCTGGATGAAGAGGTGTATGATGCACTCTATTCTTCTAAATACAGTGAGACTGATCCCTTGCCATGTAGAATCTTATAGGGAGTCTATTGCATCTCTCTGAAGGATGCAATATTACATGACATAGTGCAAGGTTCTTAGTCTTCTGAATGTCAGATGGATTTCCAGTCATCTTCCTAGCTTCCAGTTTGGAAGTAGGAACTGGATCTGGATCTAAGTCACCCTGAATATCAATCTCATAAACTGATATAGTTGGATCTGCAATACTAGTGGAAACTGCCAAAGAAGTAGATGAAATGTTTTTACCTTCCCTTGCAAGTGGCTGCTGATAGTGCATTGGTTCTGAAAATTGCATGAAGTGTGAGAACTCATATGCGTTGGAGGCATGATTTGCAACACCCTTCACTATGATGTTCCCAGTAGAGATATCTGTGATCTCCATTGAGTCAGGACCAAATATGACTCGCTTTGGAGAGCCAGTATGAGTCATTTGGTATACAAATAATATATTTGTAGCTAAGGAGGGAACATAAAGCACATCTTTGAACTTTCCATGTTCAAGCTTGATAGAGCCCTTCCCTTTGGCTTGAAATTTACTGTTATTTCCCATCTGAATAATAGGACCATCAAAATATTGCAAGGAAGAGAATTATTCTCTAGATGCAACCATATGAGTGGAATCTCCAAAATCAACGAGGAATGCATGTGTTGTTGAGCAGTTAACCTTCAGTGCATGGCATGTCTCTTCATGTTCTTTCGTTTCTTCTCTATGGTCATCCTTCCTTGCACTAGTAGGTACATTAATGTTATGCTTCTTTAGAAGAAGAGCCATCTCATCAATTGTTCTTCTCATACAGGATCTTTCTGGATGAAATCCCCTTCCACAGTAAGAACAAAGTGTCTTTCCTTTTCCATTCTTCTTGCTTCTCTTCGAACCTGAAGGCTCATTTGACCGATTTTTGTCCATAAGAGACTCATCCTTTTTCTTCCCTTTATCATTCGCTACCTTAGGTCCTCCTGCAACTAGTGCTTGATCTCTGGAAGATCGAATGATCCTCATTTGGATCAACTTGTTATGCTCCTGATTGAGAGATTCAATGAAGGAGTTTAGAGTAGGCATCCTCCAATTTGGAGTGGTGAGATTCAATGAATGAATTGTTGATACAAATACTGAATAGTCTGCACCAAGTTTTGAGAGAATGGTAAGGATGATTTGATCATCCTCCTTCTCAACCTTGCATAGCTTCAACTGGAACACTAGATTATTGAATTTAGTGAAGAAGTCATTTAGTGTTTCGAAATTGGCTGGAAGAAGAGAAATCAACTCATTCTCGAGCTGATAGATCCTCATATCATCCTGCTTGTCAGATAAATATGCAATATTATCCCAAACCTACTTTGGAGTCTTCAATCCATTGATGTGGAAGAGAAGATCTTGAGAGATTGAGAGGCACAAGCATCCATAGGATTCATCAAGCCTATTGAAGTACTTTTCTTTGTCAACATAATGGATTGGCTCTGCCTCTACCTCCATTGTAAGTATGAAGAGTCTTTTGGAGCGTACTCCATGTCCTCCTTCCACTAGTGATAATTGAAAGGAGTGAGAAGCTCTATTGGAGGGTCTCTAGCGAATGTAGTGAAGGAGACTGAGCTGCTGTAGTGAATGCAGTGAAGAAGAATGAGGTGCTGTAGCGAATGCAGTGAAGAAGAATTAGCCGATGTAGCGAATGCAGTGAAGGAGAATGAGCTACTTGTAGAGAATGCAGTGAAGAGGACTGATAAACCTATAAATCACACAATCAATAAAACAAAATAAGGTCTACAGTCTGCACTTTTGGAATTTCCTTCACACCCAGCATTGTTGATCAAGCAAGCTTGATCAACAATTCCTTAACTTGGGATATTAAGTGGTAAATTCTCCGTTTCTGGTGCAGTACTGGAAGGAGAAATTTTGCTAAAAGAAATAGATCCAAGTATGAATCTGTAGTAGGAGAAGTGCCTTGTCATGTCGAGGCTTTGATACCATGTAAAATTGAGCACAAAGGTCTATGGACCAACACAAAACTCACAACAAATATCACACAATTTTACTCTTTAATTGAAGAATGAAACAGTGCAAAAATGGCTTGCAACTGTGAAAGATTTCATTAATCAAAAGTAATTAGATAATTAATTACAATGAAGTACAATGGCTAAATATCCACATGCAATTCGGATCCATGTGAGGAAATTTGAATTGGCTGGACTCTACTTGACTGAATGGTTAACTGACCTTGTCTAAATCATTATCAGAGTTCATCGTAGTTCAAAATCCAAACTCAAGTGTCTAATTCAGTGTTGACTAGTCTAACTAACTAAGGTAGGTGAGTAAATGCACCTCACCTACATGCAACCATGCAATCCTAGCACTAACTGAATAGAACTGAGTGTAGGGAACAAGAACTAAATGCAACTGACTCCTAACTGAGCTTGACTAGTCGCCAACTGAACTCAATTGATGGAGGTTGGTATCAACACTCCCAGTGGCTCCTAATTTATATGGATTGATCTAGGAGACTCCTAAATTGATGCATGCAACTGCAATTATTGGAAGTTGGCCTCAATCGGTGTTCCCCACACTTTAGTAACTGGTGCATGTTCCCCAATTAGGCCAAGTGGAACCAATGGCGCTGTGACTAAGAATAGAATAAAAGGACTCTCGATTTAGACATGACTCCTGATTTAGACATAATGACCAAATTGGACAAGGGAGGATTATAATCCTAACAATAGTCACTTCTGCATATCCTCTAATAAATTTCTAATAGTACCCCGTATGCCCCAAAGTAGTTCACAACAATGTTACTATTGAGGGTGGTGGTAGGTCGACAATAATCATGATCTTTGCAAGATCCATCAATATTCCATTGCAAAAAACTACATGACCCAACAAGATTCCAAAAGGAGCAAAAAAATGCATTCCTTCAAATTAAGGGAAATTTGGAACTGTTTACATCATTCCAACATCATTATAAGACTCTCAATAGGATATCTTATTATCCCAAATATTGTCCATTCATCAAATTAGACTTCAAGGAATTTATGAATAAAATATTTAAAAGTAGCTACAACTATCCTAGAAAAGATATCATGAGCATTCTTGAGTCCAAAAGGCATTACTGTATATTGGAAACTTCCCCACTCCATCGCAAACGTAGTCTTGTGTCAATCTTATTTTGCAATTATGATCTAATGGTAACTAAAGAACCCATTAGTAAATGAATATACTTCTTGGCCTACAACACTCTCTAATAATTCATATTTAAATGGAGTCATAAACAGGTCACACAAGCAAGAATTATTTAGCTTCCTTAGGTCGACGCAGATATGCACTTCATGAGCAGTTTTCTTATCTTTTACTACCATAGGCCTAATCCATTCAGATTCTTCAACAGGTTCTATAATTACTACATCTAACATTCTATCTAACTCTATTTTAAATTTTTATTTGTACCTTGGATTGAGTTGATATGGTTGTTGTTTGATAGGCTTTGCGTCGGGATTCAAGGGAAGTCTCATTTCTCCAAGATCTCCAACAATTCCCTTCATTTCTTAAAATTTAGTGGGAAATGGATCCCGAAACTCATGTAGCAGGTATGCAATATTTTTAACGATCTCATCATCCCTGTTGTCTTTGATATTAGAAAAATTCAGGTTCTGTAGAGAACCAATATTGAATTTATTTATTTTCAAAAGATTTAAAAACTTGTCGCTTGATACTCCTGATCCTTTCACCGCACGAGTACCTTTAGACTCAACAATATTTATGTCACATGGATCATCATCATTGGGTTCTCCTGTTACATTGTAGCATTCCATCTGATGCTAGACTGTCGCACTGCTCTGATGGAAATTTGTTATCGATATAGGAATATATTCAAATAACTTAGTCTTGATTATTTTTAGAGCAACATCAATTGAAGGATGATCATTGAAAAATTCAAACGTATGCTTGAAATGTGCATTTATCTCTTCCCACTCAATTGTTCATTGTCGCAACTCAACCAAGATATACCAATTTCTCGGTATCATATCCAAAGTATGTATAAATGGGTGGACCCATTCCTATTGTGGTAGCGTCTCCCATGTTGTGCAACAATGCTCAATGTGTTTGACGTGATTAGTCATTCCTGTATATTTTGAACCAGTATAGAGCATCTTTTCTCCAAATCATAATTCCAGTAGCATTCGTCATTACAACGATTCTGAAATAGTCTACTTGTGTGCAACCCATGATCTTGCGGGTGCAGCCTTCAATGCAAAGTATAGGGATAACAAGGGCAGAGGTTGCATTAATTTCTCTTCAAATTCTGTAAGAAAAGATTCTAGGTTAGGAAAACCTTCATAGGTAGGAAGATCACATACCTTAGTACCTACCCATCTCACTGATTTTGTAATTCTTGCACATTTTCTCATTTATAGTTCATGCAGTGGGTTCTTTCAATTCTCTAAATCTTTATCTGAACCCGATGAGTAGGAACTAATGCTTCCCCGGTTGAGTTTTCCATCGACCGTCAGATTTACATAATCATCCATCGCAGAGGTAATATTGTATATATGGTGCAGATATCCATCTTGTCCTTCATTATTTACTTGCTCGACATACCTCTGGCTGTCTATAGGATCAAGTAGTGAAACCACCCTTAGCTCTTCATCCTCAAACATTAATATCCTCTTCTTAAAATTGATAATAGTTTGGTTATCAATGGCCTAGTCGATCTCTGGAAGCATGTGATATGGATTCATATCATCAACAATATATATCACTTTAAAATCTTCCTAAGTCATGATTCCTTCTATCTCAATAGGAACCTGTGGCAATCGACCAATAGGAAACACACTGGACTGATTGACTAATATTAGCTGGATAGGAGACCACACTAGTATCGACTTTTCCATAATTTCCCATGTTTTATAGTAATAATGTTAACATCAAAACCCAAGTCCAAAATAATATAATCCATGTCGTAATCTCCTATCCGGCTAGTCATCCTGAGCTCATGACTAGTTTTCAATATTTTTCCATTGTGGCTAACTCTCTATTCTGGTCATACATCTACTTGAGGTTCTTCTATTAATGTTGTTAGTTATGCTACAACATATTTATTTTTCATTTTTGCTAAACAACTTTTAAATAATTATTTCAATTCACTAAACTTTTCTGTCGGCTTATTTTGAAATATTTGTTTGAATCTTTGATGCATATCCAATATTGGTCCTTCACTTGGTACACTAACAGAATTCGATGCTTGATTTTCGTCAACAAACTCATGTCGAGCATCCAATAATACTTATTTTTCCTTATGGAAATCAAATGACATCTTCTTTTGTTGTGATGGTCGCACTCTCGGTTTTTCAATGGTGCTTCTTGATCTACTCTAGTCGCATCACCTCCTCTTGTCACGACGCAAATATTAGGTTCTCTCGGTTCAACGAAAAATATTTTATATATTTGGATTAGCATTCTGAGGAGGGTTATGGTTTTCCATGTTTCTATCCTACCACTTAGAAATCAATTATGGACACTCTTCAACAATGTGATCCAATGCTTTATAGTATGAGCATGTCGTCGCAGGATTAGTGCAATTCCTGGGAAAATGTCCAGGATATCCACAATTATAACATATGACTTGGACTCTTTCGTGACAAAATCCTCCTCCTCTCCCTCAACCTATAAAAGGTACGCCTCCTATGGGTTGAGGGTATTGTTCTTGTGGGTACTATTCCTGAGGATATGGATCCTATAGGTATTGTGCCTGAGCTCACTCAACTTGCATTTGTTTGCCATTCTTCATCAGGAAGGTGTCAATTATATTCTTATGCAATGGTTGATATGATTTGCAATATTTATCATCGTTTCTGACTTATCAAAAAAAATTGAAATATAGAATGGATGGTTTGCTTACTATTTTCTGTAAATATAAACATTATTTCAACCTATGTCCTCTGGTTTGACAAATTATGCACCAAGACATCCCTTGTGTATTTATCGTATTTGGTGTGCTTGATGCAAGATAGTTCATGAAGGTTAGAAATGAATATTTATGGTGGCCTTCATTTCTACATCGTGTACACTAGATTTCCTCGTGTATTTATTTCCCTTTCTTGATACCATCAGTTGTAATGTAAGGTTGGTGAATTGTTTTTGTATCTGCATCATTCCTGCACCAGTTTCTCCAACTAGTGAAGCTTCCAACTTCATGGTGAGCTCAAGAGCTTCGCTCTATGATACAATCCTTTTTTGCATCAAAGGAACACGAGCATGCTGTAGCATCAACACAATAAACCATTCTTTGTATTGGACATCTGACATCTGAAATATTACTTTATCCATCAGAGTTTTGAATCTTTGGTCGAAGTCCCAAACAGACTCCATAAGAAATTGTTTAATATCTTTCAACTCTGTAATGCACTGTGACTCATATTTAGGTTTCTTAAACTCATCTATAAATCCCATCGATATTTGATCTAATGTCTTCTTATGAATTCCTACTTGAACCATGGATAATTTCATGTACCATTCAAGTGCATGACCTCTAAGGGTCGTGATCATTTGGGCTTTCTTTATGGCCTCATATTGGACCTGTCGCACGGTCCATACAACTTCACATAGGAACCAATTTTGATCAAGGTCCTCTAACCCATTCCCATTAAATATATGCACCTTTATATAATTTTTGACCATTATGTTTACTCTTGGTATTGCTAAACTAGCATAACTTCCTTAACTGCTATTCCCACTATTACTATTAGTATGATTGAGAAAACCACTTGGTGATGTGTTTTTATACCTAGCCTTAGGTTCTGGAGATGTACGTGGGGTTGCAGGTATGTCGTAATTTGATATGTATCTGGAACCTCTTCTTCTTCTTCAAATACAAGTTGGTATTCCTCTTCTTGATCACATGATTCTTCATCGAGGTGTGAGTCCAACCCGTAGTCCTGTCTTTTGGTAGAATTTCAACTTCTTCTCTTGGTCACATTCCTTCTTCTCTTTTCCAATCAAAATATTTTTCCACTCTTTAGGTGTCCACCTTCTAAATTAGTCTCACTATCGACAAGAAAAATCTCAGCTTACTCTACTCCATTTTATTCAAAATATTCCTTGCAACATTACCCTGGGTCTCCGTGCAAAAATATTTACTCATCGGACTCCATTCTCAGGATCCCTTTTTCACATACCAGGATTTTGATCCACAGCTTCAAATATTTTAGATAACGACCTCGAGGTCCTTGGAAAAATTATCTTTCAGCTTCATTGTATGAATTTATCGTGTCGATTGTAATTTCCGTGATATATCCCTTGAGAATGCCATCAACCTAGAAGTTGACAGCCCTATATATAGGTTTACTATCTCTTTTCAACTGCTAGATCAACTGAGGATTCCATTCTATAGCTTCTCCGTCCTAAATTTTTTTCTTCTGGGTCACTATCTTTGACAACCACTCATGCAATACAATAGGAAATTTTCTAAAGAAAATTTCATGTATGTATGTGTAAAGGTATCATTCAAATCATTCTATTGGGATAAGTCATGAATCACGATCCTTTACTTTCTTATCGTGCGAAATCTAGTGCTTTATAATTAATCCAGTACTGAATTTCTAGTACCAAAACATATCCCCGTCATAATGATTCATGATGCCAATAAGAGAACCATTTGTTGGCTTGCTTCTCTGTCAACCCAGGTTCAGATCCCCTATTTGTCAATAAAACCCAAGATATCATACAAACAGAGGAGAACTCTGTTGGCAACGCCTGCGATGTAGATGAAGTCTCACCCAAGATATCTTATGGGGACTGTTAGAACCATGTTTTTGCATTCATGAGGGGGATTTCCTTATAGAACATTATTAGGTAACTCGACAAAAACCGAGGAATAAACTTATGTATCATACATTCATTCAAGAATATATCCTATTGATACATCGACATATATAACAATATGTAACATACAACATAAACACATATTAACTACTATTCCATGTGATCATAAAATTATATGTGTGACATATATAAATAAGTTCATTCCTTACATATATTCTTGACACATTCAGATCAGCTCGTTCACCACAAATATGCATTCGACATAAACATAGAGATTTATAAAGACAGACAGACACAATTATTAACATGGAAACCCATCTGAGAAAAACCACAAAGGTGCTCTTCATATGGCATGAGAAATGCCTTAGCACCTTTGTTCCTGCGCACACAACTTGTAGACTCTTCTTTTTATATTCTTTACAATTCATGTATTCTTCTCTCGTCTCATGTTCTCTAGTTTTTGTATGTCTCTTTTCTTGCTCTTCTTCTTCTATTCTTAATCGTCATCTATGAATATTCTTATTTGGATGAGCGATCTGCACACAACTTCGATTAATGATTTTATGTTTTTACACTTATTTATTTAACCGTGTGACTAACTCTTAACTGTCATTTGACAAGTTGTATTTCTAATTTAACCCATCCCATTACATCTAAAAATAGGCACTATCGGCCCAAATTATAATCATGCTTTATTCCCAAAAGAAAACTATTAGTCTAACTAAATTTTACCAAAAATAGGTCAAACTCCTCATCTCAAATTGACCTCTTCCTCTTTTGTCGTGGCTTCATTCGTCACGGTATTTTCTTTTCTTATGACCGAAATATTCATATTTTCAAGTAAAATTCTAATTATCTTTTCTCACATTTTCCTAGGTCTAACATACACATTTTTGTTTTGGCATTCCCAACAATGTAATAAGGATGGATTGATCTAGGAAGAGATAGTGTGTGATGTGAAAGATGGTGGAGGTTAATAAAACTGTGAAAATGTGTGAAATGTGGGTAGTTTGTGGTATTTTCAACATGGTTCAATTAGTTTTGTGACTTAAAAACATACATTCACAACGTATTGGTTGGTAATGTACTTTCATGGCGATTTTTTTGTACTAAGGGAATCAACAATTGGGGACTGGGATGGTACATGCATTAGACGAGGTCTAGGGATCCAATCTTGATACCAATATACCACTAGGTGGACCCACACATCTCACAAGCATGGGGAACGAGTAAGTCAAGGTGACTTGAACTCATGACCTCCATTTACAACATGTCCTTTATATCAAGCTAATTGTTGGTTGAACTACACCCCTATAGGAAATTTTGTGTCGATTATTGTTATTAGTGGATTTGACAAATATATTTCTCCCATAAATCATTATCACCTCATGGATACATGCACTCAATATCCGAGAAACCTCTAAGCTTAGAGGTGTATTTTTTATTTTGGATTAAAAGTTAAGGAGGACAAAATTTCCAACACTAGGTTTGTCTTGAATGTTATGTATTACAATCACATAAAGAGAGATATATATTTTACTATAGTGAGCTCATATATTATGAAATCACCCATCAATTGTCAAATTTTTATCAAATTAGAAGATTCTTCATGGCCTCATATCTCATTTACCCATTATTTTTTGCAATTCATTTGAGAAATTAGTTCCAAAGGGAGTTGTCGATTTCAAGGTTGAGCCAATACTAAATTGGTACCCTTCATTATTAAGACATAGATCTTGATCCACTTTTATAGGGTTTATGATGCATCTATAAGGAGATGAAGGAAAATGATTATGGGATGGGATCCTAATAAATTTACATTAGAGGGGATACTAAGGTGAATGTAATTCTCTATGTATAACATTGTAATAGCACCAACTGTAGAACTAGGATACTAGGATTAAGACTTTGAATTTTTCATAGAATCATGCTCTGCATGCTCCATTAACCCTAGCTTCTGATCGCCGTCTCCTGCTTGAGGGCCTCCGCCCTGCCGGCGGCCTGAATGGATCCGCCAGACCCTGTGTCTTTTGAGGAGCGCTTTCAGTATATCGTGGCCTCTCAGCCCTCGGTTCTGGCTGTTGTGGCTCTGTCTTCGTGTTTTGTAAAGAGAGCAGATGTGCCGGAAGTAAAGCTCAGCTCTGTCGGCTCAAAGAGGAAAGCAGTCACCCTCTCGGAGAAAGGACTCATAGGACTGTTCACCGGCCTCTGGCCTTCCCCACGCCCAGTGGAGGCTTGGCTGAACAAAAACTGGAGAACCCTATACCAGGGGGAAGTTCAACAAATATTCTACGGAAAAGGATATTTCACCTTCATTTTTGAAAAGAAGGAGGATCAAGATCTGATCTTCAGGAATGGGCCTTACTTTATGGGCCCAAGAGGTATGTACTTGAATAAATGGGATTTGTCTTTTAACCCAGAAAAAGACATTCCAAAAGCTGTTCCAGTATGGGTCAAACTCCCTCATCTTCCTCTTCACTACTGGAATGATGAGGATTTTCAAGCAATAGGGAACACTCTGGGGAAGTATATTGACAAATCTGAGCCAAAAGCCCCAATGTTTTCTTGTGCTCGTATCTTCGTTTAAGTTGATCTAGAAAAAGGTTTTCCAGAGTCCATTAATCTCTCCATTGATGGTTGGAGCCACTTGCAGACAGTAGACTATGAGCAAATCCCCTTTAAGTGCAAGTATTGCCACAAATACGGCCATTTTGCCAAATCATGCCCGAAAAAACCTGAAAACCCCTCTTAGACAATGCGGCAAGCGAGGGTTGGAACATCGCAAGTGGGAAGAAGACAGCCAAGCCATAAAAGCAGCAGAATGACATGGAAAAGAACACTTCCAAAAATAGATTTGAAGCTCTGGAGGAAGAATCTCCAGAGGAGGAAACACGTGAAGCTATCCCTGACACGACCCAACAGAAAGATAAAGAACCCTTGGCTTCTGTATCGCAGCACCAGGAAAAAGAAGTTATGGATGAGGGTACTGGGTGCCTGACGGAGAGGAAATATCCGTCCCAACTATCCGAAGGGTCAGTTGAAGGTTTAGTGACAAGATCAAGGGCCAAAGCAAGTTCAGAAGATATAACAGATACCTCGGTAGAAGAACATGAATCGTCATCCCGGAAGGGGAGGAAATCAAACAAAGTCATAAGAGAACAGGAGGCAGCCAGGGAAAAGGCGACAGGGAAACAAACAAACCTAGACTTTCTAGTCAAGCCCTCGCAAGCAAGCAAATACCTTCTAAGCCAAGAAGAGGAAAAAAAGGAGAGGGAAAAGGCCCTTAAGCAACTCAGGAAATAATGAAAGTGGTCTCCTGGAATTGTAGAGGCTTGGGAGGTTTTCAGAAGTTAGAAGTAATCAAGAGAATAAAATCAATGGAATCTGCCTCCATCCTTCTTATCCAGGAGACAAAAAAATCAGCTGTAGATAGCATGGAAACAATTAAAAGCGTGTGGCCAAAAGGAACAGGCCTTGCCATCGATGCACAGGTTGCCTCTGGAGGGATCCTTTGTTGGTGGAACAAGGATCAGTTCAAAATGATCTCTGCCATAGAAAACAAAAATTGGATTCTCATAAAACTTGAGAACGAAGAAAGCCAAGAATTTTTTTGGATCGGGAACGTGTATGGTCCAACGCTGAATGCGCAGAAGGACAAATTTTGGGACTCGTTAGAGGAGCAATGCAAAGATAAAAAGCTTCTCCCTTGTTACATTGCAGGGGATTTTAATGTCACAAATTCCCCAGAGGAGCGCAGAGGAGGAACGAAGGTAAGAGACCCATTTGGAGAAAGACTGGAGGACCTCATATCTCATTGGAGCCTCATCGACATCAAACCCAAAAATGGCATCTTTACCTAGAGTAATAAGCGAATAGGACCTGGCCACATTACTGCAAGATTGGATCGTTTCTTGGTAAGCACTCATCTCCTCAACTCTTATCCGGAAACAAAAATCCTGAGCTCCTCTGTCTCTGATCATAAGCCTATAAGCCTCTTCTTTCCTCTGGTGGAAAATCTGGGACCGATTCCTTTCAAGTTCAATCGGATCTGGCTAGAGTCTGAAGGCGTCAAGGATATCATCATCTAGGCCTGGCGATGCTTTATCCCAGGCTCCCCAGCGTTCTCTTGGGAGCAAAAGCTGAAGAGGGTAAAGGCGGCTCTAAAACTGTGGGTCAAGAACCATTTTCGAGAACCAGCTCAGCAAAAGGAGCAAATTATCAGGGACATGGAAACCCTTCAAGTAGAAATGGAAGCATGTGAAATTACCAAGGAGCATCTCATCAAGGAGATAGAGCTGGAATCAACCCTGCAGAAAATCTTAAGGCAGGAAGAGGAAGGGTGGAGGCTTCGATCTCGCATCCTATGGCTCAAAGGGGGAGATCAAAATACTAAGTACTTTCAAAATCAATGCAGAGACAGGCAGCGATGGAAAAACATGCGAGAACTTAAGGCTGAGGACGGCTCCCTCGTTCAAGGACAAGCGGCCATCAGCGCTGAGGTAAGAACTTTCTTTGAGCATCTGTACACCAATGAGGATCAAGTCTCTCATCACCTCATGGAGGAAATGGTCTCTGATATTCCTTCCCTTGTCAGTCATGAGGACAGGCTTAGGCTTGAATCCCCCATAACAGAAGATGAAGTCAAGAAAGCCATTTGGAGCCTTCACCCGAACAAGGCTCCAGGCCCAGATGGCTTTCCTATTTGCTTTTATAGAATCTTCTGGTCTCTGGTCAAGAAAGACCTGATGCGCCTCATTTCCTGGATGGCAAAAGGAAATATGGGAGGGGCTACCAATTCCACCTTCCTGGCCTTGATCTCAAAAGAACATAACCCCACAACCATCAAAAAATTTCGTCCAATTTCTCTGTGCAATGCTTCATATAAAATCTTTTCTAAAGTGTTGTCTATGAGACTCAAGCAAATCATCCCCTCTCTCATCTCCCCAAATCAGGGCGGCTTTATTTCAGGCAGGAAAATAAGTGATAATATTCTTCTGGTTCAGGAAGCCATCCACTCCAGCAACAAAAGGGGTGAACCTGGAATGGCCATTAAATTGGACTTGGCCAATGCGTTTGATAGATTAAGACATTCCTTCATCATCATGGTTATTCAAAAGTTTGGGTTGCCCGATGCTTTCATCAAGCAAGTCCAATCCTGCATAACCTCCCCTTGGATATCCCCCCTCATAAATGGAAGGCCCTCTGAATTATTTAAAGCCGCTCGAGGGGTAAGGCAAGGTTGCACGCTTTCCCCATTCATATACATTCTGGTAGCCGAGGCCCTCAGCAGAAAACTGAATAGACTTCAATCTGAAGGATCTCTCCCAGGTCTCTCCTTTAGAAATGGAGTTCCTCCTATCAACCACACCCTTTTTGTAGATGACACCATCCTCCTAGGCATAGCATCCACCCAAATAGCCAAGAACATCCTCTCCCCTCTTGATCTCTTCCTTCAATCTTCTGGCACCTCAATCAACTTGAACAAATGCCAAATCTATGGATGGAACAGCCCAGCTGCAACTCTCTATTGTATCTCCCAGATTCTGCAAATCAAAGTCAACCCCTCGTGGACTCACTTCACCTATTTAGGCATCCCTATCATCAAAAAACTCTTGACCTCCTCAATGTGGACTCCAGTCATTCAAAAAATTAAAGCCAAAACTCAGGCCATGGGATCGAAATGGTTAAATTTAGCAGGGAAGATGGTTTTAATTTGATCCATCTTATCCTCTTATCCCATTTACACTAGCTCCTTGGTTCTTGCTCCCAAAAACATCATGAATAGCATCTGCAAAGAAATCAGGAAATTCTTATGGCAGGGAGGCAAAGTCCAGAATAAAAAATTCCATCTTGTAAAATGGGATACGGTCAAGCAAGCTAAAAGCCAGGGTGGTCTGGGCATCAGAGATCTATACCATATGAGCAGAGCTATGGGAGCTAAAATGGTCTGGAGATTGGTCACTGGGAAGAAAGAATGGTGGAAGGAAGTTATCAGGAGAAAATACATTAGGAGGCCCAGGTCAAAAATGCTGGACAGTGCTTGGGTTGGCAAAGGAACCACCCTATGGAAACTATGCAAATACTCCCTCAGCACAATCAGAAAGAACTGCTACTGGATCCCTAGGAATGGGAAAAGGATCAATATTTGGAAGAGCAAAATTTTGGGTCAACCTCCTCGTTCTCTTTTGCCTGGACAATCGCCTCTAGCTGAGTGGGCGAGCGAACAAGGGATCTCCACCCTCTTCGATCTCTCTCTTTGGGATGCAAAAGGGCATTGGGCAGGATGGAAGGAGCTATCTCCTCCAGCTCCATTGGCTATCGCGGTAGAATCTCTCCTATCCTCCCTCCATGGCTTGTCCCCTTTGAGGCTCACAGCGAAGGATCGCATTGGATGGGGGGATACGGGGAAGTATAATGTCAGAGACGGATATAAGAGAATTGCTAGGGAATTGAAATGAACAGAACGAATATGGAAGAAGGTGTGGAGCGCAGACTGCATTCCCAAAGTCAATAGCTTCATTTGGATTCTCTTGCACAATAAGCTCCTTATAGCAGAAAACTTAAGGAAAAGAGGAATAAACAGACCCTCTTGGTGTCCTTTGTGCAACTCAGGTGAAGAGACCACTAGTCACATCTTCTTCCACTATAAAATTGCTCTCCTAGTTTGGCGATCTGTCCTCCCTCCAGGTATGGATTTGCATTTCCCAGACATGGCAGCTCATCTTTTTAAAGACTGGAACAACTATTATCCTGGCTCCTTAAGCAAAAAACCTATTCTGGGTCGTCTTTGGGCCTCCATTCCAAAAAATATCTGTTGGCAGCTCTGGCTTGCAAGGAACAGGGCCATCTTCAAAGAGCAAAAACCTTTCCCTGCTCGTATAGCCGCCAAGACCATAGGGATGACAGTTGAAAAATTTGCTTCCAACAACATTAGCTTCCCCGCCCAAGAACCCATTCCTGAGCCTTTTTCGTCTTGGTGCAAAATCTTCTTCAAAGAAAGGAGCCTCCTTCAGTCCAATAACATCACTAGTAGAACTACCACAACTTTCAGAACCTTCCCCTGGGAGATACGCATAGCTAGCAAAGAATTCCAAACTTGGCTCAAGGAGAAGAATTCCTTTGCCCTCTTTTTTTATGGCACCTCAAAAGGAAATCCTGGGGTGGCAGGAGCGGGGGGGATCCTTCTGGATCCTAAAGGAAACATAGAACAATCCTTTGCCTGGGGGTTAGGGAATAGAACTAATAATGAAGCTGAGTGGCTGGCTTTGCTTCAAGGTCTTCAGATTTTACAGGACAAAAATTATCGAAAGGTTTTAATATTTGGAGACTCAAAGCATGTCATCTCCAAATTGATCAACGGCTACCCCACGGGGGCAATCAATTTCCATCTCCTATACAACAAAGTAAATCCTCTTATGCTCCATTCCTACAAGCCTCTCCATATTCTCTAGACTAATAACACTGCTGCAGACAATATGGCCAACATTGGGGCTTCTCTTCCGCAAGGCGTTTATAAGCAAAATGGGAACCCTCCCCTCCATAAATATATCCCGTAATGATGAATAGGGTCTCTCTATGGCATAAAAATTCTCATGTGCTTAGGAATTTTCACATGGTTGGGCATTTCCTTAAGGTTTTCACCCTTGTTCTATGGTTTCTTAGCCCCCCTCCTATCCCTTTGCCCCTCTCCTTTTTCCCCTTTCTCCTCCCGCTCCTAGCCTTCCATTGTCTTTTCAATCTGCCCCCCTTCTCGTCCTTCACCGGCGCCCTTCATTTATCTCCTAGTCCCCTCCTCCTCGCTGCGTGGCCTTCTCCTCATTCCCTCCACCCTTCGGACGTTGTTGTATTAATGGCCTTAAGGCCCCGGGTTATTGGCATTTATCCCTCACATGCTTATCGTCCCCTCTTTCTTTATCCCCTGTCTTCCTCCAAAATCAGTATGTTTCTTCATCCCTTTCCCATTGTGAGCCCTGGCCCCCATGAAGCTTTGCATCTTATGTTACAGGTAGTTTCAGGAATCAGTGAAGGGTGGCTTCAAGGCCTCCCGTGGCAGGTCCTCCCCCTCACGCGCTTGGTGGTGAAGGAACGGCTGGCATTTGTAGCCCTATCCTCTTGTTCGTTATCTTCCTTCTCAGTATCTCGGGCTGCAGCTCTCAACACTGGTGTCTCAGCGTCTGGTAACAGGGGGAAAAGTTTGGTTCTTGGCTACCACTGCTCGGGCTGGCAAGAAGGAGCCGTGGGCACGGTGGTCTTCCAAAAGCAAGGCGAAGATTCTCTGCTTCAAGAACTTGTTGTGCTCAGTTCGTTCGTGCAACAAGACAGCGTTCCTGTCAATTCTGTTTGTGTCACTCACAATAACTTCGCTTGTTTAAGCATCTCGGCTGAAGAATCCAGAATGGCGCAGGGTGGAGAATTGGCAGGCATTATGGATATAAAAAAGAATCTACGCAGACTATACGAGATGCTAGCAATCAATGTCGTGGACACTAAAGAAATGGCCATAGAGGTGAGGAAAATGGCAGACACCGTAAGTTACACCTCTCTGCAGGTATGGTAATAATGATGCTCGCATAGATGACAAAGAGAGCAATCTCCGAGAAATCATGGGGAAAGTGGATAGGATCCAGGAGGATCTTCAGCGATTCATAGCAATGAACGAGGCTAGCAGAGTCAATGGTGAAGTCGCAGAAGTAGTGATTCCTATGGAGGAGGAATCTGTTGTCCAACCTAGAATCAACAGAGGCAATCAGTAATCTGCCCCCCCTTTTTTTGTTATATCTGCATGTTTTTTTGTCTGTTTTTATGTCAACAGTTTGTAAGGGTATACCCCTCCTACAGTTTCAGATGCTTTGAGCAAACTTTATGTAAGGTTTTTNCTTTTTTGTTGTACATAAACACTCGATATTATCTTTTTTGTAATGAATGGCTGTGCACAGCCTCTTTTATACAAACCCCCTTTTTAGTTTCTGTTAAAAAAAAAAATTTTACATTAGAGGGTTGAACTTTCCTCATTGCGAAAGGAGTGTTTTTTATGATGAATATTTACTTACATCAACCTTTATGTATTTGAGGGGAGGCCTTATTTTCTACATAGATTTGTTTTGAATGAATCTCTCTTGTTGATTTTTTCTGAAAATATAAAAAATGGTCCATCTTCTTCTTCTTCAAAAAAAAAACACACTTTTTTTATACTATTCCAATTAAATTTACAAAGTTTGCTATAAAGAATATCAATTACTTACATTAGATTGCATGAGGTTTTCATGCCTTCAAGTTAAATAAAGTAGATGAAATTCAAGGTTATTATACTCAAAGGATTTTTAAGATTCATATGATGGAATCCAAGTATAGTGTTTGCATTTCAAAGTTGGATGAGCATGTTGAAGGGGGAGGAAAAAATGAATACTTTAGTATGGAATGAGAGGAGTAGATTCATCAATAGATTATACCATATCCCCAATGACATGCAGACATTGGTTATTTCAAATTCCGAGTCCAGGAAGTAGTCTTTACAAGTCAAGGAAACCCCAAGAGATCACTAATAATTTGGCTCCATCAATGAAGAAAAATAGAACTTGTTTTTTGCAAATTTGAATATGTTGCAGTCTCATAACTGTTATGTAGTGAACATTGTGCAACACCTGTTGGAAATAAGAGACTAGAAAAATGAAGTGGATGTGTTCATGATTGTGCAATGTTGGAAAAAATTAAAGGTTACAAATTTGCAAACAATTTCACAATTATCCAACATGCCCTAGTACTTCCAATTTATACACAAATGCCATTTCTAAGAGATACATAAATTCATAAATGCCTCATTGTGCTTAGAGATACAAAATGGGGTAAGGATTAGTGAATACATTGTGCCTCTATTTTTTGTCTTTGATGGTATCCTATGATCGTATACTTTTTACACTCCTGTATCAAAATCCCTTAGTGTCTTTACTCCTCGAAATTCCTTAAGGCCATATGCTCCTAGAAATGCCTCACGATGATCTTGAAATTCCCCATATAGGGTATGATCCTTCAATTGACACAAGGTATGTTGATCTTGAAATTCCCCATACAGGGTATGATCCTTTCAATGGTATTTTGTGTTAAAATGTTTTTTTTTTCTCCTTCTATGTCTTTTTGTTGGTATATTTTGGTTATATCTAGGTGAATGAGAAATAATGTGAAGTAGATCTCTAATCTAGATAGATATAAAATTAGCAATTTCGAGGAAAATATGGATTGTGCCTCTTTTGGATGCATAAATTGTCATGACTTCAAGAAAATCCTAGAATTTACCTCTTTCCATTTTATAAGTATTTACATTGACCTTGGGCCTATAAATTTGAATGTTTCTCATGCCCTACTTTAGAACATTGTACAAAAATTACAATTGTTGATAAGTCACATAGTTAACAATTGTCAAGAAATATAGTGCCCATAAGCCATGGGATTAATACCATTTCCAATGTTAGTACTGAAATTGGAATGTTCTGATACATAACTTGTATGGATCACATTTTATTTTCCAACCCTTTCCTACAGTCATTTAACCATTGATCTAGTCTAGTGTATAACTAGTGATTACTTAGATATTAACCTAGCAACTTCTAACACTAATCCTAAATCTTAGGATCATTCAAAACACACAAAAGGATAACATGTACATATTATAAATCATTTTGAGGATTGTTGATCAGTGTATACCCTTGTCATATGATGGAATGTATCATGTTTTTTTTGTCTTAAGGTTTTGAGTGCCTATTCTATATTACTTAATAGCATTTTGTGTAACCACATGTATGCTGTAAATAATGAATCAAGATAATTATAAATTAAATAATCATTAAGCAAGAATCTTGTACATTATAAAATTACTTCCTTACATTTTATATGACCCTAATGATCATGGAATGACACTTATTATAAAAGGAGAATATGTAATATCCATGATATTAATGAATTTAACTCTAAACTCTACCATTTCCCTCATTTGGAGAGAACAAGATCTCCATCTACCCGATTCCAGGGAATTGATGAGTTAATCTGATAGATGGAATTTTAAGATCGAGTTAAGATAAGAATGATTTTCTTAAACTTATGGTAATTTTCTTATGCTATTTATGCTTAAGTGGAAAATTTATTAGGCAGAAAACTATGAAGTACTAGTTCTAATTGAATTGCAATCTTCAACTTGATTGTTTTAGCTAGAGAAATTATTGTGTACACCTTGCATTTAAATATTAAATTTTGATATTATTTTGACTCATTTGATGCCAAACTCTACCACAAGAATTAACAGGATGGTTTCCTTTTGTAAATGGTCTTGTATGGTTAAATTTTTTATTTACATACCTATGTTATTGATGAAATGTAAGATCAATAAACCCTCGTTTTGATATAGATATCAAGAATTAATTAGGTACACTACAACTCAGTATCATATCATATGGTTATAACTCTAGGGGAAATATGGATTCAAAGTAAATGAATGATAGTGTTTTTGGTGTTACGATGATGATGAAGATAATATTGACAACAACAACAATGATGATGATGACGATGATGATGGTGATGATGATGATTACGACGACGACGACGACGATGATGGTGACGATGATAATGAATACAATGATGATGATCATGATAGGGACAATGATGACGCCAATGATGATGATGATGATGATGATTGTTCGATACCTATGGTTCTTAGGGAGGAAGTGCCTATATTCATCAAACATGAAATAAGACATCCTTGATTCTTGAAACCCTACCATATCGTCAAGGCACATTTTGATTTTAGGGTCCTATCCTAACCTCTCTTGTTACGAGTACTTAGGTCATTAATAAGTTAGACATTAATGAATGCATGGTGGGCATATTCTTTGAATAAGATTCACTAGGTTTTTGACAAGTGGTTAATTAATGTAAATGATCATATTTATTGAATAAGGTAAGTTAGGTAGTTGGTACTCATTAATGAATATGGATTAGTCATTAATGCATGGGTCAATAATGGTTGGAATTTTGGGTGTATATAAACTATTTATAGAGGTAGAGAGTTATGTAATATTTTTCAAGAATTATGTATCATTGTATTGGAGCTATATTGCTCATTTGGAGGTTTCCTCCTTGAAGAGGAACATGAGCATTGATAATCTTATGGAATTTCAATAAAGGGTTACTTATTTAGTGGGTTCAATACTATTTTCTATTTCATTTATAACTTTATTCATGTTGAATTTTTCATATATTCTTACTCATTTGGTATTTATGTTATATAAGCACATTACATTGTATGTTGATATTGGGATCAATGTTAGGGAGGTACACTTCTTGATGTGGTAGTTGACACATGGAGATTTGACATATTTTACAAGGGAAACATTTTTTATGAAGATGGAGATTTGGAAGACATGAAATAACCACCTTGGAGTACGACATTATTTCACTTATAGGCTGGGCTTAGAACCTTTGGAGAGATGGATCCACCTTGGAAATATGTTGAGAAGGAACACTTGAGTTGAAGAGAAATTGTTGGAGGACACATCATCTCACTTAAAGGAATTATTGACATGTGGAAATATTAGCTTAGATGGTGTACCACTATAGGGTTTGTACACACCTTATTTCCCATGTGGCATTCATGCTTAGCGTAACTCTCCACAACTTGGGGATTTTTTATTGACTTAGCTCAATTTTTTTGTATATGATGATGATGATGATGATGATGGGTATGATGACGATGACGATGATGATGGTAGGTATGATGACGGAGATGATGACGACGACGACGACGATGATGACGACGATGACGATGATGATGATGATTAAGATGATGTTGATGATTAAGATGATGATGATGAGAAGTTCATAATGAACATTGATGAAAATGATTATTATGTGGTGACATGAGGCATCCTTGAGTTTTAAAACCTTTCCATACTGTTGAGGCATAGACCCAGTCTAACCATGTCAAATTCCAATGCATACAAGCACAATTTGAAGAAATTTCAATGTTGGTCATTCACTGCTCACTATCCAAGGTCGATGAAGATGATGTTGACAATCACTAAGATGAATAAGATTACAAGGACGATGCACCACTTATGAGTATGATGATTTTTTTCTATTTCCATAAGTTGGTAATCATTCCATGACGTAAAATAAAAAGATTGTTAAATAAAAAAAAAAGTGGATTGAATTGTTTGCATTGGAGCGAGACGTGATATGATGAGGATTATGTGAGGAAATGATCACTAAGTTACCAATAATACACATAAATAATCGTATAATCATAATAGAGACAAGAGACAAGAATAATATGTTGAATAACATATTTATATTACACAATAACACAGGTGGGTTCATACATACATCAGACCGAACCAAGTTCTTTATCTGGATCAACAACCTATATATATGATTACAAAACAGTTACAAATAACTACTTGTTGGTTCAGTCAACTGATACCACCTATGTGGCCGACCTAATCTCTAATTAGCTGGCTAACTAGTCTAGTTGGCTAACCGACTAGCTCCTCCAACAAGTCTTAAATATGATAATGAAGACGATGATGATGATGATGATGATGAAGATGATCTTTTGTTCATTTCGAGAATAATTTATTCTCTAGTGAACAGGGCCAATTACGCGGGGGTGGAAGCTCATATGCCCTCCCCCACACATCTCTCTCAATTCCCCTTAACCTAATTTGATATAATAAACAAAATTTAACATACAAAATATATAATTTCATAAACTTCAAGTACATAACGTAATTAATCTAGCAAAATAGTAAATTATTTGAAGATAATAAAAGGAAGAAAAAAATATGTTAATTACTACATACCTTGTATATTTGATCATTTTGATATTCTTAATCATCTTATCTATCCAAATCAACATTTCATGCATCATCTAATCAGAATCGATGATCAAATGATTAACCATATCAATATCATCATCAAAATTGATTTCGAATGTATCATTTGGTTCAAGTTCTTCAGATTCTTCTTATGTCGACAAATTTGGTTCAACTTCTTCGGGTTCTTCATCTGACATGACATCTACTACATCCTACTCATTAACCTCTACAACATATTGATCTTCTTAATTATCAAATACTTCTTCCTCTACATGATACTTTATAGGCCTTTGTCTTGGATCATATCTAGCAACAAATGACCAACTCACTTTACCTAGAACACCTGAGTAAAAGACCTATTCACATTTTCTTGGAAGAACATATGGCTCTGTTCCTGGATCAACCATCCTCATATTAACCATGGGAAATCCATTTTTATGTCCAATTACAGTTCTCTCATGATCACATTTATTAATTTGTAACTTGTACCATTTGACTTCAAACAAAACTAGTTTGAAGGATCCAAAGTCATACTCAATTATTTAATCCAAATACCCATAGTATCTATTTTTATATTCTTATGGATATATATCACTCCTAGAGGAAACATTAATGACCTGGAATACTACATTTATCCTACAATCATATTTTTTCCTCTTTTCATCCAACTATTTAATGCAAAATTTACGACCATTCCACCACATAGCCTTGTGGTTTTTCAACCACAATATGCAAAACACACAAAAATTGTCAATTAATAAGCATATAAATATAACTTGGAAAGTATCCAATGAAAGAAAGAAACACACCAAACACATTAATATGATAAAACAAAAGTTAATGATCTTACTTGTTTATCTTTCAAACCATATTCTAGATCAATTTACTTCTATGCAAGATTAGTATCTTGATCAAGACGAGGTCTCTTAACCAATGTAGACACCCCTTCCCATGATAACCTTCCATAATGTACTTGTTCACATATTTCAATCCATATGTTCTTCCAATCAAGATTCATTGTTATGTATAAATGTAGAGCATCCCACTCTCTACCACATGTATGAAAAAATAATAATTCTCCAATAATTACATACCATGTTAAAAAAATACAGTATAGACGAAAAGTACAATATACCAATAATAACTATGATATACAAAAAATCTAAAGTGAAATGTATAATAAATATCCACTATCTAATTACCTTTCATTTTATGCAATCTACCTTCCCCCAACAGGTGCTCCCCTTGAAATTTGTTGATGAAGTTCACATCCCAAATACGCTCCACTTGCATATTTGATGCTAATAATGGAATATATTGAGTATATATGTTACACCCAATTTTTTTCCAAATGCTTCAATCCCTCAAAATCCCTGGCCAAACGCGTATTTTGGGGCCTTATTTCTCATTCCTATGTGGTTTTATGCACCTTGCTGCCTAGCACAGGGCACCAAAAAGGCCTAACACCTATTGTCTTCTAGCATGAGGCACCGATGGCACCTGTCACCTGACCACAAGGTGCATCGACACACTTATCCCTATCATAAGGTGCGCCAACAGTCCCCAAAAGGAAAAAATATAAGATTCGAGAATCTTCCAGACAAAATCTCTCGTGGAGGATGATCCTAACTACTAGGGATAGCTAGCACTCAACCTCCTAACCCCTAGGGATTATTCCATACCTTCCTCCCAAAATATCTCAACCCATCTGGGCTTCATTTTTCCTATAAAATCAAGCTACATGGACCATGTGAAAAGGGGAGACCAAGAGAGCATCCTTATGATGTTGGATTGAAGTCTGGTATAAGAGGTAAAGAGAGAGTGGTTGTGAGTACCATGTTGCATATTTTTTAGTGTATTTGTGAGTGAATTAAATATCTTGTGAAAGAAAAGCTATCAACATCAAGGCTTTGGTTGTATCTTTCTTTTCCCATCTTTAATACAAAAGTGTTTCCCCTTCCCATAAATGATTCATGTTAATGTTGATTGTTTATTACTAGTTTCCTTGATCATTAGTATGGATAATTGATTTATCCTTTTTCTCTCATATCTTGTATTTTTTCATGTTTTCTTTGCAGGTATAGTAGATCGCAAAAGGATCTATGAAACAAGGACAAACTTCCATATCTAAGGTAAAGAGAGCTTGTCATTCAAGTAGATCAGTCATCTAGGGAGAGGATATACTGTTGTGTCCTTTTGTTCTAGACTTGCACCATGCAGGTTAGTGAAAAAAATTATGTATGCACCAATTGAAATATTCCTGGTAACAAAATTGGAAACTATAATGGGGACAGAAACTAGGATAGCATGGAAACCTACCATTGCGGCATGTATGATTCAAGATACTTTACTCGGTTTCTGATTCTAATTTCTGGATGATGTGTTGAAGTCGACGGGGATAGACTCATCGAAGGAGAGCCATGATGATTCCCCCTCCATTGACATGAAACATGGAATAAAATATCATGTCGAAGTGATGAAAAAAACCACATCATTGATTCATATGTGGAGGACTCAAAGGAAGGAAAGGAAACTATAAGAATAGACTACAAAGGATACTTCCCTTGAACATAGTGGGATTTCATTAATGGCCTCTGATTGAAGGATTCCATCGAGTGTTCAAATTCAAAGCCTTTGTTCACATTCAAAGGAATGTACTGGGATACCTTTGGAATGATTGACATTAATGGTGATTTCCCTCACACTTGTTAATAGTATACACTAATGACCGGTAATCAAGTGGTTTATACCATGTTCGACATCATAAAATCTATTCACATGGTTAGAATCATATCATTTGATATTGGAATGAATACCCTGAGTAGTTAGGTGTTCACCTAAATATGTGCATATCCTTAGGTTGCGATGGAGTATTGTTTGAAGTTATGACATGGATCCACATTGTACGTTTGATGGTTGTGTCCAATATCGAGTTAGGATAACATTTATCTACTTTGTATGTCCCGTATCCATGTTCTGATTTGAGTCTTATTGATCATGGATCTACAGTGTATTGTCAGTAGCCATGGCATGGACATTATACATGGATCTGCAGTGTATTGGTATGCAACCATGATTGAGTCAGATAGTTGGTGACTAGCCTTGCATTAAGTCTTAACTCACCTCTTTTTCCTCTGATACAGGTACAATATCTAGAAAATCATTTCACCTTTCACATTCTTATAGCTTCATACTTTGGGGGGCATTCTTTTACACCCAAAATCTATCCTAATGCTTCAATCCCTCAAAATTCCTGGCCAAAACCCTCTTTTGGGTCCTTACTACTCATTCCTAGGTGGTCTAATTCCCCTTACAATCTAGCACAGGGAGCCAGATAGGCCTGACGCATATTGTCCACTAGAATGAGGTGCTAGTGGCACCTGTCACCTAACCACAAGGTTCATCGACACACTTATCCCTCTCACAAGGAATGTCATCAGTCCCCAAAAGGAAAAAAGAGAATATTCAAGAAGCTTCTAGGCGAAATATCTTGTGGAGGATGAACCTTACTACTTGGAAGAGATGGCACTCAACCTCCTAACCCCTAGGGATAATTCCCTACCCTTCCCCCAAAATATCTCAACCCATTTGGGAATCCTTTGGATTATAAAATCAAGCTACATGGACCATGTGAAAATGGGAGACCAAGAGAGCATCATTATGCTGTTGGATTGAAGTATGGTATAATGGGAAAAGAGAGAGTGGTTGTGAGTAATAGGTTGCATAGTTTGTAGTGTATTTGTGAGCAAGTCAAAGATTTTGTGAAAGCAAAGCTATTGAAATCAAGGATTTAGTTGTAGCTTTCTTTTTCCATATTTAGTACAAAAGTGTTTCCCTTTCCCATAAATGATTCATGTTAATGTTGATTGTTTATTACTAGTTTCCTTGATCATTAGTATGGATAGTTGAGTTATCTTGTTGCTCTCATATCTTGTCTGTTTCTTGTGTTCTTTGCAGGTATAGTATATCAAACAAGGATCTATGAAACAAGGAAAAAATTCCATATCTAAGGTAAAGAGAGTTTTTCATTCAAGTAGATCGGTCATCTAGGGAGAGGGTACTATGTTGTGCCCTTTTGTTCTAGACTTGCACCATGCAGGATAAGGGAAAAAATGGTGTCTGCATTGATTGAAATATTCTTGGTAACAATATACACCATGGATTGATATACCATATAACCCTCCACCATAGAACCCTCAATACATGTTGTGCTCTTTGTCTAACCAAATCGATCAATGATTTCAAGTGCCTATCCACCATCCAAATTGACCTTGTGTGTACAGGTCTACACATTTCAATCTCCTCAGCTTGGTGTATGAGGTAGTGTTCTTGTGCATTAATGAAGAATGTTAGAGTTAGATACCTTCACATTTCACACATTAGCCGAGGCATTCTTCTACTCCAATACTTCATATCTTCTTTATGAATTTATTTTGACGCCAACCATCTACAATTGATGTAAGGAAATAACATGTTTCAATGAAAATGGTATATAATTATACATTAGTACAAGGAAAACACATGCCATTAAGTTCGAAAATGAATTAAAGACATATTTTGAATATAAATCACTACTTACCGCATGTATTTGCTAAGATCATATATATCTTGTTTGATGTTGTTGTCAAAGTTGTCTACAAGAGATAGAGGTAGGACATTTTGTAACCATAAAAATGAATCATTATTTGTTTCAAAATCACTAGACTAGAAGTAAAAAAGAAAAGTATATCAATATATAAATATATAATATACCCAAATAACTACCTTAATGAAGGTATGTCAATCATGAGGTTTTACGCACTATATTCGCCTTTCTTTATTAAGATGTTATTTATGTCTGAAGAAAATCCTATGAGAAAAATAATTTTCCTAATGACCTCTTTCACATCATTCTTTGTTTCTATGTCAGAAACCAGGGAAGGTTATTTTGATATTCCTCACTATTTTAATGAATCACACTTTGCAATGCATGAATCGCTTCCTAAATATCACTACAAATTTTGGAATTTTTTTTGTCATTCCTACCATCTAGGATTGTCCATAATTTTTTAGTTACACTCTTCCTGCTATGCATTGTATCAAACAAATGAACTATTTGTAGGTCCTCGTAGTAGGGAAACATACTAAATTGTATGGGATATATTTTCATTCCTCATGGAATCCCATAATTCCTTGCAGACCTCCATCAAGGATAAAATAAATTACAACAATAATTGTCAATTACGGTAAACATAATACAATAAAAATAAATATTACAAACAATATAACATATATGATACATAGACAATTTGTGTACCTCAACTATTTCTATTATATTCCACCTTTCATATATGGGGAGTCATTATTCATGGTTTTAATTCAATCTCTTCTTTCCCATTAATTCCCCATGGAATCCCATTAATTCCTTCCTGACCTCCATCAAGGATAAAATAAATTACAACAATAATTGTCAATTACGGTAAACATAATACAATAAAAATAAATATTACAAACAATATAACATATATGCTACATAGACAATTTGTGTACCTCGACGATTTCTATTATATTCCACCTTTCATATATGGGGAGTCATTATTCATGGTTTTAATCCAATCTCTTCTTTCCCATTGAAAACATGTTTTTTAGTGGTTCGATACCTATGGTTCTTAGAGAGGAAGTGTCTATACTCATCAAACACCTTCTTTCCTAAACTTCTTGAACAACGAGATTTCATCTTAGGACAACAAACTGGACATGCAAATTTACCCTTTGTTTGAAGACCTGGAAGAGATATATTATTGTCAATTACACACACACACACACATAGGTATATATATATATAGGGAACATTTAAATTAAATCATGCACGATATCTTGATAAAATTATATGTTATTAAATTCCAGTGGAATGCCACATAACACAAAATTGTGTTCGCCCTAGGTCATCATAAATTGTTCATAAAAGTATTCCACATAATTGAAATTCCTTTTTCCTTATTGGACTAGACATGTCATACATAGTGATCCCAACGCACAACTGAAGCAGCTTGTCACTAAGAGGCTTGATATATACATTCATATCTTTAACTTGGTACTTACCTATTTTTTTCAAAATACATGCAATTACTACCATTTGTACTTAATATAGAATAAATAAGAATAAGAAATTATGCAACAAATTGTTAGGATAACTATTAATCCTCCCTTTGACCACATTAGTCTATTTGTTTATTTCCCTATATTAGGAGGTTGTCATCACTTTACCAGTGCATGGAAGACACATCTACTAGAAATCTACCGCTTACTGTGTCTGTCTGCATGCATTTTGGTGCTCCGAGAATCAATCCCCATAACTTAGGAACCCAAGCGGAGTGTCACCAACAATATCCAATAGTTGAATCCACTAGGTATTCAATCATGTCCAGTTGTGCTCCTATCCCCATCAGTTAGATCACTTCCAGTGTCTCTAGTGCTAGTTTGAATGATTCAAGGGAATATAGATGCCTTTGTTCAACTACCCTCTTTAGTTAACTAGTTGTGAGAATGTTTTCACCTACCCTCTTCAGTTAACTAGTTATTAACTATTTTAGTGATCTAGAGTTGCACTAGTTATCTCTAGTGGTGATTTTTCCACACTAAGTTAGCTCCTAAGTTAGTCTAATTTGGTAGATTCAAATTCCTCTTTAGGTATTTGAATTATTCCTTGATGATTCTTTTATATATTCACCCATAATGTAAAAATTATTGTATGGAAGATTTCTCATATTGTTCTTCAACTAATTGTGTAATAACAATTATTCTTCTCTATATTTTTCTTGTGCTATCTATGTGAAAACTATTTTTGTCCCAAGATTCGCCTGTCAGAATCCAATACAAACAAGAGAAATGAAATGTTAGGTTAAAATAAATTGTAAGCAAATACTTGGAATAATCATTTCCAACATTATAAAGATCCCTCTTTATTGACACCCAAGGATGGATTTGTTATTCTTGATAACAAAAATTGGATACAATGAGTAAATAAACCTGAACTCACCAAATGGATTGACACTGTTGGCTGACAATGAAAGCCTAACATTATGAGGTTCTTTGAAATATGGTCATTTTTCCTTAATGATCCTAAATGCAGAACCATTTGCATGCATTCGAAGAACATCACCTCCACTTTTGTTCCATGAATGGTAATCCATAAATTGTTCTATGATTTTGCACCTAAACAATCACTTCAAACATGGTATTACGGGAATATGACAGAAATTTGTGTGGAACCTTTTTTATAAGTTAATCGGTTTGATACTTACTGATACGGCATTGCATGCATTATGTTTCTGAATAATATTGTCCATAATATACAATATGATCATTAGTACATGCATGGATAGATTGATACTCCATTCCAATATATTTCACAATGATAGATAAATATCTGTATGTGATAGGCAATATATTTGACTCTGGTAGTAAAAAATCACCTAACAATCTACAAAATAAAAAATAATTAGTTAATGCAAAGAACACTAATTGTACTAAATATTGAAAAAGAGAAAAAACGTGTAAACTTATCACAATGTGATGAAACATACCTTAGGATATTCCTTAGGATATGTCATATAACTATTTTAAAACCCATTTAAAACCTTTATGTTCATCAACAATAGTGTAGCGGAGAGAATATTTGCTCTTGATCCTTCATAAAGTGGTTGTTTTTCCTTATCGAGTGGTGGTATATCATGAAAATCATGAAAGTTGTCATCATCTATTTGAGAAAATGTGTCTTGGATCGATCTATTTGTTCCATCATCTTCAACTATATTATTATTATCATCTTCTACCATAGGCCCTCATTAACTTTATGATCTTTAGTATTCACTCAATACTATTTAGCTTGTGTAACAGTATATCATTTTCTGATATCGCACACCTAGGGGGCATTGTATTTATAATTCAAAACAATAAAGAAAAATTAGTGTGTCAAATATGATAAATATAAAATTTACCAAGGGATGGTAATCAATCCCCCCCTTCAATGTGTTCATTTTTGAGATGATGTATTTTATCTCTTTTTATTGGAATTATTCTGAGATTGAAGCCCTCGCATTGAGTACAAGGGAAATAACATTTGTTGTCACCCCTTTCCCTGAAATATTCCCACATCCTATCAAGAGTCCTTCGTTTTCTTCAGTGCCAATGTTATCTGGCATTATTCCCTACAAAAATAGAGTGATGATTATCTTATAGAATGAACTAGTGGAGTACGACCTGGAAGATAAAATAAATCTTCCTTATGTTTGAAAAAAGATCATTATAACCTTTCCAAATTTTCATAATTATAGCAAAATTGTTGAAACGTCTAATATTTTTTTATATTTATAAATTTTGAAACCGTTGGTATTTCGACGCCTATTAACTTAGTCAATGTTGAATTTTTCAACATCTAGTAGTCAAAAGTGACCACTGCAAAACTCTATGGTTATCCATTTATTATTGGTGTTTTGATGGTCTACTATCAGACTACCAACAATACCTTATGAAATTCCATAGTTGCAACAGTTCATGAACAAATGATGGTACATTGGCGTGAACACATGGGACAACCGACGGTTTAGTATAATCCCTCGGTAAATCGACGAATGCGAGGTAAAATTAAATAAAACAAGTAGACTTTTAACAAGATTTTTTTACGGTGATTCCACGCTGTCGTATTTTTCCCCGAAATAAAATCAATACGTTATAGTGAAATCTCAAGTAGGTGGAAGACCTTTTGGAATATTTTTTAGTACCTTATAGTTCTTATAAATGACCCTTTGGAGATCCATGGTAATAGGAGGCTTATATGTTTGAACATCTAGTTAGCATAATTGTGCAATTATACCTTGATGTCCCTTTTTCAACAATTTTGTCATACCATTAGAGCTTATTACTTTGCTTGGCTTACCTGTGATACCCCTTAATTCAATTTCTTTTCCTTCCCATGAAATTTTCATGAAAAGTTCTTGAAAATTAATATCCATTGTTCCCAAAGATTGTAACCATTGAACCCCCAAGACAATATCAACACCATCCATGGGGATAGAAATCATTAGACTATTAAATACATGTTCCCCCATGGTAAGACTAATATCATGGCATTTCCATGAGAAATTGATAGTTCCTCCATCTGCAATCATTACTTGAAACTTTGGCACTAGATATACAAAGTAATTGAGAGCTTTGTCTAGTTTATAATGAATGAAATTATGAGTAATACCATAACAAATAAACACTGTTACCTTTTTCTTTTTGATATATCCTTCAATCTTGAGAGTTTGGGGAGTGTTAATTCTATCCAATGCATGACAAGATATGGTGGGAGTAATATCTTCTATTCCTTCAAATTGAGATGGTTCCTATTCTTTTGCTTCCTCCTCTTCAAAATCTATGTAGAATAATTTCTTCTCACCACACTTATGTCCCTTATTCTACTTTTTCTCACAATTAAATCATAGGCCTTTTGCTCTTATTTCAACTAGTTGTTGGTATTCCAATATTTGAGGTGGATTAGAAGAAGGAACATTATTCTCTCTATATGAGTTAGAAGTAGTTCATTTATTATCCATTGCCAAAATTTTACTTTCAACCTTCCTTGCCGCCATCAAAGAATTCTATAAGGATGTTTGTTCAAAGAAGAACACCTCATGTTGGATGTTATCCTTCAAGGTTCCAATAAAGAGATCCAACAATTTATCATCTGATATGTTGTCCACTCTAAGAATTAACTTTTGAAATTGGTGAATGTGATTTCTTATTGGACATATCTTCCTTAGATTCATCAATTGTATAAAGAAGGAATTTATCTTAACATCATCATGGTATGATATCAACTCTTTGTAAAAATGGACCAAGAGATAATGGAGTTCTTTTTTCGTTCACAAAGCCATTGGTACCACACAAACTGACAAGGTTCTAAATATAAATATGCAATAAACCTAATAGGTTATTTATTATTTAGTAACTATTGGGTTAATTAATTATTAATTATTAGTTATTATAAGGCATGTCTATTTATTAATAGACGTGACTATTATCCTATCAACCATATTTAACATGACTCACTATCTATGTAAATCATTAAATTATCAAATATATATATTTATAAATAATATCCCAACATGTAAGGTGTTACCTTACAAGTGGTATTAGAGCGGTTTTATCGTTGAACTATGGTCAAGGAAGCTCTTGGTTGGATAGAAGAAAGAAGAAGCAAAGAAGAAAAAGGAACAAAAAAAGATGTATATTTATTACTATATATTTGAAAACCATAGCTTATAATAATATCTATTATTATATTCTTGTTTAAACATTAAATTCTCCTCTTCCAACAAAATTATAATATTATAATTACTGTTATAATGTTTTAATAAAAANATAGCTTATAATAATATCTATTATTATATTCTTGTTTAAACATTAAATTCTCCTCTTCCAACAAAATTATAATATTATAATTACTGTTATAATGTTTTAATAAAAAAAAAAAATATTAAAAACTATATATTAAACCATATATATACTTTATAATAATAATAATAATTATTAGTAGTAGTAGTAAAAAAAAATTGAAGATTTTGTATAAGACAGAATGGTCTTCGATGTAGGTGTTCATGGGTTTTTTAAAAGAGATAAAACAACTCAAGAATTTAAAAAGGAATTAAAAGGGGAGATTGAAGAAATAAATAACATAGAGCTTGAAGTGAAAATATCAGATATCGACATGGCAACGCAAGTTCTTCATGAAGACATACGAGAATTAGTGGAAGAAATAAAAATGTTGATAATGCAGTGACAAGAAGGAGAATTTAAGAAGCATGTGGACCAAGAAACACCAGAGGCACATGAGTCCTACTCCCGAAGTCAGTTGAAAGAAGAAGAAGTAGTTACGCCATATGTATTTTCAAGCATAGAAGAGAAGGAAGAAACATTAGATGATATAGATAAAGGACAACTCAAGATTGCTCATGCATCTATGTCAAAACAAAAAACACATTCATTGATGCCTTACATTCCCCCTCACAGAAGGTTCAAGGAATCATACGTAAATAAGGATAAGAACCATCGTTTAAAATACAAGACACAAAAAACAACACCTAACCATAACCGCTATTCAAAGTACAACACTCAAAATAAGATGCAAGATCATGCACACGTTCCAAAAATTTGTTGTAGCTTCATACAAGGAATGAAAAGGATTCGTATAAATCGTCCAGCCTACACAACCATAAAACCAATGAAAATGGATTGTGAACCTCCGAAACACAAACCAAAGCCAAGGACATGATAATAAAGACAATAACACAGACAATGAAACAAAAGATGTAGAAGACAATGATAATTTCCATAGTATAAAAGATCAAAATGAACCTAAAGAAAAATTACTTAAAAATAAGAATGACAAAAAGATAGATGCATATGATGACAATCTTGATGCCAAGGCCAATTCTAAATAAGATGGTGATCTCATAAATTGTAACAATGAAACACCAAATACTGATGAATATGAGGGTGGTGTCGATGACAATTATGAGAAAATTGAAGTTGTAGAAGGATACAACGATGAAAAAAGAAGCACTAAAGATGATCCTAATCATGACAACGTAGAAGAAGAAAACTCAAAAGATTCTACAACACATGAAGACATAAATGTTTTACACGTTATTGCATTTCAGTATGTTCAAGATCAAATGGTTCCCAGGGAACAACCGAAGACAAGATCATCATATAAAGATGAAAATATAAATCATTTAAATATTTTTAATCAAACCCCAATGGATGAAATAAATACATTAAAAGGCACTTCATCCTTAAAAGTATGCGATGAATCTGCAAATGAATAATCCTTAACCATTCATGCACATTGTGTCTATTAAAAGAACATTGTGTTGATACCATATTTCATGAAAGAAACAAGAAGTCGGTCATGGAAGAACATTCATCAAGAAAAAACACCATGTTTTCATTGAAGAAGCGAAGGTCACAACCCTTGAAGAACACTACAACAAACAACGTATACGCGAAGCAGTTGAAATAGAAAGGCACCCAAGAAATTTCAATAGACATGATGACCTAAATTTGTGCGAGATTTGGAAACAAATTATTCATTCCATAAGGTTAAACAATAATCATAATAATAATAATGCTAATAATGATAATAATAAACAACATAATACAAAATAAAAAAATAACAATATAAATAAAAAACTTTAACCAACTAGTTATTTAATAAAACAAACTGACACGTTCACTAAAAGTAAAAAACAATATTTATGAAGATTAATAAAATTTAATGTTCCTTTTAGAGACATCCTTCTCCTAAATACGGACTCGAAGTAAAACGCGTCAAGATGAAAAATTCCACACATGTTTCAAACTCTCCATTAATAATACTTAACCAATCAAATTAAATTAAATAAGTTGTCAGTAGTTGCGACAACATATAGGAATATCATAACAAATGTAACTGAATATCCAACCATGCTTAATGATCCATCGATTGGCACTAAAGAATCTATATTCCAGATATTAATTAGTGCCATACCGAGGCATGCAAAAATACTAGAGTTCAAATTGTTGACACAAGTTCATCATGAAGATATCAGATTGGAAACTCAGAAGAATACTTCCTATAGTCATTATGGTTTTATCTATAGAATTATATGCATCAAGAAATTTGAATGGAAATGTGACCAACTATTTCAATAATTATTCAACCATGGTACTATTATTTGTGGCAAGCGTTCAACATCAACCCCTATTTCAAGAATTATTAAACCATGGTACCATTATTCGTGGCAAGATTTCAACATCAACCACTCTTATCCCCTTAAGGAAAAAATCATCAATAACAACACCTCTATTGAATTTACAACTAATCAAGCATCTAAGAAGTTTAAGTTGAGCACTCTTTATATAATATTCATGGTCGAATATTTTCAAGGTCAGATGACTTGTAATAAACCTAATAGGTTATTTATTATTTAGTCACTATTAGGTTTATTAATTTTTAATTATTAGTTATTATAAGGCATGTCTATTTGTTAATAGACGTGACTATTATCCTATCATCCATATTTAACATGTCTTACTATCTCTGTAAATAATTCAATTATCATATATATATATATATAGTTATAAATAATATCCCAACATGTAAGGTGTTACCTTACAAAAGATGCAATAGATACCTTTTGGATATTTGGCACATGGCGTATATCAAAGAATTTCTCCATACGGAATATCCATGTTATGGGGTCCTTTCCATTGATATCACTCATGCAATTCTCGGGGATTTAGATACCCCTTAGGTACCATCCCAATTTACTTCCACTATTATAATTAATTCCTCTTGCAATATTCTTATGAATGGAAGGTTGCTCATCATGGAAACTATGTTTATCTTTCTAAGTAGCCCGAGACACATCATCACCTGTAGGGATATTTTCCTTTAAATTTGGTAGGATATTAGCAACCATTTTCATATTCCCATCCATATTATTATCCATATGTACCATAATATTCTCCTCTAAGTTTAGTAAATCAATCATTTTCACAAACCCTTTAATCATATCTTCCAACTTGGACACTCGGAAAGATAGGTCTTAACTTTCATCGTAGGTTAGGGATGAATCCTTAATTGGATTGAGTGGAGTATGATTTTTTCCACTTCCTTTTGGTGTTATTTTGAACAATATAAATATACATCACACCTTGTGTTAACCTCAAATAGATCCTACTACTAAAATTTATTTCAAAATTTAAAATGGAGTATTTTTTTCAAACCCTAATTTGAATATTGATTTCCAGCTATCCTGAAATTTTGGCCCTTCTGAGTCTCAAATCTCATCTTGTGTTATACTGGTATGTATTCTTTCCAATGTTGTAGGTCTCATTGAATTTGGATGTGCCAAAAAAAAGTGGTGAAAATTTTCCCAACACTTGTTATTTTTTGGCCTTTTCAAAAGAGAGAGTGTGTATAGCCTACCATGTGTCCAATTTTTTTAATTTGATTATGTAATTGCTACCATAAATACTATGGTTTGTCTTATTTATATGGCAACTAGTCCCACTCAATTTGGATCTCTCATGATTAAAATATGCAAATTTTCTCTATAAAACCTATTTGAGACTATCTTTTGGGCTAGTTAGAAACCCTAACTTCTCGAGGGTAGAACTCCAAAATTGTGATGATTCGAGATCTAAAAATTTTACCACGGATATTTTTGACCTTTTTTCTAGATGGGTTCCAAGTTTCGTTATCTGAAATCTTGTAGAAAAAAATATATATATAGCAAAAACTCCAAGGTGATTTGTTTTGGAAGTGTCCAAGCTCGAATACCAAATGTTAAAAAACAAATTCCTCAAAAGAGCACGAAAAGAGCATAAAGAGACAAGAAATAATAACAAATTCCTTAATAATGAAGAAAAAAGATGAATAGAAATCCTCTTAGAGGGGGGAACCTCCTTACACAATGTACTAAGTACATAAGACAAGACAAGATGAGATGATTCAAATGAAAAGGTATCCTTCCTATATATATAGGAGACAAATAGGTACACTTACAACTAATGGAACCCAACCTACATAACTAATATAATGATACTAATGACAATTATCACTAATAGACCCAATCTTATAATAGTAATATGTAATGAGCCACAATATATGGGGTAATGTGAGAACATTTAGGGCTTAACACATTCCTAATGTATGGGATTATTTGAACATGGTTTAACATTTGACTTAATTTCATGTGAATTATTAAAGCATGTTTGGTTATGTTACAACTTGGAGAAATCACTTCAATTTTTAATGAGACTAGCATTTTAGTTCTCTCACATGTGTATTACTTCATCCTGTTAAGAGATAAAGGATTTTTTTTACCCCATATCCCAAATGGTCACCGAGGGTAACGTGTATATTATTTGGAATATGGAAGAGATAGAAACAAGGGGATATCAATGACATGCATGGGGTGTCAGAGAGGGAATTTGTAGCACAAATGACGAATGAGATTGATTGTAAATTTCATGTTATATTCCGATGATGAATGAGGGAAAGAAATTATAATGGGTCTTGCAATACATGTTTATCAATGAAAACCTCTATTTCATGGTAGATACCTCAAACTCTTCTCATAGCGGTTGGAAGTCAGTAAAATATCATGGCATTCCAAGGTTACATTGACAAGATTTCTCTGTTTAGGCTTGAGGTTTCTTTACAAGGAAGGGTTCCTTGTCCCTGTAGAGGAAGCTTTCTTAGCTCTAGATTTTGTATGTGGACTTTATGTATGTGTATTTTGTCCCTCTAGAAACAATTTGACTCATGGATTGGGTTTTGAGTGTAGTTGGGATCCTTTCTTTGTAGGTGTTGTTTGCCTTGCATTCTCGCTTTTGGTTATTCTAGGGATCCCAAGGAATATTTATTAGTACTCTCCCAACCATGGAAATATGGATATGTAGTAGGTGTGCAGGTAGGAGTAGTAAACATGGCCCATAGATTTGAGTCATGAAAGAAGTTGTGGAAGAAAAGGAGTTGTACTAGTAGCATACCCCTGCAAAAAACAAGAAGAATATTTATAAGGTAGAAGATTGGATCAAAACTAAATAGGATTACACCTGTCATGAGGACATTGAAGAGGAAATAGGACCTTGGATATAGGATGCATGTTCCTCTTGGACAAGGGATACCAAATGCCATAAAATAGTAACTCTTTACTGACAAATGAAGCCCAGTTCTAAGTAAGGCACTAAAGGATAACAAGGATGATCACTGAGAACTTTTGTTGCAACTAGAAAAGTCTCAATACCAAATCAAGAAGCTAGACATGAAACTCAGCATGCCCCTCAAAGTCACCACTGGATTTGAATTTGAGGTTCCCATAGTCTAAATTTCATATGATGAGATAGTTATATATTTTAGATTTTTTATTGTCTCCTTTTTGTATTCTCAATCCTCCAGTTTTCATATAGTCATGATATAAATCATAGTCTTGAATTTGGTTTAATGTCTATTGTAGCCTTAGAATTCAATACCAAACATATAAACAAT
>LPNX010215357.1:5856-64346 GCA_001517045.1 Pseudotsuga menziesii | reverse complement strand
ACACTTCTAAATGCCCCAAATAAATTCTACATTGAATTGTATTTTCAACATAGAGGAAGCTCAACAACCTAATGGGATATTGAAACTTATTACTTATTCCTCTTTCATTGAATCTCATTTCCAATTGAAAATGAGTGGGTACATCCATTATATAGGGATGTTTCAATGTTGGCTTTTTCCAGTTTATTACTTCGTGGGTGTTGAAAATTAAATTAAATTTTCACTTGCAATTTACATTAAATAATTTCCATTTCATAGATTTAGATCAATGATTTAGACTATGTAATTTTTTGGGTTTATCTTTTTTTAATTATATATCTAATTGACAATTACAATTAACATGTGTTTTAAGTAATGATTATAATCATGTCATTAATGCTAAAGCTAAAATACATAGAGACTGATATTTCGTTTTTAATAACAAACTAGCTTCGACATAATATTAGAAAAAGGTTCTTGTATCCATTGAAAGTTAAGTGAATCTCAACATATTCAATAGACATAAAGAATATAGAGGATACATGGATAGATAAATTCAAGCATGTTGTAGGGTTTTTTCCGGACAATCCGCAGTAGACATTTTTAAGTCAACATTTCAATTCCGAATCAGGAACCATCATCAGGACAAGTAGTCGCTTGGTAAAGATGCAGCCCTGGATTTAAATACAGGTTGGTGAAGTTTTATAATTAAATTGGTCGACTAGTCCTAGGTTAAGGAAAAGAAATTTAATAAATAAAAGATTTTTAAATTTTTTTTAATCCATTTTAAATTGTTTTAAAATTAGGGTTTAAATTATAGGTTTAAAAATTCTTTAGAAGTTAAGAGTTCTAAAGTTAAAAATACATGTTTACTAATTCATTATTAAAAATTCAAGCATGAAGTACAAATCCTTCAATTGAGCATATCCATGGATGGAGTTAACCCATATTCCCTCCAAAACATCAACTATTATGTTTGGTTAGTAGTAGTGATCAATAATAATATCCCCCATGGTTATTTGTGAAGAATGAACATATTATGTTGGATATTATAGTCCTTGAGTTAGGATTTATAATCCTCCCTTGTCCAAATTGTCTATTAGATTATATTTTACTAACTTAGGAGTCATTTAGTTATTATTGAGTTCACTAGTACCATTGGGTCCACTTGGCCTAATGGGGCCACATGTTCCAGTCATTATAGTGTGGGGAACACCAATAGAGGATACTGGAACTCACTGCACTTGCATGCATCAATTTAGGCACCTCCTAGACCAATCCCTACAATTTAGGATCCACTAGGAGTGTCAACACCAACCTCCTTCAGTTGTTGGAAGTTGGTAACTAGTTAAGCTTAGTTATGCTTCAGTTACATTTAATTAGATCTCCTCTAGTTTAGCTAGCGCCAGTTATGCATGAATGTATGTGGGAAGGAACCAGTTCTCACCTACTTCTCACCTAGCACTGCATTTAGACTTTTTTTATTGTTTGTAACTGATTGAGAGATTGGATTAGACATCTGGAGTTAGCCAGTTGAACTATGATAGTGATTTAGACACTTCTAGTTAGCCATGCAGTTAGATTGAGTTGGTAGATTCGAATTCATCTCTCATGATTCAAATTCTCCTTTATGTATTACCATTGTATACTACTGGGATGTAATGAAGTTTATACTTTAATTATACTGAGCAATACTTGTCTATTTCTTGTGAGATTTGTTTTGTTTAGTGTGTATTATTGATTCCTTTTCATTGCATAATAATTAAGAATATGATTGTAGTCATTTCCTGAAGATATAATGGCACAATAATTCTTATATGGTATCAGAGCCATCTCAGGAAAGCTTCAAGTCTATCTACTCTCCATTGTACACTAGAAGCAAATGGGTTTCCACAGAATCCTTGCAAAGAGTGCCTTGCTTCCTTTGAATTTATTAAGAGTGGCGATGTAGGTGTGACAGACCTTGAGAAAGTGTACATGTCGAGAGGGAAGGCTTGATTCTGACATAGTGCAAATTGGTTTTGTTTTTGTGGTGAGTTTCTACATGTGCTACGTAGCTTGATTGAAGATATTGTCTGATCAACAAGAGAATTATGGATTCTCAACCTTCCACACCTTGGATCATAACACCCTTTAATTATGTTGATTGGAGGGTAGATATGCAAGTTTCCTTGCATAACAAGGGCTTCTTGGTGATAATACCAGGAAGGGAGGATGAGCCCCATCATCCAGCTAAGAAAAACAAGTTTCTGAACCGCTTAGATGAAGCTTTTGGTTATCTATGTACTCACATCTCCAGAGACCTCCTCTTTCACCCAGTGAAAGTTTGAGGACTCCCAAAGAATTTTGGGAGATGCTTGAAGTCTCGTTTGGAAAGAAAGGTGAGCTTTGGGGACACATTTTGGAGAACAAGTTGGTAGACTTACATCCCAGTAGTTTCGATACCATACAACAATTCTTTACAAAATCTAAGTCTCTTGTACTTCAATGCAGACAGTGTAGAATAGAAACAAAGGAGGAGCATCATGTGCTCTCCATTCTCGACAAACTAGGTACTAAGTATTCTGTGTTTGTCTCAATTTTCCATTCCCAATTGGAAGATTCCCTCACTTAATTCCTTTCTCGAGTACTTAATACAATATCAAGACAAGTTGGTCTAGATGAGAGTCATCCAGACTTCCAAATATCAAGCTCTCCTAGTGACAGTCTCTACGAAATAAAAAGCTAAAGGGAGGCATAAGGGGAATGAGCCTAAAGAATATGTTTAGAAGCCTAAAGAGAGATAAAAGACATCTAAAGGAGATTCAAGATCCAAGAAGAAGAAAAATTTTGAAAAGAAAAAGTGTCCCTATTGTATGAGGGGTTTTCATCCAGAAGACCCTTGACTAGTTGAAAACTCTCCTTGTATAGAACAATATTTCCCTTCCACAATGTGTTGATGTGTCTGATGATGGAGAGTAGACTGAAGAACATGATATATTCCATGCCTTGAAATCATGCCTCACTCCGTCGAAGGCTTACTTGATAGATTTTGGAGTATTCAACCACATGATTTCCTCTAGGGAATCCTTCATCACTTCCACTCTATCAAAAGGACTTGGTAGTCATATGGGAGTTGAATCTAAAATACCAGCTATTGAGAAAGGTTCAAATAAAATCCAACATGCAGAGTTCAAAAATGGACTCTATGTTCCCTCTCCTACAACAAAGAAAATTGTTGAATATGAAGAAGAAACAAAATATTCCACATAGTCAATTTGAATTGAAGAAAGTCTCTTTGGAGTGACTGTGATGTCCCCGATTTTGACCTTGGTTACATTAAAAGGTACATGATGTATATATTGTAATTAATTATGGTGAGGAGCTAAAGGAAAAATCCCCCACCATCGATTTGGCTGTGTATGTTTCAGCAATAGGGATCGTTGCCGATGGTATATCATGCTATCCGACACATTATAGTTTTGGCATCATGTAAATATGCACATCAATTAAAATAAACCGACAACCAGCTACAACAGTGCAACGTTGAATGAAAAGGGCATGATTCCTAAGGTTAAAGGGGGGGGGAGTTGTCCAACCCATGAAGGTCATTGGGAGTTTGCCATGTGTCGACCACCCATTTAAACTTTTGCTGTCTGTTAGTTGGGAGCAGTTATTGTTGAGTAGTGGTGGGTGTGGCAAGACTGTTAGTCCTTGCCCACGTGCCCACTCCACCAGCGGACTCTTCCTCTTCACATCGCGTGGGGCAGAAGAAAACACTCACTCCACTTTTCCACGATTCCACTTCTTCGTGGTTTTGGTCTTGCTCACTCTCACGCATGGCGGTTCTGGTTTTTCCTCCCACCGTGAGTCATTCTGGACATCCTCACACAGAGAGAGATTCGTCTTCCTCACGCACACCGTTTGGGAGATTCTCCATCATTTGTTCATCCTCACATAGAGGGTTGTTCCGTTCACTCTTCTCACAATTTCCCCATTGTTTTGTTTAATCCTCATGCATAGGCCGAAAATCAGATGGTTTTACCTCATGCAGGGGTTGGGGGATTATGATCTCATGCGGCAAGCTGGAAGAGCAGCCTGAGGGGCACAACTCTGCAGTTCATATGTTTTCCCTGTTAATGCTGGGAATCTATCTTCTTCCCCATCTATGGACTGTGTAAGGTTCTCGTTGTTTCAGTATGGGATTAGGTTGTAGATCTTTCTCTGGTTTTGGTTGCTGCATGTGCAATTATCTTGTGGGGTTGCTGCTGAGTTGTTTTGGCCACACTAGGGTCAAGAGAAACTCTGAGTCATCTTGTGGAATTGAGCTATGTTCACCCTTTTGTTTGGTTTGTCACCCTGTTATCTTTATTTTCCTCACAGAGCTGTGAGCTATTTGTTTTACTGCGGTATGCAGTGGTTGGTCTTTAGACTATTGAGAGTAGGATTAGAGGATGGGTATGCTTGAGAAAACTGGTGTTTGGAGCCACTCAGAGAGAGTTAGACTGCTTTCTTTCCTCTCCACAACCCTTGAAGAGTATTGGAAAGGGAAGTCAGGGCCTAAGGGACTGTGAAGTAGAGAAAGGACTGATTCCTATTGATGGGTGTGTGGATGTCTTAGAAGTCTGGTTAACTCTAGTGTAGGCGTCCTTAGCTCTCCATTGAGGCCACCAGCTTAGCATTTAGCCTTTCCTAGCTCCTTAACGGCTTGATAAACCCTACTGTGTGGGCTTGGCTGATTTGTGTACCTTGGCTATGTGTAAGCCTGCTTTGACCCTTATTCCTTGAGGAATCATGCCCAAATCGGGGGTAAAAGTGTTGCTAAGAGATTGATGAGCATGCTGGCCTATGGTTGGGTGGAACATTGCAACGATGTATCTGGTTGCGGGATGAATTCTTTTTAAGAAGAGTATTCTTGACTATTCCCTCTCTGCATTTATATTTACTGATTAATAAATATGATGAACATGTGGTATGCTTGAATGAATGTATATTTGCTTCCGCTATGTATATGAAGGATTATGCATCTTAGTATGTTTTATGTTTTAAGCTTTATATTTCAGCAGTTTATGCCTATTCATGTTCATGGGGCTATCTTCCCGGAGCTTTTTGATGGTTTGGTAGCATCCTCCTCACTGGTCAGAGAGTCGGGGACATTATAGTATGGCATTAGAGCTTTGGTTGCAACATGGGCCTGAATGGGCTGTGAAGATGCAGTGACTGAGCTTATGTTGCAGCATTTGGGCCTCAGAGGGCCATGAGAAATAGTTAGTAGAGGCAGGTTGCCTGCTTCCTAGAAGAAACCAGGAGAAATGGGTGATGACAAGAAAATTCACAAAAATTTTCTAAGTGCCAGAATTGTTAGCTCATCTGAGAACTTAGTGTGAAGTTCCCCTGACATGACGAAAGTGTTAGTTTGAAGCCCACCTAACGGAGGAAGGTTTTGTGAAATTTTGTTTAAGTGTTAAAATCATCGGCGCATCGGAGAACTCAATGAGAAGTTCTTCCGACACAGCGAAAGAATTAGTCTGATGACTACCCAATGGAGGATAGCTGACAGAAAAATTTCACAATTTTGCTAAGGTTTGTCGGCCATCGACGAAGGATAGAGGATGGGGGAGCTGTAGTTTCAGCGGAGATCAGCTGAAGATAGCCGAAAAGCCGGCTCCACTTAGCGGAAAGAACCTCCAATGTTTTGACTGTCGGCTATTGGTGAAGAATAGGAGATGGTTGAACCGATAAAGTGGTGGAAGAGAAGACTAAAGAAAAAATTTTGGAAATTTTTCTGGTCATAAAATTGTCGGCGATCGGCGATGATTAGTTGATCGCATCACCGATGCCTAGAGGATCAAGTTGCCGATGTGGAGAAAAGTTTGGCGACTACGTCGGATAAAATTAGTTGATTGGGTGTCTATCATTTTGGTTGGCTAGTGGACTATCCTTCCGATGGATAGAGTCCTCGACCACCGATGCCGCAGAGGAAAGTCGTTCCAATAGTCGACGTAGTGAAAAAATCCAAAATTTTTCTAAGGCATGAGATCATCATCGATCGAAAAAGTTTAGTTATTGGGATCGCCGATGACTAGAAGATGTGGCCACCGATGAATAGAGGATGAAGTTGCTGAGGTCTAGTAAAGTGGATCGACGAAACTTAGTCGAAGGAAGAGTCGATGCAAAGAAGAAAAATAAAATTTCAAAATTTTTCTTAGTGTCGAACCCATCAACGACCGACAGATGTTAGTTGACGAGACTGCTGATGTTGTAGTAATTAGTCCTTCAGACAGCCGATGGAGTACTGGGGTTTGCGGAAACCATAGTAGGATTGCCGCCCGCTATTACGGCTGCTTAAAAGACTAGCCGCTCAAAGTTAGCGCACCTGAGTGCCGATACTGCGAAAACTACAGTTGTTGAAACCACTGATGCGGCGGACAAGGAAAGAAGATTTTTCCGAAAAGAAAATTTTCTGAAAAAAAAAAAATCATCCAAGTACCGGAGACATTGGTGAAACTTAGTTGTTTGGATTGCTGATGCGGCAGCAAAATGTTGGCAAATTTTAGAGGATCAGATCGTCGATGGACGTCATCAGAAAATATTAGAAGATCAGAGAATTATAGTTAATGAGACTGCCGATCAAAAAGGATTAACGGTCGGTGAACCCGCCGTTACGGCCACCTAATAGAATATTCATCTGATGAGTAGTGCCTCCGACTTCTAGCAGGGTTATGGCCACGGAAGACACAGAAGGTTTGTTGGCTGTCGTTGCGGAAGCCTAGAGAACTAGCCTTTTGATGAGTAGAGGATCCAATCATCGACGTGGTAGTGCTTAGAGGATCCAATTGCCAACATATTGGTATCGCCGATAAATATCAAAATCTTAGACCACTACAGGTCTGATATAGTAGAAAACCTTAGCTGATGAAACCACCGATGCAGTGAAAAATTATTGTTGACAGGGCCACCGATGAGCGCCGGAGAAATTTGTTGCTTAGATCGCCGAAGTGTCGGAGTTGTAGATGGGATGAGACCCGATTTGAGAAAAGGAAATTTTGAGTTTTTCAAAGTGGATTTCTCAGCGAATTCCAACTATTTTTCAGTGGATTTTTCAGCAGAATGTCAGTAGATTATAGGGCTGAAAAGGAAGAAAAATCCTAGGTGGCTGAAGTTGACATTTTAGACCAGAACACATTTGGTAAAAAGCATCATTTTGAAGTGGTGTGGTTTTCACACCCGAGGTCGAAACGGAGCATGTGGATAGGTGTTGGAAAGCTTATCCAACATGAAACAAGGGAGAGTCACCAGAATTTGAGTGCGGAGTAGCAAAGTGCTAGTGATTGCTTAAAAAAGAAATGTGCTGCTATCAATATTGACGATTATCTAGGAATTGCATGCCTAGGGGTAGTAAGACCATGAAGTCAAACCAGCTATTGTGTGGAAGAGGAGTCCCATGCAAAGATGAGGGACTTAAAAAGGGAAATTTCCTTAAACCCTATCTTGCTAATTACAAATTTTGTACATGAAGTGTATGAGGATATGCCTTGCATGCATAGGATATTACATGTTGGTAAGAGTAGTAAGAATTATATATTTATAATGAGCCACTAATAATAATTATTGCATTGATGTTGGCATTAGTGGAAAAACCAACGACAACATGGACATGGCTGAATATGTTGCTGATGTTGACAAATGTGACTAGCAACCCTATGGAGAAAGGGATAAGGCAACAAGTCCAAAAGTCGGTGAGCAAATTTGCAATCTCTTGCAAAGGACCAACCAAACTGGTAATACTCAAGAGTGTAAGTAGGACCCATGAAGGTAAGAGTTTAATTATGACAATTGCATGGAATGGTAAAAGCAAGAGGTCTCATACCATGTGGGTGTTTCAATTTTATACTGCATTCATATAGAGATGTGTCATGCATTATGCTGTGATGAGCTTAGTATCCCAAAGAAAGTAAGTACTGGGGTCTTGATCATAGTAATGTATCCTATATGAAGTAGTCATGGTTAGGCCATGCATGGTATGTTTAAATGCATAGTATTCCTGAATCAATGCAAGGTAGCATTGAGTGGGTATGCATTAAAAGATTTTATAAATCTTGTAGTTATGCATTGAATGGATGCATATGAGAAGTATGAGTAAATATTGTAGATATGCATACATAAGTATGGGTGAAAATGTTGTGATGCGATGCATGAATGCATAGACATAGTGCATGAGTTATTATGAATAACTAATGGCTGAAATGATGAATTGATGACAATTCTGGAACCATTTCAAGAGCTGTTATGAATGCAGGATAGTAAGTGCATGAAGAGGGTAGTCATGATCAATTGGCTGCCGGAAATGCTCTATGAAAGGGAAAAGTGGTACAAATGATACGCTTGTGAAGTAAGAAGTATCTAAACCTTTCATTTAAATTACATAAATGAGGGGATTGTACCCTATAATTTAAAGTATGATAATGATTGCGTGAAGTAAACAAGTTTTGGTAGTATTGATGTGTTTAACAGCTGGAAGTGTTTGAATTTTATAAATCCTGAAAATCCTTTAGTAATGGTTGCAGCAATGAAAAGCTTATATGCATCCAGACTTACCAAGTGTTTGGCTAATTCAAGTTCAGGTTTCAGGTAGATTGTTTGGAGCATGGAAATGAGAGTAAGACCATGACAAATGCCGGAATCTACCATGTGAAAGAGCCAAACCTCATGAGAAGAGCCTCATGGTTGTAAAAATAGTTTGTAGGTTGAATGAGTTGTCAATTTGGGCTTGTAAATTTCAGAATTGAGAAATTGCTGACAACTACTAATCACTGTTGGCTTGCGTAGAATTGTGTCAGGAGGGTGTGTTGTAAACAGATGCTCATGTTATGCTAGTAAGCATAAAAGTATAATGGGCATAGTGGTGCTGCTTACAAGAGACCAACAAATGAGGATCACCTCATTGCCAAGCAAATCAATTTCTGTAGTAGACAGAGTTACAAATTCATATTGAATTTAATTACTAATGACATTGCTTGGTTATGGAACAATCAAATTTGGATTGTGTTAGTAGATACTGATTGACTATTTGGATACTTGATGAATGTGCCAGGGGTACACGCTGCAGGAAGACCATGTGTGATGGCCTGCAGGAGCCAAACTTCATGGGGGAGGGTTTCCCTATCTTGGATATGGGTTTCGGGTGAAACTCCATTGGGCATTTTGGAAATGTCCCATTTGCACTGCATGTTTGGTAAGCAACATGAGTGAGATGGTGTAGATTATGTCGGTAAGACATGTGTGGATATGGAATGTGAAAGGAGTGGGGATGGCAAATCAAGGGACTGTTAACTCAAAGAAGGGAGCCCCCATTCCTCCTTAATGAAGGAATACTGCATCAACAAATGGATAAGTGTTCTGTGACCCTAGCTAAGGATATGCATGTCACATTGATAAATTCAAAATGTAGAGCATGTTTTGGTTTTATATTCCATTATGACCGTTTGCTTGAGTATGAATAGGGCCTACATGGCACACATCGGAAAAGGATGCATAATTTTCTGATGTTGGATCATGGAAGGGTTTTTCAATATTGATTACACCGTAGGGAGTGGATGCATTCCTGGTGTCTCAATACTTGATAGTGAATGTTATGAAAAATGATTACAGTTTTAGAGAAATAATGCTAACGAATATGCTTATATTGCTTGTGTTGTTAGGATAAACAGATGTAGTCTGGTATCGTACACTAAATGGACAATGGCTTGAGCTCATCTTACCTTCTACTAAAGAGCACAGAGAAGGAGACATTCCTGAGGGACTGTCAACTCAGAGAAGGGAGTGGTCTCTTGTGTGATATGGGGTAGTGGAATTAGAGCTCACTACTGGAAATGAAACTTAGAAATGGTCATTTATTGTTGACATAAGTGCATGTGTTATTGTTGATGGCCTGATAAAACCAATTGTGTTGGCTTGGCTGATGATTGGTTGATGATATAAGTGCATTGTTGATATAAGTGTATTGTTGGTATAAGTGTAGGTGATTTGTTGACGGTTTGATAAACCCAATTGAAGGTTGGCTTGACTGTGCCTGATATATATATAAAAGGATGTTGTGAAGCAGCCTGCGTGCTGGCCTAACATCCAAGTCTATAGGCAATCCCAAGGCTTGCAAAGTGAAGCAAGATCCTATGGACCAACAAGGAAATGCACAATACAGATAAGTATTGGATTATTTTGCAATTTCTTGCTTATGAATATACATGTGTATATGATTTGGTTATGATATTTTAAGCTCTTGTTTAAGAGATAAAAACCAATGAGAATAAATTAAACATGTGAATTTATTCAATGTTTGAATATAGGTATCGCTGGAAGCGAGGACTAAGAAGGCATCTTAGGGGTGCATGTGGAGATGTGAATATCCTGAAGAGCTCATAATGAGCAGTAATGAAAAAGGTGCTAGTGGGACTATGAAGGTCCTAACAGTCGAGACAAACCATGTGGGGAGGCTCCATGGTTGAGAGGTCTGAAATAGACCGGAGACACTAAGTGTCATGACCAAGAGGGATTGGTCCAACATTCATGGCGAAGTGAAAGAGGATGAGAACATGACAAAGAGGGGAAAAAAAAACTCTTGCTGCTCTCTCTTTCCTCTTTGATTATATATATATATATATATATATATATATATATATATATATATACACACACACACACTTATATATATATATATACTTATGCATTGTGAAAACAAAAGATTGTTGAATGCATGTATGACTGAAAATAGAATGTGTGTATTTGCTAAAAGTAAATTGTCAATGCTGGAATAGTTAATTCCCTGCCCAAGAATGGACATGAATGAGCTCATGCACCTATTGGGAAGGCATGAAAAATGTGAAAGTCGCCTTGATGATACTTGGACTGTCATGCCAATTGGGCAATTAATTGACTGATTTTAATGCCCACATTATGCTTGGTCTAACAGAATTTCAATGATGCATTTCACAAGTGATAAAAGTGAAATCTAGTGGTGCACATTGACCATGGCAGCAGAACAAAAGCTGCTGGACTTGGCTGGAAGTATCCTTCAAACGATTTCCAGGACCCAAGAGAATCTTGGAGCGATGCTCAAGATACAGAAAAGGAAGAATGAGATGAACCACCAGATTTTGCAAGACTCTATTGGTTTACAAAAGGACGTAAAAATCCTTCTGGGGGCAATCTGTAAAGGCAAGGAAAGTGGATCAATGATGGGACATTCGTCCAAGAAACCCATTAAGAAAATTTCTAGGCATGAAGGCTCAAGGGAAATTGAGCAGGTAAAGATGAAGCAGCCAGCAAAATGTTGGAAATACGGAGGACATCATTTACGCCTGGACTGCCCAACAAGGGAACATAAAGAGGGTAGTAGCCACAAAGTTCCTAGACTTGGGGGGAGGAGTCGAAAGCTGAGAAGCTTGTGGAATCCGAGGGGCTTGGTCCTGAAAGTTCAAAGTAAATAATTGAACATGGGACAGATCTACAAAATTTTGAAATTTTGATGTGTAAATTGTATAACGTATTCCTATGTATTGGAACACCGAGGATGGTGTTATTCCAAGGGGGAGGGGATTGTGATGTCCCCAGTTACATTAAAAGGTACATGATGTATATATTGTAATTAATCGTGGTGAGGAGATAAAGGCAAAATCCCCCATCATCGATTTGGTTGTGTATGTTTCGGAAATAGGGATCATTGCCGATGGTATATCATGCTATTTGGCACATTATAGTTTTGGCATCATGTAAATACAGACATCAATTAAAATAAACCTATAGCCAACTATGATGATGCAACATTGAATGAAAAGGGAATGATTCCTAAGGTTAAGGGGGGGGAGTTGTCCAACCTGTGGGGGTCATTGGGAGTTTTCCATGTGTCGGCCATCCATTTAAAATTTTGTTGTTTGTTAGTTGGGAGCAGTTATTGCTGAGTAGTGGTGGGTGTGGCAGGACTGTCAGTTCTTTCCCACGTGCCCACTTCACTAGTGGAGTCTTCCTCTTCACATTATGTGGGGTAGAAGAAAACACTCACTCCACTTTTCCACGATTCCACTTCTTCACGGTTTTGGTCTTGCTCACTCTCATGCAGGGAGGTTCTAATTTTTCCTCGCACTGCGAGTTGTTCTAGACATCCTCACGTAGAGAGAGATTCTTATTCCTCACACATGCAATTTGGGGAATTCTCCATTGTTTGTTCATCCTCACACAGAGGGTCATTCCGTTCACTCTTCTCACGATTTCCCCATTGTTTTGTTTAATCCTCATGCACAGGCCGAAAATTGGATGGTTTTACCCCACGCAGGGGTTGGGGGATTGTGATCTCATGCAGCAAGTTGGAAGAGTGGCTTGAGGGGCACGACTCTGTTGTTCATATGTTTTCCCTTTCAATGCTGGAAATCCGTCTTCTTCCCCATCTATGGACTGTGTAAGGTTCCTGTTGTTTTAGTATGGGATTGGGTTGTAGATATTTCCTTGTTTTTGGTTGTTGCATGTGCAATTATCTTGTGGGGTTTCTTCTGATTTGTTTTGGCCATGCTAGGGCCAAGTAAAAATCTAATTCGTCTTGTGGACTTGAACTATTTTCACCCTTTCATTTGGGTTGTCACCCTGTTATCTTTATTTTCCTCACAGAGCTGTGAGCTATTTGTTTTACTGCGGTATGTAGTGGTTGGTCTTCAGACTATTGAGAGTAGGATTAGAGGCCGGGCATGCTTGAGAAAACTGGTGTTTGGAGCCACTTAGATAGTGTTAGACTGCTGGCTTTCTTCTCCACAACCCTTGAAGAGTATTGGAAAGGGAAGTCAGGGCCTGAGGGACTGTGAAGTAGAGAAATGACCGATTCCTGTTGATGGGTCTGTGGATGTCTTAGAAGTCCAGTTAACTATGGTGTAGGCATCCTTATCTCTCCATTGAGGCCACCAACTTAGCATTTAGCCTTTCCTAGCTCCTTGACGGCCTGATAAACCCTATTGTGTGGGCTTGGCTGATTTGTGTACCTTGGCTATGTGTAAGCCTGCTTTGACCCTTATTCCTTGAGGAATCATGCCCAACTCGGGGGTGGCAGTTTTGCTGAGAGATTGATGAGCACGCTAGCCTATGGTTGGGTGGAACATTGCACCAACGTAGCTGGTTGCGGGACAAATTCTTTTTAAGATGAGTATTCTTGACTATTCTGTCTCTGCATTTATATTTATTGATTAATAAATATGACGAACATGTGGTATGCTTGAATGAATGTATATTTGCTTCCGCTAGGTATATGAAGGAATATGCATCTTAGTATGTTTTATGTTTTAAGCTTTATATTTCAGCATTTTATTCCTGTTCATGTTCATGGGGCTATCTGCTCGGAGGTTTTTGATGGTTTGGTAGCGTCCTCCTCGCCGGTCAGAGGGTCGGGGACATTATAGTGACTTCTTCCCCTGTTGCTCCATAATTTTATGAGATATCTAGTTTCTCGTATTCTCACATGGATGATCCATAAGAAGAAATTCTAATCTCTATTTTTGAAGAAAATCTATCCTTCCATTCTATGCAAAAATTCTCCAGCGATTCTTCTATTTTAAATTTCGTGCATAGTTTATCGGTGATTGTTTCAGAAAATGAAGAGGATTTTGATTTATTTATCTCTAATGATGTTGCTCATGTACAGATAAGTAATACCATGGATATTTTGGAAATAATATTAGATTATAGGAGTGATCCATTCACTCTCATTGATCTAGAGCTTCGAGTAAATGCCTACATGATTGCATGCACCAATTCTCAGAATTTTGAAGAAGGAGAAAATTGTGCATCTACCATCTCAGTGGAGCACACTCTTGGATATGATATGAAACTATTTGGATATTATATGACATTATTTGGTTCATATTTTAAGTTTCAATAGCTTTCAGTAATGCTTGTAGCTGCTCTCATCAATTTTGGTATGAAAAATCAAGTACAACAAGTCTCCTTCAAAATTGTTGCTGGGGATTTGATATCATTCCACACTCTTGGATCTGATATGAACTTATTTGGATATGATATGATCTTATTTAGATATTATATGATATTATTTGGTTCAATTTTTAAGTTCCAAGAGCCTTCAGTCATGCTTGTAGCTGGTCTCATCAATTTTGGTGTGATAAATCAAGTACCGCGAGCCTCTTTTAAACTTGCTCCTGTGGATTTGATGTTACTTTTCTCTTATGAGTTTGCTGATATTTTATTTTGTGGATCATTGGTTATTTATGAATCTATGAATTCACTCTCCACAGTCCCAGGGATTCTCTACCTATCTATTTGATCACATGTTCATCTCCTCACAGAACTAGTAAAGATGGAGACATTATGCATTCCCTTGGAAACTTGCTCCTAACACTTGGGGCTTATTTTACCTCACATTCTTTGATTTTCAAGGCTACAATATATCAGTTTCTTGGATGTTCTTCACATGGTTCTAATTTTCAAGCACTTTTTCTCTCTCATCAGTTGATTTCAGTTGCTCCACATGGGTCTAGTTTTCATTTAGCAGCTGTCTATATTTCTGATTCAGTTGAGAATTTCTTCTTCTTCTTCCAAAGAGAAAAATTCATCCATACATAGAAATTAGTTTGGATAGTTTCACATGCACAACTTCAGGATGCTGCTGCATAGAAGAACTATACTGCTGCAAATTTGCAACATAGTTTCTGCAAGTTATTTTCTAAGGAGGAAACTTCTTTCCTTCTAAAAATATCTTGTATTTTCCCGTTCCTGCTTATTTTTAGTGGGGGGGGGGGGGGGGGGAGTTCACATGAGGTTTTCCCTTATTTCCTTAGTTTATTAAGCAACATTTTTTATTTTTTAGATTGTATATGGGTGACGTTTGGCCTTGTTTCTAGGTCCCACAGTTGTCCAAGTTAGAATTCAGGGGTGGTGTTAGGATTTATAATCCTCCCTTGTCCAAAATGTCTATTAGATTATATTTTACTAAATTAGGAGTCATTTAGTTATTAATGGGTGCAATATTACCATTGGGTCCACTTGGCCTAATGGGGCCACATTTACTAGTCACTAGAGTGTGGGGGACACCGATAGAGGCTAAATGGAACTAACTGCACTTGCATGCATTAGTTTAGGTGCCTCCTAGATCAATCCCTATAATTTAGGGGCCACTAGGAGTGCTGAAAACAACCTCCTTTAGTTGTTGGAAGTTGGTAACTAATAAAGCTTAATTATTATTCAATTACAATCAGTTAGATATCTTTCAGTTCAATTAGCGCTAGTTATGAATGGCTGCATGTGGGAAGGTATCAATTCTCGCCTACTTCTCACCTACCACTGTAGTTAGACTGGTTTGATTGATTGTAACTGATTGAGGGACTGGATTAGACAGATGGAGTTATCCAGTTGAAATCCGATAGTGATTTAGACACTTCTAGTTAGCCATGCAGTCAGATTGATTTGGTAGATTCGAATTCATCTCTCATGATTTAAATTCCCCTTTATGTATTACCATTGTATACTATTGGGATGTAATGAAGTTTATACCGTAATTATACTGAGCAATACTTTCCTGTTTCCTGTGAGATTTATTTTTTTTAGTGGGTATTATTCATTCATTTTCACTGCATAATAATTAAGAATTTGATTGCACTCATTTCTTGAAGATATAATGGCACAATATTTCTAATACCTTGGTGGAAGGGAATTGAAGGATAGTGTTCTTGCAAGGGAAACTAACCCACTAGAGTACATGACCTATAATGATTGATAGATCCCATAGTGACTTTGGATGGAGTGTTGTGGATATGCCTTGGACCAGTTATTGTACACTACATCACCTAGAAGCATGAAACATGTGTTTTGGAGTGTAGTATCTCATTTGTGTTGGATTACAAATGGTCATTATAGATTTCTTATAAAGACTAAGTCCCACATTGTATTGTTGGCCTCATCTCAGTGTTCATTCTTTAATTACTCTTATGTGAAACATGACTTATATGAGGGTGTACACTAGTCTATCTCTAGTGTCTTCTTTAGTGCATAATATTTCTCTTTCTTGAGGTACAAAGGTACCTTGGAACGTATTGGATGTCTAGGAGCATATTGTATTCAAATGGATTATTGTGGGTGTCTTTGTTATCAAATAAGAAAGAGATGCTTGAAGACTTATAAATATGAAAATATTGTTGTGTCTAAGAGGCACATTATACATCCTAGTAGGGGGGTATGTGTAACTCCTTTTGTGCTCATCCTAGAGCTGACATGTGTCCTTTATAAAAAATAACATTTCGGTTCAATTTAGATTTAAAATATAAAATGACATATTGCATTTCACACTTGGACTCACCATTTTCACTCTAAAAAAGGGTTTTCATCTTGAGATATTTGATCCCTCTCATCCCTTGGTAGATCCCTTTTAAGATATATCTATGATGGTTAAAAAACACAAGTTAGATAAATTGGAGATGTGTAACTCCTTCACTGCTCATCCTAGAATTGACACATGTCCTTTTAAAAAAATTATAAAATAATAACATGTTGGCTCAAATTAGAGTTAAAAAATTTACAACGAAATATATAAAAAACACAAATTAGATAAATTAAAACGCTTCCTCAACATTTACAGTTTAAAAAGACATTTACATCTCAAGATATTTGATCCCTCTCGGCCCTTTCTCGATCCCTTTTAAGATGGATCTATGCTGGTTATTACTCCAAGAAGGTAAAATCATATTTCCATGTTGTTACACCGTTGCTTCTCCTAGTTCCCAATAGCAAGCCACTATTCCAACAACTAGGATTCAAGATCCCCTGTTTTTGATTCCTAGTCATTCAAGATTTGGATGATTCCTAGAAAAGCTTGAATTAGGTTTCCCATAAATTTATAAATGTATTATGTTGTAATTTGGAATGAGATTTGTGCATGTATTTTGCTTGAATATCAAGAATTTTCCGCAATCTTTCTCTTATTTTCATACATGCATGTTATGTTTAAAATAGAACCTCTCTAAGAGAAGGGAGAGTTAGAATTCGTTCAAGTAAGGTGTGTAAGGAATTATGTAAATACTTGGATATAGTTCTTTATTAATGAAAAAATTCAGGTGATTTAGCAATATTTCATAAGCTAGTGTTCTAAGTTTTTCTTGAAGCACCATGTTCCAAGGAGAAGGGAAAACTATTCTCTAATAGGTGTTGATGTGTGTTACTTTATTAGTTTAGTTTGAAGCTCAAATAATGCTATAGTCGAAATATGTATGAGAAAACTACCTTGCTTCTCTGGTCCATGTAGTAGCAACAAATGGGATGATTGTGAATCCATTGATAATGCTAATGGATGGGATCGTGTATCAACCCATATTGTTCAACATATAAATTTTGAATTACCCTAGTTGGATGAGGATAGAGAAACTATTTAACCAGATTACGGTCATGTCTCAAATCTTGTACTACTAGGTTTAGAAAATATTATATTAAATTTTATTAACTAGCGTGAATGTAGTACAATTTGTCAATTTAGTGAGTTTGCACATTTGACCTCCAATTTTTGTAGGGCACATATATGCAATTGTTTCCTTGAAAGATAATGAATAGAGCACTGACTATTAGTTGGCACATTGCTAAGAGGAATACCCTTAATGTCTCACTACCAGATGATGAAGGCAATCAATTTTTGATTGGTTTGTTGGTTATTAAAGGAAAATATATTAAACATGATGACTGAACATAAAAGGAAGGGTGGCTATGTATTTGAATATTATATACCAAATGAACTTTCATGACATTTTAAAAACTTAGTTTTTGGTACAAACCTCAAACCACAAACAATGCCAAAGAAATGATTCATTAAAGGTACCTAATTTCATTCTTCATTGTGAGAATGAGAAGTTAATGGAGACTATTAGTATTAGATATGATATATATGGTCTACTTGAATGGACATAGGTAAGTATATAGGTGAGGTAAACAAATATGCTCACTCTTGTGTTATATTCTAAGGTATGTGGGTTGTTTTTTGTTGTTTTTTGTTTTTGTTAATTTTTCAATTCATTTGTATAGATTACTCCTAATTATTCATAATGAATTAGCCTAACATCATTGTACTTATATATTCCATGTTATCTAAATAATCATAAACACATGAAGGCCCACCAATAATAACAACAATTGTTTTCAACACCACTAAACAAAAAATTGGAAAGATGAAATGCCCTACTTTAAACATTGTTTTATTGCTTATTGTCCATGGTCCATCAGATAGAAGGTTAAGAAACATGCATGCAAGGATTATGACGCATTATATAACAAGGTTAACAAACACACGTATTGTTATAATCATTGAATTCTTTATTTTCTTGCAATGGATGTTCCAAAATTCCCTAATAACATTGATAATGGAAATTCACATTCATGTAAAGGAATAATTGAGTTTAAATACACAAATTAAACACTCAAATGCATATGCCAAATTTTAATGATGTATTATTATTTATGATTGTATCACAATTTAGGCCATCAATTAATCTAGTAAAACAAATTTCTGACATGTTTTGATTCTTGGACCCTCTAAACTTTATATTATGGTTCAATCCATTGCTTGTGAGGCATTGATATACATTCATATTGTGCAAAACCTTGTAATAATGTCCTTATGTCAATTCTGGGTAAAAATATTAGTTATGGACCTTGTTCTTATATGGCTGATGATGCCCTCTTTCACAAGGTTAACAAAAATACTTGTTTTGATCTTGATTAAAGTGGACAATGTGTTCATGTTGTCCTTTCCCAAACAAACATGTTGGATCTTTCTCAATTCTGCTTCTCCATTTGGTTTTTTATGCCCCCATACCAAATTCATAATGTCTCCATGAATGCATTCAGGAGGTGAGGTACAATCCAACATAAAATGACAATTGGGATTCAAATCGAATAATTATCAACTCCGTTGGACTCATGATATTGGATTCATCTAGGGTCATACCTAACCCATGGGTCCATAGCCAAAATATTTCTTTATTTGACAATTTTTGGAGCTATGGTTTTTCTCAATAACATGTGCACATTTTTCATTAATTGATCAATTCTTGAAATATGGTTCATGAGAATGTGGACAATGTGCCCACAATGGCCTTTCCCAAACATACTTGTTGGAGCTTATGACACTTAATTTTTTCTACTCCATTTTCTTGTATGGCCCCAAACATAACTTACCATGTGTACTTGAATGCCTTCGGGAGTTGAGTTACAAATAATCATACAATCAAAACCATGACTCAAATAAATGAACCTTCAACTCCATTTTGGACTTTTGACTTTGGATTATAGCTAGGGTCACCCCTCTCCCATGAGTCCATTGTTAGGAGCATTTTTGATTTGATGATTTCTGGAAATATGGATTTGTTTGATAACATGCAATGATTTTTTTGTGTTAAAGGGCCAAACATATGGTCACATTAATCAACTTTACTAAATAGAATTGTTGGATCTTACAACACTCAATTCTACTAATTCTGATGTAGGAGCATCGAGTCAAAGTCCTCAATTGTTTGGTTGAGCAGGAAATACTATTTTCTGCTTCCATGTAATCATTTCTAGAAGGATAGGATTAGTTGTTAATTAGTTGTAATTAGTTTTCTATATAGGATTAGTTTGATTGTAATAATGGTGATTTTCCACTGATATACTCAAATCATGCAAGAGGTTTCTCGAGGATAGGTTAGTTGTATATTTACTTTCTTAGGAGTTCAAATCTTGTTGTCTCGATCTGATAGGCTTAATGGAGTTCTATATAAGTGTCAAATGTAATAATTGAAAGAATAGAGTGAGCTGTGAGAGGGTGTGTAGTGTGAAGAAGGTTAATGGTTGATGAAATGAAGAACATAGTCGGAACCTTTGCATGAATATTTGGATATTCTTTATCTTCTTTTCAATCACCAGAAGCATGTTTAAAATCTTTATCTATGAATATTTAGTATTGATAGAATTATTTAGAGAATTCATGAAGACAGAGATGTGTTCATGTAACTGCACTAGGAATGAAATTTATCGTTTCACTGGTAAATTCGAATGTAACAGTCTAAGCTAAAACTAGACAATACGATCCTAGATTGTATGGCAGAGTTAGATTCCACAAGAATTCGACGGCTCACAGAAATCGCGGAAAGAGACATGTGAAATCCCATTTCAGAAAAAGTGGGAAGGTACATCCACAATCTGCAATCCACAATTGTAGAAAAGTTATTGTGGAAGGAAAAGTTGTTTCAGAAAGGAAATTGCGGAAGGAAAAATTGTTTTGGAAAGGAAATTGCAAAACGAATTGAAATTGTGGAAAAGTTAGCTTGCAGAAACAAAGTTGTGGAAATAGGTCAAAGTTGAACTAGTGAGAGATCACCCACAGAGAACAAGATCTTAATCATGGTTTTGGACTGATTAGGAGAAGTTAGGACTTCTAGCTCTTACCTAGCATTAGTTTTGGTATACGATCAAATATCAAATCCCATAGAAGGATGCCACCAAGTTGAGGATGAGAATGTGGAGTTCCAGTAGGAGGGGGTCGAGGAATACAAGTTGTAGAGGTAGACACACAAAGGGAATTAATACATCTACAAGCTAGGATGGAGGCTATGGAGAGAATAAATTCAAAGAGTATATATACAAGATATGAATAGGAATCCTCTTAAGAAGAGAAAGAGGAGATTGTTGATGAGGTAAAATTATTGAGGATGTTGGTGAAAGCTAGTAACAGGCCTAAAGTTGAAGTTCCCCTATATGAAGGTAATCTGAATGTTGAAGAACTCATGGAATGGATAAATGCTCTAGAAAAGAACTTTGATTTTGAAGAAATTAAGGACAAAAAGAAGGTGAAATATGTTGCGACCAGACTGAAGGGACATCCAGCCATCTAGTGGGATGAACTTCAGATCCATAGGGAAAGAAGAGGTAAGTCCAAAATAAAAAATTGGGATAAAATGTTAGATAGTATTAAAAGTCAATTTATGCCCAAGGATTATCAGCTGACTCTCATTAGATAGCTAGAAAATCTTAGACAAAAGGGTATGACTGTTAAAGCGTACACATAATATTTCTTTACGTTCAGTATTAGAGTTGGACAGACACCAGGAGATATTAAAAGAGTGTCCATATATATAAATGGACCAAGATATGAGATATAAGAAGAGATCAACTTGTTGAATTTGAATACTTTTGAATATGCTTATTAGAAAGCCTCAAGGGTAGAAGAGAAGCTACTAATAAGACATAACAAGAAGAATCTAGGGAGAAGTAAAAAAAGAGGGAAATGATCTCCAAACAGAGGAGGGAAGTCTCATACCCCTAAAGATGAGGTAGGAGGTTCTAGTATCCAACCACCCCAAAGAGGAGGATTCAGGGGAGGTGGGTTTTATGTTAGAGGAAGAGGCATAAATAGAGAAGTGAAATTTTACACATGTCAAGAAATTGGACACCTGTCATGGGAGTGCCCAAAGAATAAACCTATAACTCAGAGGAATGAAAATATTATTGAGTCTCATTAGGAGTCCAATGAGGAAGGAGAGATGAATAATCCTCTCGAGGAAGGAGAATATATTATGATGAAGAGAGTTTTAGTAAACACAGAGAAGGAGGTGCATGAACCAGCCTAGAGGAAGAGTTTGTTTAGGACTAAGTGCAAGTCACAAGGGAAGTGTTGTAAAATGTTTATTGACAGTGGTAGTACAAATAATTTGGTCTCCACTGAGATGGTAGAGAAGTTGGGATTGAAGAGGATGAAACATCCCACTCCTTATAAAGTGTTCCGATTGCATAAAGGACTTCAGCTCTTGGTGAATGAGCAGTGCAATGTGGAGTTTCAAATTGGTACTTATAAAGATGTGGTATTATGTGATATAATGCCTATGGATGTGTGCCATATACTCTTAGGGAGACCATGTGAATATGATAGAAAAGTTGTTCATGATGGAAGGAAAAATACTTATTCTCTAGAAAAGGATGGAAATAATCATACATTGTTACCTTTGAAAGATGAAGAAGGTCCAGAATCCAATATTTTATTGATGAATGGGAAGGAACTATTACAAGAAGTCAATAAAAAATAAGAACTTCATTTTTTCCTTGTTGGCAAACCAAAGGTAATTTTAACTTCTACAAATTTAGATTATTTTCCTGTTGAAGTTAAAATTTTGTTGGATGAGTATGCTGATATTATTGTAGATGAGTTACCTAATGCTTTACCTCTTGTGAGAAGTATTAGTCATTGTATTGACTTAATACATAGTGCAAGTTTACCTCATAAGGAATCCTATAGACTGACTCGTCAAGAGAATGAAGAGATCAAACAATAGGTATAGGAGCTATTGGATAAATATTTGGTGAAATAAAGTTTGAGTCCTTGTGTAGTACCTATTGTGATTATCCCAAAGAAGGATGGTGGATGGAGTACGTCCATTGATTCTCGAGCAATCAATAAGATCACTATTATGTACATATTTCCCTTACCCCACATTGATGATTTGATGGATTGTCTGAGTGGTTCAAAGTATTTTTCAAAGTGGTTATCATTAAATAAGAATAAGAGAAGGGGATGAAATGAATACTGCATTCAAGACTAACAATGGATCGTATGAGTGGTTAGTAATATCATTTGGGCTTAATAATGCACCTAGCACTTTTATGAGATTGATGAATGAGGTATTGAAGGAATACACTAGAAAATTTGTGATAATGTATCAAAATAATATTTTGATTTTCAATTAGAATAAAGAAAAACATTTGAGACATCTTAATTTGGTGTTGGACACCCTATAAAGAGAGAAGCTGCTGATAAATCTGAAAAATGTGTAGTTTCTTCAAGAAAGAATTGATTTATTTGGGATTCGTGGTTTCAGAAGAAGGGTTAAAAATGGATCCAGAGAAGGTGCAAGAAATTCTGAATTGGCCAACTCTAAAGAATGTGTATGAGGCAAGAATTTTCCATGGTCTTGCAAGTTTTTATAGAAAAATCATCAAGAATTTTAGTCAAATTTGTGCACCCATAATAGACATCTTCAGGGGAAGAAGAAAACATTTCAAGTGGACAAAAGCAGCTGACAGGAAATTCAAATTGTTGAAGAAGAATATCACCAAGAAACCTATTCTAGATTTACCAAATTTTGACAAAGTTTTTCAAGTAGAGACATATGCTAATGGGATAGAAATAGGGGTTGTTTTGAGTCAAGAACAAATACCAGTAGCATACTTTAGTGAGAAGTTAAATGAGGCAAAACAAAAGTATTCCTCATATGATAAATAATTGTATGTTGTTTTACAGGATCTCATGAAATGGAGACATTATTTGATGCCCAAAGAATTTGTGTTATATTCAGATAATCATGCTTTGTAGTTTATAAATAGTCAACCTAAATTGAATCAAAAACATGCTATGCTAAGTGGGTGGATTTTTTGCAGAACTTTACCTTTGTGATAAAGAAGACAAGTGGAAAATATAATAAGGTTGTTGATGCCTTAAGCATGGTAAGTTTGATATTGCATGAAATTAAGGTCGGTACTTTGGGATTTGAAAATTTGGTTAATATGTATAAAGAATATGTGTATCTTAAGGATATATATGCATCCTATGAGAATTCCGTTTCCCACAATAGAATTAAGTGGTTGGAATACATGCTACAAGAAGGATTTTTGTTCAAGAATAGTAAATTGTGCATTCTTAAATGTTCTATCAGAGAAAATATGATACAGGAGACACATAGTGGAGGTTTGTCAAGTCATTTTGGATAGGAAAAAAAAATTTCTCAGGGGAGTACTTTTTATTTTTGGCCAGGGATGTAGCATGATGTTAAGAAGTTTGTTTAAATTTTCAGGATATGTCTACATGCCAAAGGGAGGAGACAAAATATTGGACTATATCAACCCTTAGTAGAGGGGAAATGATTATAGGCATTAGTAGTGGATAGGTTTTAAAAAATGGCTCATTTTATTTATTGTAAGACAAACAATGATGCAACAAATATTCCTAATTTGTTCTTTTCAAAAATTGTGAAGTTGCGTGGTTTTCCTTTGAGCATTGTATCAGACAAGGACACAAAATTTGTTGGTCATTTTTTGGAAAACCTTATAGAATAAATTGGGTATTAAGCTTAGTTTTATCTCTGCTTATCATGCTCAAACTAATAGTCAGATTAAAGTGGTAAATAGGATCTTGGGAAGTATATTGAGAAGTCTTGTTTATGAGAATCCAAAACAATGGGATTTATCTCTTGCTCAAGCCGAGTTTTCTTACAATGATTCACCTAACGAGATTATTGGTATGAATCCTTTTCATATTGTGTATGGGATGCACCCAAGGGGAGTATATGAACTCATAAGTTTAGGAGGACGAGAAATGAGGGGTGCAGGTGGTGAATATTTTGCATCTAGTATGCATGAGCTACAAGAAAATGTTAAAAAAGAAATTGCAGGAAAGTGATCAACAATATAAACAGAGAGCATATTTGGAAAGAAGGGAAGTTAATTTTTAGGTTGGAGATTTAGTAATGGCATATCTTAGAAAGAAGAGGTTTCCTAAGGGGACTTACATTAAACTGGATCTCAAGAAAATAGGACATTGTAAAATATTGAGGAAATTTTCTGCAAATGCATATGAAATAGAACTTCCTTTTGACCTTCAAATTTCTCCAATTTTTAATGTTTCATATTTATATCATTTTAAAGACTCGGGTATTCAGACAGAACAAATGATCTTAGGTGAAGATGGTCCATTTGTAGATTGGAAAGGAAAATTACCACATAAATAACGACCACGGATCGAAGCTATCCTTGACAAAATAATTTCTAAGAATACTAGGAACATATATTATTTTCAGTATTTGGTCAAGTGAAAAGATCATCTAGCTGAAGATGCAACATAGACAGTTGAACTAGATATTTCCAAGTACAATGTGGACCCTGAAGAACTATTGCAGAATTATTTTCTTCCCCTGGAGTATGATGCAGGAGCATCTTGCCACAAATTCCTCAATTTTCTGATTGAGAAGGAAATACTATTTTTTGCTTCCATGTAATCATTTCTAAAAAAATAGGATTAGTTGTTAATTACTTGTAATTAGTTTTCTAGATAGGATTATTTTGATCATAATAATGGCAATTTGCCACTATTATCCTCAAATCTTGCAAGAGTTTGCTTGAGGATCGATTAGTTGTAGATTTAATTTCTTAGGAGTTCAAATCTCGTTGTTTCAAATCTGACAGGTTTAATGGACTTCCATATAAGTGTTGAATGTAATAATTAAAATTATAGAGAGAGCTATGAGAGGGTGTGTAGTGTGAAGTTTAAAGTGGTTAATGGTTAATGAAATGAAGAATGGAGTCATAACCTATGCATGAATATTTGTATATTCTTTATATTCTTTTCAATAACCAGAAGCATGTTTAAATTCTTTGTCTATGAATCTTTAGTATTGATAGAATTGTTTATAGAATTCATGAAGACGAAGATGTGTTCATGTGACTACACCATGAATGAAATTGATCGTTTCACTGATTAATTTGAATGTAATAGTTTGAGTTAAGACTCCACAATATGATCCTACATTATACGGTATATATAGATACTGCAAGAAATCGATGGCCCACATAAATTGCAAAAAGATACTTGCGTGAGGAAATTACGAAATCCCATTTCGAAAAAAGAAGGAAAGAACATCTGTAATATGGAATATGCAATTATAGAAAATTTGTTGTGGAAATGAAATTGTGGAAGGAAAAGTTGTTGTGGAAAGGCAATTTCAGAAAAGGCAATTGTAGAAGGAATTGAAATTGCGGAAAAGATAGCTTGCAAAAACAGAGTTGAGGAAATTTGTCAAAGTTGAACCAGCGAGAGATCACCAACAAGGAAGAAGATATTAATATGGTTTTTAAGATGATTAGGATAAGTTAGGTCTTCTAGCTCTTACCCAACATCAAATTAATTTGGTTTGTATTCCCTTGGACCAAATTAATAAAGTGTCCCTATGTGCCTCTAGGAGGTGAGTTACAACTCCCATAAAATAAAAACTAAGAACCAGATCAATGAACCATCAATTCCATTGATATTGTTACATTAAATTACACCTAGGATCAGCCCTCTCCCAACATCCATGACCAGGATATCTTTTTATTCAACAATTTTCATAAGTAGGGTTTTTCTTAGTAACATGGAGTGTAATTTTTGCATTAAATGGTCAATTCTTGAAAACTCAAGTTCACGAGCATGTGGATAGTGTTAGTACTTTCCCCAAAAAAAATTCTAGATCTTACAACACTCAATTTTTTTCTCTATTTTCTTTTTAATCCCCCAAACAAAATTCACCATGTTTTCCTAAATTCCTTTTAGAGGTGAGTTGCAACTTGCCATAAAATGAAAATTATGACTTGGATCAATGAACTATCAATTTTTTTGGATCATGACATCAAATTAAAACTAGGGGCACCCTTCTCCAATGATTCCATGGCCAGTCTATATTTTTTATTTTATCATTTCCATAACTAGGGTTTTTCTTAGTAACATGTAGTGTAATGTTTTCCTTAAAGGGACAATTCTTGAAAACTCTAGTTTGCGAGCAAGTGGAAAACATGATCACATTGGCCCCTTCCTAAAAATACTTGTTGGAGGCTATGGCATTCAATATTTTTCTACTCCATTTCATTTTTATGCCCCTATACCAAATTCACCTTGCAATATCTTGGAATGCCTTAAGGAGGCAAGTTACAACTTACAATAAAATGGCACATGAGACTTTGATTGATGAACCAATGAATCCATTGGATTCATGGAATCATATTACATCTAGGGGCACCCATCTTCCATGATTTCATGGCTAATGATACTTTTATTCAATGATTCCAAAAAAATGGTTTTGTTATGTAACATGCAATTCAATTTTTGCTTTAAAGGGTCCATTCTTAAAAATTAGTTTGTGATCATGTGGAAATCATGTTCATGATCGCCTTTCCCAATATTTTTTGATCTTATGACACTTAATTATGATACTTTATTTTTTTTTATGCCACAACCCAAAGTCTCCATGTTTCCTTGAAGTTGTTGGCCTCAATGCAATAGGGGGCATAAAATGCAAACTAAAAATTGAAAAACATAAAGTAATATAAAAACATATGTGGATAAGGAATATCAAGTTATCCTTTTGAGTGCATGACATACACAACAATCCAACATCACACATGATTTGAGGGATAAATATAGGGCAATGGGTCCTAAGGATTTGGCATATTAAAGGTGGGTCACGTTAACCAAGACATGCTTAGGGTTGAAAAATGATGGTTTATGAAGAATATTTGGATTGAAATTACAGGATTAAATACCCTAAATTATAAAAACTTGTGAGGATGATGCATGCACAAGTCTCTAGATCATGCTAGAGACCCAAAATAATTAATATTTATGGAGGCATGCTTTGGTAATAAAAACTAATGTATTGGACCCTAAATGGGTGATATACGGTGCATGAACAATGCATGGGGTCTTAGAACATGAGAATAAAAATAATAATTCTCATAAGAAAGTGAAAATATCCCCTTTTCATGAATTTGGGATGGGTCATTTCATAAAGGAATGTGGTCACCATATCTGATTTGAAAATGAATATAGTTTGTTTTTACCTAGGGTTAATAAGAACTCATCAATGCTATGAGTTGAAATTTTGTGGAATTCCTTCCTATTAGGTCTTTGAATGGTAGGATATTTTGTTTCTTTAGATGAAAATGAGAGGAATTTCTCAATGGGTCCAATTTTCCTTAAAATGAGAGTGTGATGTTGCCAGGGAATATTTTTCCCTGACTAAGGAGAAGACAATAAGAAGCTTATTCTCAAGAGAGGCCCTTATAGAAAAGGTTTTTTTTTGGATTTTTCTCAATGGTACATAACCCATAGAGAGGTTCTTAGGCACATTTCCGCCTTTCTTCCTCTCTCCTATGGACCTATCAGCTATGGAAGTGGGGAAAGAAAAGGGTGCAAGGGAATACCAGAGATAAACGTTCAGAAATGGAGTGAAGCCACTTATAATTCATAGGGAAAGGATTGCTCCAATAATAAAAAAATCCAGTTATGTTCCTTGGTGGAATTCATCAAACCCCTCAAAAAATTCCTGTTAATAAGGAAAAGTGTTAAATAAGGGGGTTTTACAAATATGTCCCAAACAAACAAATGAACATGGGAGTATTTTCTATCTTACTTATCTCACCTCACTCACAAAATTCCTACTGGGAACGTGGGAACCTGAATATATGCTATACTAGTTGCCCCTTCTCCCTTAGGTTTGGTCTATATTTATGGTCTGGGTTTATAAGGATTCCTGGCTATCCGATATAAACTATATGAAAGGGTATAGATTAATAAGTAGAATATCCATTTTAGATTCCCAATGATATTTTTAGATGCCAATTCATAAAGGTATCAGGTTGGTTTCCCAGTTAGAGATATGTCGATCTTCCATCACTGGGTGATGGATTTTATGTTTGTGGTGTTAACACATTTATGGGTCGCACAACAACAACTTTGATAAGACAAAAAAAATGTGAATTAATCGTAGCTCCTTTTCCTATTGGATTGGATGGAACTTGTGCTTGGATTGAAAGGATTTGTCCTATATTTGGTATTGAGACCCAGAGTCTGGAGGAAAGAGAGGAGAAAATATGGGAGATTTTAAAGGATTATCTTGATTTGGTACGCGGGAAATCTATCTTTTTCATGGGAGATAATATCCTAGAAATATCTCTAGCAAGATTCTTAATCATATGTGGTATGATTTTTTATGAATGTGGTATTCCATATATGGATAAATGGTATCAAGATGTTGAATAAGTGGTAAGGAAACACCCCATTCCCATCCTATTTTCCTATTCATATGCTAATGAATACTTATATCAAATTTTTTGTCAACTCATTAGGATCCAAGATTAATTAGATTAGATCCTAATTGGTCCAAAACAATTTGTGGATATTTCAACAAAATATGTTATTGATGGAATTGAATATAATAGGAGAAACTCTACTTTACTAAATACTACTTTTATTTTGTGCCTCCTATATTGAATATATCCTCTTTAACAATTTTTTGTCTTTAGCTTCTCTTTCTTTGGAATAAATTTAATTCAATTTGGTTAAACATTATCTTTCTCATCTTCATCAACTTAATTACAATCATATCCTTCAAAATCCTAAAGGTCCTTCAAATTAAGATAGGTTATATGTCCAACTCTGGCAAATCCAATTTATATTCATTAACCCCGATTTTACTATTTATTTTACACAATCCAATACTCCTCACATTCAACTTACTACACATTCTTATAGGATAAAAACTCATACAACATTTGAAGGGTGGTCACAATGTTGGGATACCTCACTACTTTTTTCTATACTACCAAGAACATATAGTCGCTTTTTGGACCTAGAATATATCTCTTTTTTTACATACCCTCTAGAGTTTCATAAGTGATATAGGAAGGATTTTGTGCAGGAAGAAAAATATTTCGTTCTAATAGCAAATATCAGAACAATATACAACTTATATAGTCCCTCCTTCTAACATTTATTGGGGAAACATGTCATGTCCCCGTCCTAATAAGAATTCTAGTTAACAATGTTTCACCAACCTACTAGTTCCCTAGATTGAGGTGGAGGCATTAAATTTTGCAATAAGGGATCTATGAGACCCAAGAGGAACTTCATTTACCATATACACATTAAATTGGGTCATATAAATAATAAATATGGAGAAAATAAAGTGGCACTACTTCATGGAGACACTTGGAGGTTCATGGATACCTTGGGTGGCTAGATTCCTCCCTACACTTGTCATGACCTACCCCCAAATTCGAAATTATGAGAAATGGAACATTATTGGGAGATGAAGAGGTGTCAAGTAACATATGATGATCCAAAGTATTCAAAATGGTGAAGAGGACTAACTCCCCATGGAATAGGAAGGGACTCGGAAGAAAATGTGTGCCACGTACTTGGAGAGAGATTCCTTTCACTCTATGACAACAATGGTGAAAGATTCTATGAAAAAATCAGACCTGATTGCAGACCTATGACCATATGACATGTCAGGGATAAAAATATCCACCAAGAGGGTGCATTTGTAGGTTAGTGTCATCCGTTCAAATTTGGAAGAGGATTGAGGCATGAGGAAGAGGACACATTTGATAGGGGTTATTAAACACCTAGGATGAGTTGGAGAAATACTATGGAGGGGAATTCAACCTTACAAGACCTTATGAATATTATAAAAATATGGAATGAGGAAGGAGAATATATTTTTATCATTTTGAAAATTTTCCTTTGGCATTTTGGAAAGTACTAGCTTATCCATTGCACGGTGAGTGCTCACTCTCCCTACTAGTGAGCCAATTTCGAGGGAGTTGGATTCTCATCCAAATTGGTTATTGGAGGGTCCACCCTGACATATAATTTGTAGCTGAATATAGAGTTGGTATTTCATATATTATTCTGATATAGTTCCTGATTCATCTCTTTCCCCATTCGTTCATCCCCCATCTCATTATTCCCATGTTTTCATATGATGGCGCACTAGTGTGAATGGTTCTTGCACTTTGTTGAGATCAGTTGATTCCAAAGCATGGTTGAATGATGTTTGTATCTTTAATATGTTCCTAATACTCTCTGTAATTTGAATTAGCAGAAATACATATGCTAAATTCCCACATTTCCAAGCTATGGTTTTGCTAGTTTTCATGCGTTGGTTTCCATTTCAAAGGAGTTGTGTATCTGATTTGTATTGAGGATTTTCTATGATTTTAAATGATTTTAAGTAGTATAATTGTGTGTTTTATATTTTATACATTATTCATGCTCTGTTCTGAACCATTTCATGTACATTTTATGAGTTGATGTAAAGCTATCAATGTCATTTTCCTTAAGCAATATCACTTCGAATCAGCATTCGAATGTGAGCTCTATAAATAGTTTTCAGAACTTATATATAATATCATTCCCCATACTTGTTTTATTAATTTTGGAGGTTCACATTTGAATTGGAAATCCCTTTTTGCTTACACCCCAAGGGGAATTTCATAACAATTTACTAGTCATTTTTCCCTGTTTTCGAATAACCAAAAATGAATCTGCAATGGTATAAAATCAGTTATAAAGTGACCAAAGAGTATTTTGAGAGGTATTAAGACTCACCATATCAATCCATACCAAATTTAGGACATTTTTGTGTCATTTGGAACTCCTAGAGTCAAGACTAGTTAAACTGAATTTGCCCCAAATTGTGCCTTTGTTTGGAGATTTCATATTGGGTCATTACAGTGGTATCAGAGTATGATATTAGAATCTGTTGGAGTTTCCTATTAATTTTTTCTGATGATAGTATCCCCTCATTAGAAACTGATACTGGAGACATTAACAGTGGAAGAGAAGAAGGTGAAGAAGTTAATTTTGAGTACGAGAAGATTAGGGAAAAACCAGGATTCATAAATATGGGGGATAAGGAGGATGATGAGGACCTTAAAAAATTCTTAAATAAATCTCTTAAAATTATGACCAGGAATTTTATTCAAGGTTTTGAATTGTTTTCCATCCAACTTGGGGGAAATTCAACACTCGAAAGTAGTAATAGTATGCCTCACAATGAGAAGAAGACCTATTGGGAAGCCATTTTTTCAAAGGCTAGACCTTATAACCAACCCTATGAATTCAAGAATAAGAACATAACTACAATTCCTAAGTTTTTAGATTCCAAATATATCCCTTACACTACTTGTGATGTGAAGGAATCAACAAATTATTAGCAACAACTAAGTGATGAATGTAGGAAAGTCCTACCATTCGATCAGTTCATCGGGGCCTCTCTTCAATTTAAGCAAGGAGGAAGTGGGAATAGGGAACTTCTTCTAAATAAGGAATTAAAGTATACCATTTTAAAAGTAACTATTTCCTCCTTTTATTATTTTTCCCAAATGTATGCTAGTGCTTGGATACAAAAACTAAGTGTGTATTTCAAGTCAAATCCTATGGTTGAAGAAGATGCACTAAAAAGGGCCATTTTACATATTGAATGGGAAGCTAATGATTGGTGGTTTCATGGTATTAGAAACTTGGTACATGATCATATTACATATTATTAAGGTTTCTCCGATTCCTTAATGGAGATATTTGATAGGAAAGACCCTCAACTTCCTTTCAAAGAATTAGCACAATTAAAGCAAGTAGGAACCCCTGAAGCATATATGTTAGAATTTGAAAAAATCTTAGTAATGGTTTCTGATGTTTATATGGCTAGTTTGGTTTTAATATATATTGAAGGGTTGGAAGAACCTTTGAAAAGTCTCATGAAATCCCACAAGCTAGATACATTGAAGGATGCCATGAATTTGACAAGATACTTGCAGAATGTGTTGCCAAAATCCATATCCCCCCCTAAGCCTAATTTTCCTTCCAAATTAAAATATGCGAGGTAAACAAGGAAAAGGAATATTTTGTCAAGGATAAAAAGGAAGGGCCAAGCAAAGAAGAACTCAAAAGAAAGAAATTGTGCTTCACCTTTTAGCAACCTTGGGTTTTGGGATATAGTTGTGCAAAAGCGAAGGCACACTACATTGAGGTTTTCTTTGAAGATGAGGAAGAGGGAGGAGAGGAAGAACCACAACTTGCAGCCCAAGAATAGGGGTACGAAATAGTATAAGAATAAAATACCACTCCTGAGATAGGAAAAGTTGCAGTACTTTCAGGTGTACCTATATTTAACACCCTTAGACTCAAGGGTAACATACAATTAGGCCAAAATGTTACGGTCCTAGTGGATGGAGGAGCCACTCATAACTTCATACATGAAAAATTGGTGGAGAGGAGAAAGTTGCAAGCTGAAAATTTTGATGGTTTCACAATCATCATACCATGTAACAATTATATGGACTGCACCAACTGGATTCCAAAGCTTCAAGTTACTATAGGAAATCATATTGTTACTGAAAACTTCTATGTAGTGAATGTGGCTGATGAAAATGTGGTTTTGGGAGTGAAATGGTTATATTATTTGGGAGAACATACAATGAACTATCAAGTTCCTGAAATGAAGTTCAAAATTCGTATGGAAAACCAATCTTGTGGAGAGGTATGCACACCTACCCAAACCAAGTGGTGTCCTCTCATAGCATGAGATGTATATTGAGGCATGTATACATTGAATGGGTTGTTAAATTTTTTATTACATATTATAAGACTCAATTTAAGTTTACCAAGCATCCTAAGGATATGGAGTAGTTTTCGAGTAAGTATGAGAAGGTTTTTGGAGACCTTCCCCCAGGGAGACCACCAGAAAAAGGGGTGGAACATACCATTGAGTTATATATAGGAACCAAACCTATAAAAAGGAATCTCTATAGGGACCCCAAAAGGATTCAACATGATATTGAGGAGGCCATTAACGAAATTTTGGAATAGGGTCTCATAAGGCCTAGTTCAAGCCCCCATGCTTTTTCAGTTGTTATGGTAAAGAAAAAGGATGGAAATTTGAGGATGTGCATTGATTTTAGAGATTTGAACAAGAATAAAATGAAGAATAGATATCCCATACCAATGATTGATAAGCTCATGGATGAGATACATGGAGAAACGTTCTTCTCAAATATTGATCTTATATCTGGTTATCATCAAATTCAAATGAGGGAGGAAGACAAACCAAAGACTGCTTTCAGATGCCACTATGGTCACTTTGAGTTTTTCTCCACTCCCTTTGGCTTGAAAAATGATCCTTCCACATTCCAATCATGAATGAACAATATTGTTAGATTTTTATCATTTAAGCTAGCATTATCTTAGGATCTTTAACTGAGAGAATAACAAGCACAATAATCAAACATAAGAGACAATGAACACACAGTTTTTCCTTGGGGAAACCATAAAGGAGAAAAATCTACAACTTCCTCAGAGACAGAATCAGCACCAAAAATAAAACCCCAAAATAGTAATATGATCTCCCGACAATAGTAGTCTCTCTCTTTCTTGTCCCAGCAACTTCTTCGCTCTCAGTTATGCGCTACAACTGAGTGTGAGTGAATGTATGATAAATAGAGAGGCTCACTCTCTATTTATACTAATTCTCGACTTGAAAATAACTCACTAGGGACGACTTCTCTAGGAGAGTCTAATAACCCTAAGGCCCCACAACTGCGGGGACTTTAACCCTTGATCAATAGGAGGGTTACCCACAATGACTTTACATGACTTATTTACATTATAGAATCTCCCGATAGGAACATCGAGGCATGACATGACTCAACCAATTCCCATAATAAACATCGGGGTACAATACATAAGATATATAAGTGAATACATTTCGAAGTCACAATTACATCAACACTCCCTCTTAACTAGAAAGGTATTCTCTCGACACAATTTATCAGCACAAGTCTTCTTCTCTATATCATCTGGATCATCATCAAGTTCTCATCATCTTCATCTTCAAGTCATCATCACTGGATCTGGATCATCATCACTAGATCTGGATCATCACTTGATATGGATCATCATCATTGGATCTGGATCATCACTAGATCTGGATCTGGAACAACACTGGATCTGGATCATCTCTGTTGGATCATCATCACAGGTGCTATCTCTTGATTCTTCTCATCAAAGGAAGTTCTATAGAGCTATCCCTTTTTCATGCTAGTTGTAGGCCTAGCCTCCATGTAGGTCTTCTTCAACGCTTATATCTGACCCTAAGTCAAAATGGCCTGCCCAACACTTACAACTGACCATGAGAGGAACACATCCAACACCATGTTAGAAAGGCACTCCCAACACTCACATCTGACCATGAGAAGAACCAATCCATTCATGTTAGAAAGGCCCAGCACTCACATCTGATCATGGGAGGAACACATCCAAGAACCATACCGGAAAGGCTTAGCACGCACATCCGACCATGGGAGGAACACATCCAAGAACCATATTGGAAAGGCTCAACACTTATATCTTACCATGGGATGAACACATCAACCATGTAAGAAGGACTCAACACTTATATCTTATCATGGGATGAACACATCAACCATGTAAGAAGGGCTCAACACTTATATGTTACCATGGGATGAACACATCAACCATGTAAGAAGGGTTCATCACTTATATCTGACCATGGGATGAACACATCAACCATGTCAGAAGGGCTCAACACTTATATCTGACCATGGGATGAACACACCAACCATGTCAAGAGGGATCTGCACTTATATATAATAATGTGGGATGACCACATCCTGTAGTCACATCAGAATGGCTCTTAGTCCCAGACTGAGTATTCCTGGTAACTGACCAGGTACATCCATTCTCACAGAAAATGGCCTTCAATGCTTATATCTGATCATGTGGGAACACATCCCACATTCACCTCAAAATGGCTCAGCACTCACATCTGACATGGAAGGAACCAATCCTCTCACCATGACAGGATGGCTTAGCCCTTACATCTGACCATGGAAGGAACCAATCCTCTCACCATGTTAGAATGGCTCACAGACTCATCACTTCCCCTTGGAAGGAACCTCGATCTGGAGAACACCAAGATTCTCCCTAAAGTACTCAAACTTCACTCCGGCTAATGGCTTCATCAACACATCATCTATTTGTTCGTCCGTCGCAAAATACTGAAGCTTCACTACTCCTCTTTGCACCATATCCTTGATATAGTGATATTTGATCTTGATGTGCTTCAACTTGTCATGGAACACTGGGTTCTCAGACAACTTCATGCAAATCTATTTGTTACAATATATACAAGTATCATCCAACTAGATATCAAATAAATCAGACAGTAGCTTCCTTAGCCATACTGCCTCACAACTAGCTGAACAAGCTGCGACATACTTTGCTTCAGTTGTACTTAGTGCCACACAAGATTGTTTCTTTCTAAACCAAGAGATCAAACCTGATCCCATACTAAAGCAGCATCCTGAAGTGCTCTTCCTATCAATGGCACTACTTGCCCAATCTGAATCAACATAACCCTCCATGTTAATCTTCTGATTCACCTCATACTTGAGCCCATAATCAATTGTACCATTTAGATATCTCAGAATATTCTTTGTAGCAAACAAGTGAACATGTCTCAGATCTTTCAGGAACTGGCTCAAGGTGTTCACAGCAAAGAAAATATCCGGTCTCGTATTCATTAGGTACATCAAGGACCCAATCATCTGATGATACATCATGGCATCAATCGCTTCTAATGAAGCATCACTCAATAGCTTTAGGTTCGATGCCATAGGTGTGGTCATGGCCTTTCAGTCCATCATCCCGAACCTCTTCGGGATCTCTACTTCATACTTTCCTTGTTCGAGGAAGTTTCCATCCACATTCTACCACAACTCCATGCCTAGAAAATAGTGCATCATACCCAAGTCCTTCATTTCGAACTTGGAAGCAAGTTTCCTCTTTGTATCAGCAATCAACCCATCCATACATGTCACAAACAGATCATCTACATACAACAGGAATATCATTGGGTTACCATCTTCAACCTTGTAGTAAAGGTTGGAATCTACTTTACCCTTGGTAAAGCCCAAACTAGATAGAAAGCTGTCAATTCTTCCATACCATGTCCTGGGTGCCTATTTTAAATTGTACATAGATTTCTTTAATTTACACACATGATACTCCTTGTCATGTGTCTCAAAACCGAGTGGTTGCTCCACATACACTTCCTCTTCCACTACACCATTCAAGAAAGCAGTCTTGACATCCATCTGGTGTGTCTTCCATTTCAGCACTGTAGCTAGAGCAAGTACTGATCTGATGGAAGTGTATCTTGCTATAGGTGCAAAAATTTCTTCATAATCTATTCCTTCTTTTGGGAGAAGCCATGAGCCACAAATATTGCTTTATATTTTTCTATGCTACCATTTGCAGCATGCTTGATCTTGTAGATCCATTTGGAAGTTACAATAGACTTACCCTTTGGTCTAGGGACAACATCCCATACATTATTATTCATGATCGATTGATACTCTTTGATCATAACATCCTTCCATTCTTTCCTTTCTGTCGCTTCTTCATAGTTGGAAGGTTATTTATCGATGAAGTCAGATAATAAGGCTTCATACCCAGAGCAAGAGCTGGTTCTTTTTCTTTCTCTGTTATTTTCTTCTAGAGCCCCATATCTTTCTGCACCTTGGATTGCTTCTCATACCCAAGCAGGTTTCCTCTTGTGAGGATTCTTCTCTTGAGGTGGGTCCATAGGTCCTTGAGGTTCTTCTAATTCTCAATATTCTTCTTGAATTTCTTCATTCATGGTTGTGTCATGAATTCTGGGTACTTCTGTTTCTTCAGGTTCTTTAGCATGTCTCTTTCTGGATTTGTTGTAAACTGTGTCTTTGTCAAATGTTACATCTCTATTGATGTCGATCTTCTTGAATCTTGGGAGGTATATTCTGTAAGCCTTTGAGCTTTCAGAGTATCCCACAAATATACCCTTCTTTCCTGAAGGATCTAACTTTGTCCTCTTTTCTTTCGAAATGTGTATGTACACTAGACAACTGAATATTTTGAGATGGCTGACTTCTGGTTTTTTGCCAGAAAAAACTTCTTCAGGTGTCTTGTTCTTGAGTACTCTGTGTGGAGTACAGTTTTGTACATACATCGTTGTTCTGGCAGCTTCTTCCCATATATGCATGGGAAGATCTTGATCATGAAGCATGGCCCTTGTAGCTTCCATGATTGTTCTATTCTTCCTTTCTGTAACCCCATTCTGTTGTGGATTATATGGAGTAGTTAACTCCCTCTTAATCCCTGAATATTTGCATAATTCTTTGAATTCATTTGATGTGAATTATCCACCATTATTTGATTGAAAGGTCTTGATCTTCTTTTTAGTGTGGTTCTCGATCAAGGCTTTGAATTCCTTGAACTTGGTAAATACTTCATCTTTGTTCTTCATAAAGTATATCCATGTCTTTCTAGAAAAATCATCAATAAAAGAAACATAGTATACATACCCACTTAATGAACTTGATGACATTGGACTGCATACGTCAGAGTGAATGATTTCCAAGATTCCTTTTGCCTTGCTCTCACTACTTGAAAATGTCTTCTTTGTGTTCTTTCCTCTTGCACATCCTTTGCAGAAACCGTCATGTTTTGACTGAATTTCTGGAATTCCTTCAACAACTTTTCTTGCAAGAGGTAGTGCTCTATAGTGCACATGTGCAAGCCTTCTATGCCAAAGTTCATTTGGCTCTACTGTGTCATGGACTAAGGCTTTTTCTAGATGGCCCTTCAATTTGTATATACCTCCCTCTTGTTCCCAAATTACTACTACATCATCAATATTATTTCCCTTTGGCCACATGAGAACTTGGCCATCTACAAATGCAACCCTCATGCCTTTTGCATCTAATGTAGATATGGAGAGTAGGTTCTTCTTTAGTCCTGGTACAAACAATACATCCTTCATCTTCATAGAATTTCCAGATTCTATCTTATAGGAGGATTCCCCACTACCTTTTATTGGATACTGGTAGTCATCTCCAAGTTTCACCTTGTGGGGTGATTCATGTTCTGAAAGTTTCACAAAGGATTCTTTGAATCCTGTCATATGTTTGGAAGCCCCACTGTTTATAAGCCAATCATTGCTTCCATGTGTGATGTTTCCTGTGAGAGAGGCAATCAAGACATATTCTTCATCACTTGAAGAATCATCACTTTCTTGTTTGATTCTCTTTGTGGAAGGTTCATCATCTTCTACAGCATGAACATGATGTATTCTTTTGTTCCCTTTCTTCTTAATGGAGCTATTTTTGTTCTTAGGACAATCTCTAGCATAGTGTCCTCTTTCATCACATGTATAGCATTTGAATTTAGGTAGATTCTTGTTAGGTCTTTTAGGATGAAAGTGCTTACCTTGGTGATGATTTGTTTTGCTCTTCTTGGATTGCACTGTAAGAGCTTGATCTTTACTTCCCATATTTTCTTCTCAAGATGCTATCTGAGCTTCTTGTTATGAGCATTCTTCCCATAGTCTCCTGAACTTGACTATCTTCTTTCTAGCATAGATCCCTTGAATGAAAGAGTCCCATGTCCTAGGGAGACCATTCAAGGTGGTCATTACAATCTCTACATTCTCCACTTCTTCATCCACCGCTTCAAGCTGTTCTTTGATCTATGAGACACTTGTGAAGTATGACTATATGGTCTCCACATTCTAGATCTTCACATTCTTCAACTGATTCCTCAAGGTCATCTTCCAATTTATGTTCTTTCCTTCAAACAATTTGGTCAGGGCATCAAACATAACTTTAGGTGTCTTTAGAGGACACCTGTGGTATGAGGTGATCCTTGATTGAATTAGCAATAATCCTCTCAGCCATGACCAAATTATTCTTGTGTAATAGTTTAGCCTCAGCTCCCTTTGGAACTAGAACCTCCTCATTGGTGTAGGAGTCCAACTCATTTTCTTCCAGGACCAGGGAGATCCTATACTTCCAGGCTCGGAAGTTATCATCTCCCTCAATATTTTCATCAAGCTTGGTATGATGAGACATCTTAACTGAGAGCCTCAAATGGAAATACAAAAGATTTAGATCTTACCATGTTAAGATGTCGGATCTGGATCTGGAGCTGAATTTCTGCAGAGCTGGTTTAGGAGAAGATTAGGGTTTGAATTTCCCAGAGTTCTATCCAACCAAAATCTTTGATCTTGATCTCTAAACTTCTATTTTGAGAAGGAGATCAATCCAGGCCTGGGCTAACTCAAAAATTCCACTTATGTGGAAAGCCCTAATTTCCGGCAGCAGTGTCGGGTCAAAAACTAAAAAATGCTCAAAATTATATTTTGGTTCGACATAAAGATGCGCCATAGAGAGGAGAGTCATCCCAACCTTCTTTTGCTGAAAATATGTGGAGAGAGATCCAAAAAGTAGGAAGCCCTAGTTTTCACAGCTGCACAGTGTCTTCTTCTCAGGTTAGCTCTAATACCATGTTAGATTTTTATCATTTAAGCTAGCATTATCTTAGGATCTTTAACTAAGAGAATAACAAGCACAACAATCAAACATAAGAGACAATGAACACAAAGTTTTTCCTCGAGGAATTCATAAAGGAGAAAACCCTGTAACTTCCTCAAAGATAGAGTCAACACCAAAAGTAAAACCCCAAAACAGTAAGATGATCTCCCGATCACAGTAGTATCTCTCTCTCTTATCCCAACAACTTCTTCTCTCTCAGTTATGCCCTACAACTGAGTGTGAGTGAATGTATGATAGATATAGAGGCTCACTCTCTATTTATACTAATTCCTGACTTGACAATAACTCACTAGGGACAACTTCTCTAGGAGAGTCTAATAACCCTAGGGCCCCATAACTACGATGACTTTAACCCTTGATCAATAGGAGGGTTACCCACTGTCATGTCCCCAACCCTCCGACCGGCGAAGAGAACACGACCATGGCGTTAACCATCTGGGCTAAGAGCCCCATGAACATGTGAATTCCTAAATAACTGAAAAACAGAATGCATTGAAATAGAACATGCACCAATTCGATTGTTTATCATACACAACAGAAACATGATACATTCATACAAGCATTCACACATCATGTTCATCACATTCATTAACAGAAAATATGGTTGCAGAACTAAAATGAGCAAGATCACTTATCTTATGAAGAAGTTGTTCCGCAACCAGCTACGTTGCTGCAACGTTCCACCCAACCATAGGCCAGCGTTCTCCTTAATCTCTCAGCAACGCTGCCACCCCCGAGCTGGGCATGATTCTCCAAGGAATAAGGAACAAGCAGGCTTACACATAGCCAAGGATATACAAAACAGGCTTTGGCCTTTAGCTCCGCACCATGATCATTACAATATATACATCATACACATCTAATGCAACGGGGTCAAAACCGGGGTGTTACACCCACAATGACTTTACATGACTTGTTTACATTATAGAATCTCCCGATAGGAACATTGGGGCATGACATGAGTCAACCACTTCCCGGAATAAACATCAGGGTACAATACATAAGATATACAAATGAATACATTCCAAATTTACAATTACATCAACAAATATCTTCCACAAGAAACTTCATAATTTTTTACTGGTTTTATTTGATGACATTCTTATTTATAGTAAAACATAGAAGAAACATTTGCATCATCTAAAAGTGGTATTAAAAATTCTACATGATCAATCTTTGTTTGCTAAGCTTTCAAAATGTGAGTTTGGTTTGAAATAAATTTTGTATCTTGGACACATCATTGTTGAATATGGTGTGAAGATGGATATGGAAAAAATAAAATCCATTATAGAATGGCCTTGTTCCAAAAATCTCACTGACTTGAGAGGATTTATTGGAATTTGTACATACTATAGAAAGTTTGTGAAGGGGTTCTCCCAAATCACTTCACCTCTCACTAATTTTAAAAATAAGGATGCTTTCCAATGGAATCAAGAGGTTGAAAAATATTTCTAGAGAATGAAAGAGGTAATAAGAAATTGTCATATTCTAGCTTTTCCTGATTTTTCTAAACCATGTGTCTTGGAGTGTGATGCATCAGAGGAGGGAATTGGATCAATCCTAAAGAAAAGAAAAAACCCAATATATTTTGAGAGTAGGAAGCTACAATCACGTGAGAATATTTACTCTATTTATTATAAATAAATATTAGTCATCATGCATGCTTTGATCAAGTTTAGGCAATACTTGGTGGGAAACAAGTTTGTGTTCAAAACTGACCATAACAGCTTTTTTGATGTAATTCTAACTTCATAATGTATTCACTTGTATATCTTTTGTATTATACCCTGATGTTTATTCCAGGAAGTGTTTGTAATGTATTTGAGTCATGCCATGCCCCAATGTTCCTATCGGGAGAATCAATAATGTAAACAAGTCATGTAAAGTCATTGTGGGTAACCCTCCTATTGATCAAGGGTTAAAGTCCCCGCAGTTGTGGGGACCTAGGGTTATTAGAATCTCCTAGAGAATTTAGACCTAGTGAGTTATTTTCAACTCAGGAATTAGTATAAATAGAGAGTGAGCCTCTCTATTTATCACACATTCACTCACACTCAGTTGTAGCGCATAACTGAGAGAGAAGAATTTGCTAGGACAAGAGAGAGAGAGAGACTACTGCTGTCCGGAGATCATCTTACCATTTTTTGGGTTTTACTTTTGGTGCTGATTCTATCTCTGAGGAATTGTGGGGTTTTCTCCTTTATGGTTTCCCCAAGGAAAAAATTTGTGTTCATTGTCTCTTATGTTTGATTGTTGTGCTTGTTATTCTCTCAGTCAAAGATCCTAAGATAATGCTAGCTTAAATGATAAAAATCTAACATGGTATCAGAGCTAACCTGAGAAGAAGACACTCTACAACTGCAGAAACTAGGGATTCCTACTTTTTGGATCTCTCTCCACATATTTTCAGCAAAATAAGGTTGGGCTAACTCTCCTCTCCAGGGTGCATATTTCTGTCGAAGCAGAATCTGATTCTGAGCATTTTCAGTTTTTGACTCGATACTATTGCCAAAAATTAAGGCTTTCCATAGAAGTGTAATTTTTGAGTGAGCCCAGGCCTGGATTGATATCCTCCTCAAAATCAAAGTTTAGAGATCAAGATCAAAGCTTTTGGTTGGACAAAACTCTAGGAAAGTCAAACCCTAATCTGCTCCTGAACCAGCTCTGCAGAAATTCAGCTCCAAATCTAGATCTGACATCTTAACCTGGTAAGCTATAAATATTTTTCATTTCCATTTGAGGTTCTCTGTTAATATTTCTCATCATACCAAGCTTGATGAAAATCTTGAGGGAGTTGATAACTTCCGAGCTTGGAAGTATAGGATCTCCCTGGTCCTGGAAGAAAATGAGTTGGACTCCTACATCAACGAGGAGGTTCCAATTCCAGAGGGAGATGAGGATAAGGCCTTACAAAATAAGAAATTGGTCATGGCTAAGAGGATTATTGATGATTCAATCAAGGATCACCTCATACCACAGGTGTCCTCCCTAAAGACACCTAAAGCTATGTTTGATTCCCTGACCAAACTGTTTGAAGGAAAGAACATAAACTGGAAGATGGCCTTGAGGAACCAGTTGAAGAATGTGAAGATCCTAAATGCGGAGACCATACAGTCATACTTCACAAGGGTCTCCCAAATCAAAGAACAACTTGAAGCAGTGGATGAATAAGTGGAGAATGTAGAAATTGTAATGACCACCTTGAATGGTCTCCCTAAGACATGGAACTCTTTCATTCAAGGGATCTGTGCCAGAAAGAAGCTATTGAAGTTTAGTAGACTATGGGAAGAATGCTCTTAAGAATAAGCTCAGATAGCAGCTCGAGAAGAAAATATGGGAAGTGAAGATCAAGCTCTCATAGTACAATCGAAGAAGAGCAAAACAAATCATCACCAAGGTAAGGACTTTCATCCTAAAAGACCTAACAAGATTCTACCTAAATTCAGATGCTATACATGTGATGAAAGAGGAAACTATGCTAGAGATTATCCTAAGAACAAAAATAAATCCATCAAGAAGAAAGGGAACAAAAGAAGACATCATGCTCATGCTGCAAAAGATGATGAAACTTCCACAAAGAGAATCGGACAAGAAAGTGATGATTCTTCAAGTGATGAAGAATATGTCTTGATTTTTGCTCTCACAGGAAACATTACACATGGAAGCAATGATTGGCTTATAGACAGTGGGGATTCCAAACATATGACAGGATTCAAAGAATCCTTTGTGAAACTATCAAAACATGAATCACCCCACAAGGTGAAACTTGGAGATGACTACCAGTATCCAATAAAAGGTAGTGGGGAATCCTCCTATAAGCTATACTATGGAAAGTCTATGACAATGAAGGATGTATTGTTTGTACCAGGACTAAAGAAGAACCTCCTCTCCATATCTGCATTAGATGCAAAAGGCATGAGGGTTGCATTTATATATGGCCAATTTCTCATGTGGCCAAAGGGAAAGACTATTGATGATGCAGTAGTAATTGGGGAACAAGAGGGAGGTCTATACAAATTGAAGGGACATCTAGAACAATCCTTGGTACAAAACACAGTAGATCCAAATGAAATTTTGCATAGAAGGATTGCACATGTGCACTACAGAGGGCTACCTCTTACAAGCAAAGCTGTTGAAGGACTTCTAGAGATCCAGTCAAAACATGACGATGTCTGCAAAGGATGTGCGAGAGGAGAGAACACGAAGAAGACATTTCCAAGTAGCAAGAGCAAGGCAAAATGAATCTTGGAAATCATTCACTCCGATGTATATGGTCCGATGTCATCCAGTTCATTAAGTGGGTATGTATACTATGTTTCCTTTATTGATGATTTTTCTAGAAAGACATGGATATACTTCATGAAGAACAAAGATTAAGTATTCAGAGGGTTCAAGGAATTCAAATACTTGATCGAGAACCACACTGAAAATAAGATCAAGACCTTTTGATCAGATAATGGCATAGAATTCACATCAAATGAATTCAAATAGTTATGCAAAGATTGAGGGATTAAGAGGGAGCTATCCACTCCATATAATCCACAACAGAATGGGGTTGTAGAAAGGAAGAATAGAATGATCATGGAAGTTGCAAGAGCAATGCTTCATGATGAAGATCTTCCCATGCATCTATGGGAAAAAGCTGCCAGAACAATGGTGTATGTACAGAACTGTACTCCACACAGAGTACTTGAGAACAAGACACCTGAAGAAGTATTTTCTGGCAAGAAACTAGAAGTCAGCCATCTCAGAATATTTAGCTATCCAGTGTACATACACATTCCGAAAAAAAAGAGGACAAAGTTAGATCCTTCAGGAAAGAAGGGTATGTTTGTGGGATACTCTTAAAGCTCGAAGGCTTATAGAATATACTTCCCAGGATTCAACAAGATCGACATCAGCAGGGACATAACATTTGATGAAGGCTCAGCTTACAACAAATCTAGAAAGAGACTTGCTAAAGATCCTGAAGAAACAGAAGCACCTAGAATTCATGACACAACCATGAACGAAGAAATTCAAGAAGAAGATCGAGAATTAGAAGAACCTCAGGAACTTGTAGATCCACCTTAGGAGAAGAATCCTCACAAGAGGAAACTTTCTTGGGTACAAGAAGCTATCCAAGGTGCAGAAAGATATGGGGTTCCAGAAGAAAATCACAAAGAAAGAAAAATGACCAGGTCCTGCTCCGGGTATGTAGCCTTATTATGTGACTTCATCGATAAAGAATCTTCCAACTATGAAGAAGCAACCGAAAGGAAAGAATGGAAGGATGCTATGATCAGAGAATATCAATCGATCATGAAGAATGATGTCTGTATTCCCTAGACCAAAGGGGAAGTCTATTGTAACTTCCAAATGGATCTACAAGATCAAGCATGCTGCAGATGGCAACATAGAAAAATATAAATCAAGATTTGTGGCTCGTGGATTCTCGTAGAAAGAAGGAATATATTATGAAGAAACTTTTGCACCTATAGCCAATACACTTCCATCAGATCAGTACTTGCTCTGGATGTAGTGATGAAATGGAAGATACACCAAATGGATGTCAATACTACTTTATTGAATGGTGTAGTGGAAGAGGAAGTGTATGTCGAGCATCCACTCATTTTTGAGACACATGATAGGGAGTCTCATTTGTGTAAATTGAAGAAATCCTTGTATGGTTTAAAACAAGCACCCAGGACATGGTACGACAGAATTGACAGCTTTCTATCTAGTTTAGGCTTTACCCAGAGTAAAGCAGATTCCAACCTTTACTACAAGGTTGAAGATGGTAACCCAGTGATACTCCTACTATATGTAGATGATATATTTGTGACAGTGTTGGAGCAGGGCCCCGCAACTACCGAAAAAGCTGCTATATTGAAAGAAGAAAGTCAAAGGAAATAGTACCCGAGCGACCGAGAAGAGAGAGCTCAATCACTACACTTAAGGCAGCGGTGAAGACAGGAGGGCTCAGCTACCCTCATAAATAGAAAAGGAGAAACATGCCGAGGTATTGAAGACAAAGGAAAGAAGGGAAGTGACTGAGGAAGCGGCGCCCATACCGACAATCAGCGCTGAGAAGTGTGGAAGACTATAGAAAGCTGTGGTGTGACGGTAAGCGGCAGCCCACAGTACATATGCATCGACTGTCACAGTTAGGGTTTTTGGGTTACTGTTGGGAGAGGCCCACAGTGTTGTAATAGGGAGAGACCTTCAGGCCACCTATATAAGCATGTATTTTGTATTGTAAAAGGTTAGCCATTCAGACAATTAGCTAGCTAGTTAGAGAGTCAGTTAGTCTGTTAACTCATAGTCAGTTGTATTATAAGACATTGAGAGAGAGTCAAGCTCTAGTTCTGTTATTCAGTCTGTAGTTATCTTACAGTAACCAGTAGCTGGCTCCTTGAGCATGAATGTAACAATCTGCAGGGATTGAACAATCTGCAGGGATTGAGAGAGAGAGAGGAAGAGTATATTGTAAGAAGGCAATATAAGAAGGAGAAGAGATCTAAGAGAGAAGGGCTCCTAGTTGTGTGTGTGGAGTTTCCCAGAAGATCTCAAGATGCATAATAGGTTGCAGTGGAACTATGTTTACTCTCTCAAGATATAAGATAAAAACTAGTTCCCGTGGACGTAGCTTCCCCCCTGGAAGTGAACCACGTAAAACCTGTGTGTTGTGCGACTGTTCATGTGATTGTGTTTTATTTGTTGCTATCTGTTACCTGTTACATGAATGTTGCTTATCAGTTGATGAATGTATGTATGTTATGCTTCAATTTATAGCACATAGAAGGTTAAACGCAAGTTGAATGTATCAAGTAGCCTGTATATGAGTTTATCAGTGCTTGATTCATGATAGTTGACAGTTACAGCATTAAGTGACTCCAGTATATGAGTTCCACGAGTTCAGTGTAGTTGATGTTAGCGTGTTAAACTGTAGAGGTTATAATGAAGTGTTTTAACACCCTTGTGAAGGTTAACAGAGTTATTAGACCCAGGAAGGAGGTCGCAGGACCTTGAGAGTTGATACGCATATTGAGTCTCATTATAGGACATATTACAGCGTAGAAAGGTGATATCGCATCGTCTGAGGAGATGCGGTGTGAGATATCGTAGGGAGGGAGCTGAGCAGAAGAGTAAGTTTGCGCATCGCCATAGAAGCTGCGATGTGATAAGAGTATGCTCCCTACCAGCGCCAGCTAGAAGGAGCGATTTCCATCGAAGAGAGATCTCGCTAGCTAAGAAGAGTCGTGAGACCCTAGGATGCTACAGAACCCGGTTGAAGACACCTGAGTCTTCAACCACCCCATCTAAGATCAATTTGGGTGAGACTTCAGGCTGTTCTATGGTCTGTCACCGAAAGGGCCAGTGAGCTAGGGGTATTGTTGGTACAGTAAAGTAAACTCAGGTCTGCCCAGTTCAAACCAACAAATGGTTCCGTTGCCGGATTTGAACAAATTGAAGAGCTAATGTTCTATTGGCATCCTACTAAAGAGGAACTCAACCAGTGGGTTGGGTCTAAGGAAAGAGAATTTGCTACGAAAGAAAACAAGAGTCTTAGGCTCAGTACAGAGGATTGGTTACAAAAACATATCTTCACAGATCTGCATGAGATATTTTTTGTGACCTATGAAAACAAGCTGTACGACTGGTTGTCAAAGTTGACTGATAAGAATATATTCAAGAAGAAAAGAAACATTGTCTAGACACCAGATTTGATTCAGACCGTGAGGAGCATAGACAATCCCATTTCACGAGCAGTAGAATTCTGGCTTGCAAGTTTGCTGGAAGGCTTCATTACCGAGTTTGCAGTTGATCAAAGAAAAAGTTTCAGCGAAGCCGAGAGGTACTTCTTCAAAGGATATCGTGGTAAGTACTTGAACTCTTTAAATTCATCTATTAAGATGTTATTACATGAAAAAGGAGTAATGGATCTGTTCTCAGATGAATAAGTTCAGTAAGTGTAATGTCACAAGAGTTTGAGAGTGATTTTGATGAAATTGGATGTACACGTAGTGGTAAGAAATATAAAGTAGATTTCAGATCTTCCTTCGTGGAAGATAGTTTAGACCATACTAGAGAACAGAGCCAAAGTGATACAGAAAGACCAGTAGGGGGTATCCCTTACCACCTGTTGTTATCGATTTAAAGAAAAGACAAATGACCTTTGAGGATAATCAGATTCAGGTCATTGCACCGTTGGATCCTTTCCAGGGTCCTCACTACATTGAACCTATCAGAGCAGAGGAGGAGGTGCGCAACATGGAAAGCCTTTATTAGATGACTGCTAATCAGAGTGATTACATCAACCCTACCATAGAAGGAAATATTAGTTGGCGATGCGATAGCTCATGTGCATCAGATTCAGAGGTTGGTTTAGAAAATTGGTAGAATAGACTTTACGAAGTCTCAGCTCGCAGATGTGCGTTTATGACTAAGTCACTGTGATGGATCGACGCAGAGATTATTGATATTCCATTGTTTCATGGATTAGAAGATGTCAATGAATTTTTACAACAGTTTGAGCAGGAAATTCCTCAAGAGCAGAGGATGATAGCTATTGACCTTGTAGTAAAAGCCACACTTGCAAGATGGTGGCATGCACATAAAGAACATATCGCATCATGGGATGATCTTAAGAGACTGACGACGATCAGATTTTCTAATGACAAGGAGCCTTTACAGCAAAAATATACAAGAGAAAGTGACCCCAGGTCACATATTCAGATTTGCGAACAGAGTTGGTCGGACATTCCAGAGGATGAATGGGTTCACCTATTCATTCACACTTTAGACACAATTCCAAGGAACTGGTACACTGAGACAGAGTTGCGTAGAGGAACCATCACATGGCCACTTATGATAGACAACTTCCTACTCATTTTCACTTTTGAATCTGAGTATCCAAGCATTGATCAGGCTCTAGATGTTATAAAAACTAAGATATTTGATGACTGTACCCTATCAGTGCCTGCTCAGCCTGATTGGGCCATACAGTTGGAACATGCACTATAATGTTACAACTTCGCAGCAGAGCCAGATGATGAGGATGAGAATCCTTGTAGTGTCAACATTCCAGAGTCAAAAGGGACTCGCGACGTTGATGGACCGAAACTAGAAATTCCCGCTATCACAGAACCTATCAAGATTAAAAAGATCAATATTGGCATAGAAACAGAACCAAAGTTTGCCTCTATTGGAGACTATTGGGATGATGAAACAGTAGGACACATCGCAGATCTCTTACATGACTATCAGGACCTATTTCCCATTAAGTTCACAGAGATGAAAGGAATAGTAGGAGATTTGGGAGTCATGCGGATACCATTGAAAGAGGATGCTAGGCCAGTTAAGTAGCGTCCATACAGATTGAATCATCGCTATAAAGAAAAAGTTAAGGATGAAATTGATAAGATGCTAGCAGCAGGCATCATTGAACCTGTAGAAGAGAGTGAATGGGTTAGTCGCATGGTTGTGTAGGAAAAGAAAACTAAAGGAGAAATTAGGATTTGTGTCGATTTGCGCAAACTCAATGACGCATCACTTCATGACCCATTTCCAACACCTTTTACTGATGAAGTTTTAGACAATGTGGGAGGACAAGAGGTCTACTCCTTCACTGATGGATTTTCAGGCTATCACTAGATCACAATCCATTCAGAGGATCGACATAAGACCACCTTTGCGACAGAATGGGGCTCATTCTAGTACACGGTAATGCCCTTTGGTATTAAAAATGCACCAGCTATCTTTTCTAGAGTAGTAGTTGCTGTATTTAAGGAATACATCCATAAATTCTTAGAAGTCTATTTTGATGATTGGACTGTATTTGGATTAATAGACAAGCATATAGGAGATTTAAGGCTCATGTTAGAGAAATGTAGGCAATATCAGATTTCTCTTAACTTGAAGAAATGTATATTCTGTGTGCCATTTGGTATTTTGTTGGGTCATATTGTTTGCAGACAAGGCTTGATGGTAGATCCTGCAAAGATTGCCATCATTGTCAATCTTCCAGCACCCAACTCAGTCAAGCAATTGAGGACAGTGCTCGGTCATACCGGGTACTATAGAAAATTCATCAAAGGTTATGCAAAGATCACAGCACCTATGGAAAAGCTGTTAAAGAAAGAAGTGAAATTCCTATGGAATGAGGAATGCCAACAAATTTTAGACACACTTAAAGAAAAGATGGTTACAGCACCCATCTTAGTATTCCTAGATTGGAACAAGCCATTTCATGTACATGTGGATGCAGCTGGCATCGCACTGGGGATCGTCTTAACCCAGCCAGGAGAAGGGGGTATCGATCACCCTATCGCATACTCAAGAAATTTTTTATCTACCGCAGAAAATAACTACACCACTACAGAAAGAGAAGGATTAGCTATGGTGTATGCTCTACAGAAGTTCAGGCACTACCTATTGGGTGCCCCATTCAAGATGTTCACTGACCATTCTGCTTTAAAGTACTTGGTCAATAAACCAGTATTAGGAGGAAGGATCTGTAGATGGTTACTCTTATTTCAGGAGTATGATTTTGAAATTATTGTAAAACCAGGAAAATTAAATGCTGGACCTGATCACCTGTCGCGGATAGATTCAGGCAAAGAACCAAGTAATTTAGAGGATAATTTTCCAGATGTGCAATTGTTTTCTATGCAGATCGCAGATGAGTATTACGCTGATATTATTCACTTTCTCACTACAGGGTGGGAACCTATTGAGTTTACTAAACAGCAGAAGAAACAGTTAGTTGTGAAAGCAGAAGATTTCACTTTGATTGCAGGACATTTATATAATTTAGGTCCAGATGAATTCTTGCGTAGATGCATTATGCCGCATGAGAAAGAGGCCATTATCAGAGAAGCACATTTAGGTTCCGCAGGATGTCATTTCGCAGGAAAGCCGACTGCTCAGAAAATCCTGGCTGCAGGGTTATGGTGGCCTACTTTGTATAAAGACACTAAGGAGTTTTGCAGATGCTGTGATATCTACCAGAGGGTAGGAAAACCTTCGCGGAGAGATGAAATGCCGCTGCGACCATAGATTACATTGCGGGCATTTGACAAGTGGGCTATATATTTCATGGGTCCTATCAACTCACCTGAGAAATGAACTGGTGTGAGATACATCATCACAGGAACAGAATACCTCACCAGATGGGCAGAGGCAAAAGCAGTAAGAAATTGTGGTGCTGCTACAGCTGCACAATTCATTTTTGAAAACATCATAAGTAGATTTGGATGTCCAGTAATCTTGATGAGTGATCAAGGCACACATTTTTTGAACCGCACTATTAAGTCCTTGATGGAGGAATTTCATATCCAGCACCATAAGAGCACTCCCTACCATCCTCAAGCTAATGGTACAGTGGAGGCCTTTAACAAGATTCTAGAAAACGCTCTTACTAAGATCTGTAACAACCAAAGAAATGATTGGGACCTCAGGGTTAATGTTGTATTATGGGCTTATAGGACTACATGCAAGAAACTTATAGGACACACACCTTTCAGCTTGGTGTATGGACAAGAGGCTGTTATGCCTATGGAATATATTATTCTTAGTTTAAGAGTTGCTCAAATTACCGGGATGGCTAATGTAGATACAATGAATGAAATACTAGCGCAGCTGCTTGCCTTAGAAGAAGACAGATTCATCGCAGGATTTCATCAGAAAGTGCAGAAGGCATGAGAGAAAGCTTGGCATGACAGGCACATCAAAAGCAAGATTTTTCAAATAGGAGACTTCATGCTCCTCTATGACAGTAAGTTTTTTAAGTTTCCAGAGAAGTTCAAGATGCATTGGTTGGGGCCATATCAGGTTTAGCAAGTTACAAATGGAGGTGCCGTTCAGCTTAGCAAACTGAACAGGGAGTTTCTTCCCACTTTGATTAATGGCAGTAGACTTAAGATTTATAGTGATAGCCAATCCACTTCCCAGCCCTAACTCAGACAGTTTATGAAGTGCAGATGTCTAGTGTAGTTGAAAGGAGGCATCGAATCGGTAATTAGTCTACACCCAAAAAAACAAGAAAAAAACAAGAAGTTCTAAGTAAAGGGAATCGCCTCAGAAAAGTATATGTTGCGCAAGTCATAGGATGCTTGCAAAGTTTTTGAATGTTGCGGCGTTCATGCTGACACTTTGGTTCGAGATGATGCGGTGTGGAATCGCAGTGATGTGATGTTCCCTGTGCCACGTAGATCATTCTGAAAAGGGACAGTGGGCTAGTCACTTCACCTTCTGACAAGTAGTTAATCCAGATACGACAGCTATACGTTGCCCTATATTTGGTAAAGTATAATGATTTTTCCATATTTGGTAAATATTCGATGAGACCGATGCCTGCACACAAGTTTTGAGGGAAATTTGATCGGATTTTCAGCAATTAATGAGGATCGAAACGATGGGTGTTGTCTTGTCCATGCAATTAATACCACCGACAGGTCTAGCCAAATGATCGTTGCTTCAAATATTATCACCTTCATTATAAATACAGATATCATTCATCTAGAAGGGTTACTTTTACGATTTCTAAGAGTATAGAGCAAATTGTAAGAGTTTTCCCTGTGAAGAGATACTTCAGTTACAAAGTGCTAGTTTTCCCCAATTTCGTAGCCATTGCTAGTTTAGAGCATTGCACTGAGTGGTTTCTGTCTAAGACGGAACCTTTAGAAGACATTGTGCAAAGATTCCAGCGTGGTGGCCTTGTGTCCGCTATGACGACGTCGCCCAAGGTTGTGAAATTAGGTACATCACAGGTCAGACAGCCACCAAGGATGAGGAGTCAAGCTCAAATAGTAGAAGAATCTAGCCTAGAGCAGAAGGTTAAGGAGTTCACTACAAGCAAAAGTGATATTGATGATACAGAAGACTCCATCATTAGTCAAGCTATGCTTGAAACGGCAGAAGAGTGTGTCGAAGTCATGGATAAAGAAGTCGTAGGACTTCAGGAGAGACTTAAAAGGACTTTGCAGGAATCCAAGGAGAAGCTACAGCATGGGAAACCAGCTATTAGTGGCACAGGGATGAGCCACAAGTAAGTGTTAGGGGACTATTGGAGCAGGGCCCCGCAACTACAGGAAAAGCTACTATATCAGAAGAATAAAGTCAAAGGAAACAATACCCGAGTGGTCGAGAAGAGAGAGCTCAACCACTGCACTTAAGGCAGCGACGAAGACAGGAGGGCTCAGCTACCCTCATAAATAGAAAAGGAGCAATGGGCCTAGGTATTGAAGACAAAGGACAGAAGGGAAGCGATCGAGGAAGTGGAGCCCATACCCACGATCAGCGCCGGGAAGCGTGGAAGACTGCAGAAAGCTGTGGTGTGACGGTAAGTGGCAGCCCACAGTACAGATGCGCCGACTGTCATAATTAGGGTTTTTGGGTTACTGTTGGGAGAGGCCCACAGTGTTGTAACAAGGTGAGACCTTCAGACCACCTATATAAGCATGTATTTTGTATTGTAAAAGGTTGGCTATTCAAACAATTAGCTAGCTAGTCAGAGAGTCAGTTAGTCTGTTAGCTCATAGTTAGTTGTATTGTAAGACATTAAGAGAGAGCTGAGCTTTGGTTTTGTTATTCAATCTATAGTTATCTTACTGTAACCAATAGCTAGATCTTTGAGCATGAATGTAACAATCCATAGGGATTGAGAGAGAGAGAGGAAGAGTATATTGTAAGAAGGAAATATAAGAAGGAGAAGAGATCTAAGAGAGAAGGGCTCCTGGTTGTGTGTGTGGAGTTTCCCAGAAGATCTCAAGATGCATAATAGGTTGCAGTAGAACTGTGTTTACTCTCTCAAGATATAAGATAAAAACCAGTTCCCGTGGACGTAGCTTCCCCCCTGGAAGTGAACCACGTAAAACCCGTGTGTTGTGCGACTGTTCATGTGATTGTGTTTTATCTGTTGCTATCTGTTATCTGTTACATGAATGTTTCTTATCAGTTGATGAATGTATGTATGTTATGCTTCAATTTATAGCACATAGAAGGTTAAACGCAAGTTGAATGTATCAAGTAGCCTGTATATGAGTTTATCAGTGCTTGATTCATGATAGTTGACAGTTACAGCGTTAAGTGACTCCGGTATATGAGTTCTGCGAGTTCAGTGTAGTTGATTTTAGTGTGTTAAACTGTAGAGGTTTGAGTGAAGTGGTTTAACACCCTTATGAAGCTTAACAGAGTTATTAGAGCCAGGAAGGAGGTCGCAGGACCTTGAGAGTTGATACGCATATTGAGCCTCATTATAGGACATATTACAGTGTAGAAAGGCGATATCGCATCGTCTGAGGAGCTGCGGTGTGAGATATCGTAGGGAGGGAGCCGAGCAGAAGAGTAAGTTTGTGCATCGCCATAGAAGCTGCGATGCGATAAGAGTCTGCTCCCTACTAGCACCAGCTAGAAGGAGCGATTTCCCTCGCAGAGAGATCCCACTAGCTAAGAAGAGTGGTGAGACCCTAGGATGCTACAGAACTCGGTTGAAGACACCTAAGTCTACAGCCACCCCATCTAAGATCACTTCGGGTGAGACTTCAAGCCGTTCTACGGTCTGTCACCGAAAGGGCCAGTGAGCTAGGGGTATTGTTGGTATGGTAAAGTAAACCTGAGTCTGCCCAGTTGAAAACCAACAGATAGGTATGGATGGGTTGATTTCTGACATGAAGAGGAAGCTTGCTACCGAGTTCGAAATGAAGGACTTGGGTATGACACACTATTTTCTAGGAATGGAGGTGTGGCAAAATGCGAATGGAATCTTCCTCGGACAAGGGAAGTATGCAATAGAGATCTTGAAGAGGTTCGGGATGATAGACTACAAGGCCATGACCATACCTATGGCATCGAACCTGAAGCTATTTAGTGATGCTTCATCAGAAGCGACTGATGCCACGATGTATCGTCAGATGATTGGGTCCTTGATGTACCTGATGAATACAAGACCAGATATTTGCTTTTCTATGAACACCTTGAGCCAGTTCTTGACAGATCCGAGACATGTTCACTTGATTTCTGCAAAGCATATTCTGAGGTACCTGAGGGGTACAGTTGATTATGGGATAAAGTATAAGGCTGATCAGAAGATTAACCTGGAAGGTTATGTTGATTCAGATTGGGAAAGTAGTGCCATCAATAGAAAGAGCACCTCAGGGTGTTGCTTCAGTATGGGATCAGGTGTGATCTCTTGGTTTAGCAGGAAACAGTCTTACGTGGCACTGAGTATAGCTGAAGCAGAGTATGTCGCAACTTGTTCAGCTAGTTGTGAGGTAGTATGGCTGAGGAAGCTACTATATGATTTATTTGATCTCCAGTTAGATGCTACTTGTATATATTGTGACAACCAAAGTTGTGCGAAGTTGTCGGAGAACCCGGTGTGCCATGACAAGTTGAAGCATATGGAGATCAAATATCACTATATCAAGGATATGGTGCAGAGAGGAGCAGTGAAGATCTAGTATGTTGCGATGGATGAATAGATAGCTGATGTGTTGACTAAGCCATTGGCCATAGTGAAGTTTGAGTACTTTAGGGAGAAGCTTGGTGTTCTCTAGATCGAGGTTCCCTCCAAGGGGAAGTGATGAGTCTGTGAGCCATTCTGACATGGTGAGAGGATTGGTTCCTTCCATGGTCAGATGTAAGGGCTGAGCCATTTTGTCATGGTGAGAGGATTGGTTCCTTCCATGTCAGATGTGAGTGCTGAGCCATTCTGATGTGACTGTGGGATGTGTTCATTCCACATGATTAGGTATAAGTGATGAATTCCATTCTCTAGGAGAATGGAAGTACTTGGTCAGTTACCAAGAATACTTAGTCTGGGACTGAGAACCATTCTGATATGAATACGAGATGTGTTCATCCCACATGATCAGATGTAAGTGCATATCCATTCTAATGTGACTAGGATATGTGTTCATCCCACATGATCAGATGTAAATGCAGAGCCATTCTGATGTGATTGTAGGATGTGTTCATCCCACATGATCAGATATAAGTGATGAGCCCTTCTGACATGGTTGATGTGTTCATCCCATGGTCAGATATAAGTGTTGAACCCTTCTGACTTGGTTGATGTGTTCATCCCATGGTAAGATATAAGTGTTGAGCCCTTCTTACATTTTGATGTGTTCATCTCATGGTAAGATATAAGTGTTGATCCCTTCTTACATGGTTGATGTCTTCATCCCATGGTAAGATATAAATGCTGAGCCTTTTTGGTATGGTTCTTGGATGTGTTCTTCCCATGATTGGATGTGAGTGCTGGGCCTTTGTGACATGACTGGATTGGTTCCTCTCATGGTCATATGCAAGTGTTGGGCATGCCTTTCTGACATGGTGTTGGATGTGTTCCTCTCATGGTCAGTTGTAAGTGCTGGGCAGGCCATTCTGGCTTAGGTTCAAATATAAGCATTGAAGAAGACCTACATTGAGGATAGGCCTACAACCAGTATGAAAAAGGGCTAGCTATGTAGAACTTCCTATGACAAGAAGAATCAAGAGATAGAACCTGTGATGATGATCTAGCAGAGATGATCCATATCCAAAGATGATCCAGATCCAGTGATGTTCCAAATCTAGTGATGATCCAGATCCAGTGATGATCCAGATCCAGTGATGATGATCCAGATCTAGTGATGATGACTTGAAGATGATGATGACTTGAAGATGAAGATGACTTGAATATGAAGATGATGAGAACTCAATGATGATCCAAATGATACAGAGAAGAAGACTTGTCCTGATAAATTATGTCGAGAGAGTACCTTCCTAGTTAAGAGGGAGTGTTGATGTAATTGTAACTTTAGAATGTATTCACATGTATATCTTATGTATTGTACCCTGATGTTTATTATGGGAAGTGTTTGTAATGTAATTGAGTCATGTCATGTCCCAATGTTCCAATCGAGAGAATCAATAATGTAAACAAGTCATGTAAAGTCATTGTGGGTAACCCTCCTATTGATCAAGGGTTAAATTCCCCATGGTTGTGGGGCCCTAGGGTTATTAGACTCTCCTATAGAAGTTGGCCCTAGTGAGTTATTGTCAAGTCAGTAATTAGTATAAATAGAGAGTGAGCCTCTCTATTTATCACACATTCACTCACACTCTGTTGTAGCACATAACTGAGAGAGAAGAAGTTGCTGGGACAAGAGAGAGAGAGAGACTACTGCTGTTGGGAGATCATCTTACTATTTTTGGGGTTTTACTTTTGGTGATGATTCTATCTCTAAGGAAGTTGCAGGGTTTTCTACTTTATGGTTTCCTTGAGGAAAACATTTGTGTTCATTGTCTCTTATGTTTGATTGCTGTGCTTGTTATTCTATCAGTAAAAGATCTTAAGATAATGCTAGCTTAAATGAAAAAAATCTAACAAGCTTAAGGTACTTCCTCGCTCAAAAGGATGTAAATGAAAGGCATACAAAGTAGGTGAGTAAGATTCAATAATTTTACTTTTATATTGAATATGTGAAGGGAAATAATAATTTGGTATAAAATGCCTTATCCAGAAGACCTTCTATTTCTCTAGTGGATGTTGCTGAAAATTAGAAAGCTATATTAGAAGTAGAATATGACAAGGATAAGTTTTCTTATGAGTGTTTTGATGGGACTAACCATGATGATAGGTATAAGGTGTTGGAAGTAATTGTCACGTCCCCATCCCTTGAAACGGCGAAGAGGACGCGACGAGCAGACCAATCACAACATCAAAGGGGCAACCAGCCCATGAACATAAATCAATGCTGAGAATTAAAAGCTTAAACAGGCATAACAGGGTGCATAGTCCATCATCCAAGATGCACAATTCTTCAATCATACAGCGGAAGCAAACATTTACATACAACCAGCATTCAACATGTTCATCATAACTCATTATACAATAGATTAAATTGCAGAGAAGAAACAGTCAGCAGCACTTATATTTTGGTGAAGAATTCAACCGCAACCAGCTACGTCACTGCAACGTTCCACCCAACCATAGGCCAGCTTGCTCATCTATCTCTCAGCAACACTGCCACCCCCGAGCTGGGCATGATTCCTCTGGAATAAGGGTAAATTGCAGGCTTATACATAGCCAAGGGGCACAAACAACAAATCAACACAGCTGGGTTTCACAGGATTTCAACAGACAAGCCAAGCCAGCACAGTCCAAAGACTATCCATTGCACTCAGGCAATTACTTAGCTGTCACAGCTTAAACATGGAAACGAATTCTGAGTCATTATTGGCCCTATCGTGGCCAAAATGACTCTCACTCGAATTTACAACAGTTCCTAGCATGTAGGGAAGACCACAACAACCACAACCAACACCGTGGGAAAACACAGCCCGTCCTGGGCAACGAAATCATCAAGAAAACATATACAAACCATTTTGGGGAAGAAATCACAGTCTCCCAGCATGTGGGTGAGCGTGAGCAACAATGCAAAACCCACAATCGTCCCGTGAGTGAGGGATACGACCACACTATCCACAAATCCTCAGAAGAAAACTGCTGCGTGGGTAAATCCGGCAAA